>CM069132.1:2531122-2843622 GCA_035221665.1 Okamejei kenojei | reverse complement strand
ATCGGCCATGAGGAGGAGGGGTGGTGGTGACGGCGGTAAGCGAAGGTCCGAAGGTCGGACAGCTGGCCGGGCTGCCGACCGACGGGGCCACGGGCGAGGCGCTGCTGCTGCTGCTGCTGCTGCTCTCCATGGGCTGCACTACGTCGGGACGGGTGAGGCGGGGACGGACGCAACGCTCCGACCCGACAGTCCCCTCGACCCGAGCAGTAGCGGTCAAATACGGGACAAGGGCAGTCCCGTATGGGGCAAACCAATTTAGCCCAATATACGGGATGTCCCGGCTAATACGGGACAGTTGGCAATCCTAATTGTCAAGCAGTAGAAGAGCCGTCCTTTACCCCATCATCAGATAGTTGTGACTGTCTACCACCATCATAAGGCCATAAGACATAGGAGCAGAATTAGGCCATTCATGCCATCGAGTCTGCTCCACCATCAATCATTGTTGTTCTATTTTTCTCTCTCAATCCTATTCTTCTGCCTTCTTCCAGTAACCTTTGAGGCCCCTACTAATCGAGAGCCTGTTAATCTCCAATTTAAAAATACCCATTGACGGTCTCCTCAGCTGTCTATGGCAATGAATTCCACAGATTCACCACCCTCCAGCCATAATCAAGGACGAGTTCACCCTCACGTCCTCTTCTCTCCTCTCCCATCAGGCAAGAGGTATAGAAGTTTGAAAATGTATACTTCCACATTCAGGGACAGTTTCTTCTCGACTGTAATCAACAGGCACCAGCTAGAGACGTCCTGACCTCCCGTCTACCTCATTGGAGACCTTTGAAGAATCTTTAATTGGACCTTATCGTGCACTAAACGTTATACCCTGCACCTGTACACCGTGGATGGCTTGATTGTAATCATGCAGAGTCTTCCCGTTGCACGCGAGGAAAGGTTTTTCATTGTACCTCGGTCATCGTGACAATAAGCTAAACGGAACATAGGGAAACATTGCAGCATTGCATTGGCAGTGGAAGAAATGAAGCTTTAATGTGGTGCAAGGGTCCATAAGTAATAGGAGCAGAATTAGGCCATTCGCCCATCAAGTCTACTCCGCCATTCAATCATGGCTGATCTATCGCTCCCTCTCAACCCCATTCTCCTGCCTTCTCCCTATAACCCCTGGCAACCGTATTAATCAAGAATCTATCTATCTCTGCCTTAAAAGGGGTTCTGATCATTGCTTTGGCGTTGAGTTTCTTGAGAGTTATTGGAGCTGCACCCATCCAGCACGTGGTGGGAATGCCATCACTCTCCTGCCTTTTAAACGATGGGAAGTTTGTGCCTTGTAGATGGTGGAAAGGTGGCAGTTTTATTTTGTTTTACTCCAGATCCCAGCTTCTCCTGTCTTTAGCATCTCCAGATGGTGGAAAGTGTTTGGGGTGTCAGAAGATGAGTAGTTTGCCCCGGGACACCCAGCCTCTGACCCGCTCTTCCATATTTTGTCTCATTCTTGTTCTCTTCTGCTCTCTCATGTGACTGGGACGACTCCCTACCTGTCTAATCCACATGCTCATGGCTGGGGCTTTGTAAACAGTGTTAGGATGCCTCGCTGCCAGCGATGAGAGGCCTTCCTTTAAAGTGTTATTTTAAGTGCTGACTTTCTCCCCTCAGGGCTTCTTCAGAGGGCGTCGACTTCTGCTGGGGTCCGAGTTCACAGTTTGTGGCTGCCCTCTGGAACGTCGCTTAAGGTACCTCAGCGTTCTTCTTGTGTGATCCCAGTGAGAGATGGTGGGGCCTTTCCCCCATCGCTGCCGCTCCTGGTCTTACCAATACTTGATGCCCAGATTCATTTCCTGGGCCCAGAGAGGCAGAAGCAGCCTGTTCCATTGAATAGATTCCACATGCCCCTGTGGCATTCGTAGCACTAAGATGGATTCTGAGAAACTTCAAGGACATATACAGCACACTGGAGCACATTTTCTCACACTGGAAAATAAGTCTTGAAACAACACCACCTTTCTAGCTCTCAATCCTTCAGCCTTATAAGAAATAGGAGCAGGAAAAGGCCATTCGGCCCATTGAGGTTGCATGGTCATTTGATCATCGCCATTTTCTTGCCTTCTCCCCATAACCTTTGACACCGTTACTCATCAAGAACCTGTCAATCTCTGCTTTAAAAATACCCAATGAGCATTTTTATAGATGACCCAATGAGTACCTTTATTAATTATGGTACATGAGGTACTCATTCACTTGAAGGTTGCTGCCTCAACTACGCTTTCAGCTGGTCAGTTTCTGTGGGAAATGTTATTTCACAACTTGTCTCAACTTCTCCTGCTTCTTGGAGTTTGTCCACTTGTCGTTGATCTCTCTGTTAAGTTCGTGCCTGGAACTTTTCCGATCACTTTGATCCTCTTTTTCACTGCTAAGTAATCACAGAAGTAAAGAAACTAAAGACTTCTTTAAACACATCCAGGTCCCTTACTTCAACTCTGTTGGGATGCATTGAATATTGAATCATAGAAATGCACAGCACAGAAATAGACCCGCTCATCCCACTTCATCCATGCGTATCATAATGCCACTGTATGCTAGTCCCACTTGCCCACATTGGGCCCGTATCCTGCAATGCATTGCCAATCAAAATATCTGTCTAGACACCTTTAAAATGTGGTCATAACAAGATTTTCACTGTACCTCAGTACATGTTACCATAAACTAAACTGAACTAATATCTGTCTCTACCACGTCCTCTGGCAACTCATTCCAGATATTGTCCAGGAAAAGCCTACCCCTTCAAATCTCTTTTAAACTTCTCCCCTCTCACTTTAAACGTGTGTCCGGCAGATCTAGGTACCTCTGCGCTGGAAAAAAAGATTCTGACTGCTTATCCTATTTGTGATCTTCATAGTTTTATAAACTTCCCATTAGGTCCACACTTCGACCACCTATATTCCATGGAGAATAAACCCAGCCTATCTGATCCCTCCTTAAGGTTAGCTCTGCAATCCAGAAAACACCTGGTGAATCACTTCTTAATTTTCCCAGTTACTGCAACATCCTTTCTGTACTGCGGCAACCACAACAGTACACAAAACTTTAAATGTAGCCTTAGTCATGATTTGTGGAGCTGCAACGTGATACCCTAGTTCTTAAATGTAAAAACTTTTGTTAAACCTCGTTGAATTTGCAGTTTAAGTGCTTGTACTGCATACCCCACATCCGACACACTCGGCAGGTACTGGTTTAAACCGAAGGTAGACACAAAAAGCTGGAGTAACTCAGTTTTGAACGTTTTGGATGTCACCCATTCCTCTCCAGAGATGCTGCCTGTCCCGCTGAGTTACTCCAGCTTTTTGTGTCTATCCTACACACTCTGGTGAAATTGCCACTGAGATCACATTAGGGGGCTTTTCTGTTCTTTGGCTTTTAAAATATAATCTGTTCTGCATTGTGCTCTGACCTGTCCTGTCCTTTTCTCAAAAGAAAAATGGATGGCAAAGGTTTAGAGGGACATGGGCCAAATGCAGAGAAATGGGACTAACTTAGATGGGGCATCTTGGTCTGCATGAACGAGTTGATCTGAAGGACCTGTTTCTATGCTGTAGGACTATAATGGGGTAACACTAACATGACCAAATATAATTGTCTGTCATGCAACTTTTCTTAAAGTCTCTGGGGCAGAACTTGAGCAAAGAATGAAGGCTCTCGTTCAATACTGAAGGGCCCCAGCATTGTTGAGTGTATTACTTTTAAATCTGCTGTTAAATCGATGGACTTTTTGCCCTGTTTTCGCCCTGAATATTTAAAACATAATGCCATCATTTTTCACAGAGGAGAAGAGGATTCTTCATATTTATTCCTCAACCAACACCTAAAGGCACCATCAATCATGTAACTGTTTGTTGGAGCTTGCAATATGTCTCCATTTGCTGCAGTTTGACAGTGACTGTATTTCAGGGTCATTTCCCTGGCTTTATCAATGCAAATCTATTTCTTGCAGGCAGCCCTTGCAACCTGGGTGGGATTTGGGTAACCGATAAACTTTTGTGCTCTTCATAACAAAAAATGTTGGAAACACTGAGCAGGTCAGGCAGAATCTATGGAAGGAGAACCAAGTAACACTTCTGCCCCAAGACCCTTCTAATGATGGTTTGCTGCTCCAAAACATCAACTGTTTCTTTTTCCATGGATGCTGCCTGTCATTTATTTCAGATTTTGAAATTTATTGATTGATTTTTATTGATTAAAGGTTGATTTATCACATGCAAAATAACTCGTGTGAATAGCTTGTTTTCTTTTCTTTGTTCGTTTCTCTTCATCCCGCCATCCAATCTGCTCTCATTGACACATTTCACTGAGTTTCAGCCACACTGGCTCCCATGAAGGCATGTTGGCCTTCATTGCGAGAGGATTTGAGTTTAGGAGCAAGGGGGTCCTACTGCAGTTGTACAGGGCCCTGGTGAGACCACACCAGGAGTATTGTGTCTCCTAATTTAAGGAAGGACATTCTTGCTATTGAGCGAGTGCAGCGTAGGTTCACCAGGTTAATTCCCAGGATGGCAGGACTGACATGTGATGAAAGAATGGGTCAACTGGACTTGTATACACTTGAATTTAGAAGGATGAGAGGGAATCTTATAGAAACAGATAAAATTCTTAAGGGATTGGACAGGCTGGATGCAGAGGGGAGTCCAGACCCAGTGATCACAGTTTACAAATAAGGGGTAGGACATTTAGGACTGAGATGAAGAAAACGTTTTCACCCAGAGAGTTGTGAATCTGTGGAATTCTCTGCTACAGAAAGCAGTGGAGGCCGATTCACTGGATGTTTTCGAGAGAGAGTTAGATTTAGTTCTGAGGGCTAACGGAACCAAGGGATATGGCGACAAAGCAGGAATGGGGTACTGATTATGGGATGATCAGCCATGATCATATTGAATGGCGGTGCTGGCTCGAAGGGCCGAATGGCCCACACCTGCACCTACTTTCTATGGACAAAATAACATACTTGATATTCCGCTTGGGTAGCTTACAACCCAACAGTGTAAACATTGAATTCTCAAACGTTAGGTAACTAACTAAACCCACTCAGCCCTGTCTTCACCCCCGCTCCTTTCTCTCCCCTCTCTCTCCCATGCCCCACCTGGATTCACACCTCCCCTCCCCTCCCACCTACATTCCTTCCTCTAGCTTCACAATTCGCAACTCATCAATCCTTATCTCACATTTTTGTTTTTCATCTCTGTGCACCCATCTGCTTGTATCCACCCATCACTCACCAGCCTTTGTCCTGCCCCATCTCTTACAGCTTTCATCCCTCCCCCAGCACCATCAATCGGAAGAGGGTCCCCAACACCAAGCGTCATTAAGCCCTTTTCTCCTGGGATGCTGCCTGGCCCACTGAGTTACTCCAGCACTTTGTGCTTTTATTTTTGTGGAAACCCGCATCCACAGTTCCTCGTTTCTCACTAATCTTGTACTAGTTCGTTTTGTGTTTGCTTGCTCTCCTAATGGGCCAGTCCCACTGTATGAGCTAATTCAAGAGTTCTCCCGAGTTTCCCCTGAATCGAACTCAGAGAATTACGGTAATAGCCGCTTGTAGCTACTCGGGGCTCTCATGGACATTTTTCAAAATGTTGAAAAATCTTCACGAGTCTTCACAAGCTTACCGCGTTTCCCGAGTACCTGCCGTTCTATTTAGGAGCCGCTAAGAGAAGTTCCCAGCTCCGATGTACCCGCTACTTACATTCTACGTGCTTACCACGAGTTTGATTTTTTTTTTTTACTTGGGAATGCTCTTGAATTACCTCGTACAGTGGGACAGGCCCTTTACTCAACATTCGGAGTAAGTCACCAAATCGCAAGTCGCAGCGTGTTTTGGTGTCGAAAAGTTGTTTTTCTTTGGTAAATCAGCAGGTGCAGTGGTGTATTTAAATTTTTTTGCATCCTTGTATTCACCCCCTTGTACATATGGAGCAGTGGAAATAAATGTTGACCAGGGTGCCTTATGCCCCTGTCCCACTTAGGAAACCTGAATGGAAACCTCTGGAGACTTTGCGCCCCACCCAAGGTTTCCGTGAGGTTCCCAAAGGTTTTTTTCGCTTTCGAAAGTGGTTTCCGCTTCTTCTATGTTCTATAGGGAGACTAACAAAAACCTCCGGGAACCGCACGGAAACCTTGGGTGGGGGCGCCAAGTCTCCAGAGGTTTCCGTTCAGCTTTCCTAAGTTGGGCAGGGGCATTAAACTAGTGGCTTTTGAATAGCTGCATTCCCAACGCTGTTGCAGCTCCCACTATCTACCCAATAAAAGGATATAGTTATGGTGTGATTGAGATTGGATCTGTTTTTTTTTTAATCTTCTATTTTGTACTTTGATTTAAAAGGTTGATTATTGTATGTTGTGTGGATAATAGTCTGCTAACAGCACACTGACTAAGTTTATGAACTCAATGTTCTTTCAGGTCTTACGACATGCAACTTGAAAGTGAGACAGAAAGCGCTACCACATGGTAAGAGGAAAAACGGCAAAGAAAGATTCAGGCTCTTTCTTAATGCATTGTGATTTAAGCTGTCGGTAAAATTATATTGTACAATTTTTTGTAAATTATGATTAGCATATTTTCTTCTTCCAGGAATTAACTGTCAATTATCGTTTGGATTTAAACTCATTGTAATTATCTCTACCTAGTTGGATCACTGAGTATTATGGTAAATTTCCAAACCAAGATTATCATTTATGTTTGATAGAGCCCTCAATTATCATAACCACAGTCTATGTATTCTTGTAATCGATCTCAATATTGTATGAATATTGATTTCTCTAATTTCAAGTAACCTCTGCAATCCCTCTCCCTGCATCCCTCCGCCACCCAAGTCGCACCAGCTTCTCGTTCTCACCTAGCAAACAGCTAACGATGGGTCGTTTCCTTTATTATCGTTACTTGTTTTGCTTATCTTTCCTTCAATTGTTCTATATCTCTCTACATCACTGTCTTTCTCTCTCTTTTCCCTTTCCCCTGCCTCTCAGTCTGAAGAAGGGTCTCGACCTGAAACATCGCCCATTCCTTCTCTCCAGAGATGCTGCCTGTCCCGCTGAGTTACTCCAGCTTTTTCTGTCTTATCTGTGGTTTAAACCAGCATCTGCAGTTCCTTCCTATGCAATATTAACCATAGTCTCTTCGGCTGGAATCAGTTGAGATATTAAAACTTACCGTTGTACTGATTTTTGATGATATTGTCAGAGATTGATTCTTTATGCGCACCATATCTTAACATAACACCATACACCATATCATAAGCCAGCATCTGCAGTTATTTCCCACACCATATCTTTGATTGATTGATTGAAAGGTACAGCATGCAAACAGGCCCTTCGGCCCACCAAGCCCACACCAACCAATGATCATCCGTTCACACTAGTTCTATGTTATCCCACTTTTGCATCTACTTCCCACACATTAGGATCAATTTACAGAAGCCAATTAACCTACAAACCCACAATGTCACAGGGAGAACATGCAAATTCCACACAGGCAGTTCCCGAGGTCAGGATTGAACCAGTGTCTCTGGTGCTGTGAGGCAGCAAATCTACCCACTGTGCCTCTGTGCCGTCCTCTTGGATAAGTGGAATTAAATAATACTGAGCAGAGGCAGGTAAATGGAGTTAAAATGTGGATCTATCACAATCTAGTTGAATGGAGAGCAAAAGAAGACACAGAATGCTGGAGTAGCTCAGCGGATCAGGCACATCTCAGGAGAATATGGATAGGTGACGTTTCGGGTCAGGACCCTTCGGTCTGAAGGAGAATCCTGACCCAAAATGTCATATATCCATGTTCTCCAGAGATGCTGCCTAACCCGCTGAGGTACTCCAGTACTTTGTCTCTCCTTTTGTAAACCAGCACCTGCGGTTCCTTGTTTCTAGGCTCAAGAGTGATATGGTCCTGTCCTGTTTCTTTCATCACATGTAACTTCATATGCTCAATTTTGGTTAATGTAGATCTTTTAGCCTAAGGATCAAACATAAATGTAACTAACAAACCCTCTTATGTTCTCCTACCATTCAGTCAATGTAAGAATAAATGTTTTTACAAGGCTACCTTATCTGAGATATAATCTTAAGGATCAGGTTTATCACAAGTAACATTTGTCTCTAGGCACATATCAGTGTTGCAAATGATCATGCAGCTTTTTGGGTACATAAAATCATAGCTGTGTTTCTGTGGCTGGTTCTCTTGGTAACTTGAACTCATGCCAGCCTGTGACATGATATTTATACACAGGGCTTTGAGTAAACAGCAAGGAGAGGTTCTTGTATCTGCTTCACTGGGTGCCTGCGGTGATCATTGAGTGACACTAAATGCATAAATGAGAGGTAAATGTGAATTTAACTGGGATTGAAAACAGGCTTCAGCAACAAAAAAACACTGAGGTCATGAAGGGATTGTCACAGTAACAACACTGAATAGACCCTATTGTGGGGAGAAGCTATGATCCATAGTCACGGTCACGCAGCTTAAAAACAGCCTCTTCGGCCCAACTCGTCCATGCCGTTCGCTGAAGACCATCTATGTTTAGTTTATTGTCACGTGTGAAAAGCTTTTGTTTTGTGCTAACCAGTCAGCGGAGAGACTATGCATGATTGAAATTGAACCATCCACAGTGCACAGGTACACGATAAAGGGAATAGCATTTAGTGCAAGATAACGTCTAGTAAAATCAAATTAAAGACAGTCCCATGGTCTCCAGTGAAGTAGATGGTAGCTCTGGACCGCTCTCGAGATGTTGATATGTTGTCTATGCTATTCCGAATTACCTGTGTTTGGCCTATATCCCTCTGGACCTTCCCTATCCATGTACATGTCCAGGAACCCACCTCCACGACTTCCTCTGTTCCATGGATTCACCAACTTCTGTATGAAGTTGCCCCTCTACATCTTTCCCCTCTGACCTTAATCTTCCAGTGGAATAGTTGTAGGAATTCATTAGTACATTAGGAATTAATAGACTGAATAGTTGGAAAGAAAGACATGCTTGTATATATATAGCACTTTCTACACCCTTGGGCCATCAAAATATTTTTGCAACCAATGATGTGCTTTTGTCATGTAGTTAATATTTTAACAGAAAGCACAGAGGATAGAACATAGAAGAGTACAGCACAGGAACAGGGCCTTTGGCCCGCCATGTTTGTGTTGAACCTGATGCCAAGAACAACTGCCTGCACATGACGCATATTCCTTTATTCCCAGCATATACATGTGCCTATCTGAAAAAAAGGTTCAAAAGGTTCTTTATCTGTCACATACACCAATTGGTGTAGTGAAATGCGGATTGCCATTGCAGCACATTAAAAATACAACATAACAATAATAAAGACATTTAAACATAAAAACATCCCCCCACGATGGTTCCCATTATGAGGGAACGCGCAAAGTCCAGTCCCCATCCCCATGTCCACCCACAGTCGGGCCCAGCGCGTCGACCCGGGCAAGGCATCGCCCGCTCTGCGATAGCGCTCCAGCACTGTGCCGCCGCCAGAGCCGAGGTTCTGGCCGGTCCCCTCAGGAAACGCCGCTCCAGACCCCGATGGTAGGCCGCGAGGACGGGTCGAAGTTGTTGCTCGGAGGAAGCCGCCTCTCCGACCAGGTAGGGACCAGGAAAAGCAGTTTTTCCCATCCCCGCCCCTCACATACAAAAAAAATAGACATCCAAAAACAAAACACTTGACTCACTAAAAATAAAAAAAAGAGGTGAGAAAACGGACAGCTGCAGGCTGGGCAGCCATACCCATACAGGACGGCGCCCCCGATCACATCCTCCTCAACTACCATCGTCCCCGGCAGTGCATACTGTGTACCCACCACCTTTTGTGTCAAAACAAACTTGCCCCGCTCATCTCCTTCAAACTTTGCTCCTATTACCATAACTATACCCTGAAGTCTTTGAGTTTAGTTTTGAGTTTAGAGATACAGCTCGGAAACAGGCCCTTCGGCCCACCGGGTCCGCGCCGACCAGTGATCCCCGCACATTAACACTACCCTACACTCACTAGGGACAAATTTTAAGTTTACTAAGCCAATTAACCTACATACCTGTACGTCTACAGACAGGAAGTGTCGCAGTTGGCGTCCTGGTGTCGTAGCAACACCCTTGAGCTCAATGCTCTTAAGACAGTGGAATTGATTGTAGAGTCTTTTAAGTTCCTGGGAACCATCATCTCCAAGGACCTTAAGTGGGGGGCTACCATCGACTCCACAGTCAAAAAGGCACAACAGAGGATGGACTTCCTGCGGCAGCTGAGGAATCACAATCTGCCGCAGGCAATGATGGTCCAATTCTACACGGCCATCGTAGAGTCTGTCCTCACCTTCTCCATCATGGTCTGGTTTGGCTCAGCCACCAAGCACGACACCCGGAGGCTGCAGCGAATCGTCCGATCAGCAGAGAAGTTTATTGGCTGCAACCTTCCCTCCATTGATGAACTGTACACTGCAAGGGCCAGGAAGCGAGCGGGCAAGATCATCTCTGACCCCTCTCACCCTGGCCACAAACTCTTTGAATCACTTCCCTCTGGAAGGCGACTCCAGACTGTCAAAGCTGCCACAGCCAGACATAAAAACAGTTTTTATCCACGAGTAGTTGCTCTACTCAACAGCCAAAAATCTGTAGCCTCCCTTTGATCTGGTATTTTGTTGGTTCACATGCTTGATCAATGGTGTTTTATCATTAATGTTTTATTATTATTAATGTTTAGTGTTTTCTGAGTCATTCATAACTGTCACTGTATGTCATGTTGTTACTACGCTGGATAAGTTATGACTTGTTTTCCTGGAGAGCAGGAGGCTGAGGGATGATCTTATAGCGATTTATAAAACCATGAGGGGCAGAGATAAGATGAATGTTCTCCACCTTTTTCCCATGATATGGAAGTAAAAAAATCAGAGGGCATGGGTTTAAGATGAGGGGAAAAAGCTTTTTAAAAAGACCTGAAGGGAATATTTTCCACACAGAGGGTGGGGCATACATGAGATGGGATGCCAGGGGAAGGTGTAGTGGCGGGTACAATTACCATTATGGGTACAGTGAAAAGACACTTGGACAAGTACATGAAGAGGATAGGTTTGGAGGGATATGGTAAGAGTGACTAGTTTATTTAGGCAACTTGGTCAGCTTGGATGTGTTGGGCCGAAGGGCCTGTTTCTGTGGTATAGCTTTATGACCCAGCAAGGTCAGTGTTAACTGAAAGGAGGATTAATTATCTAGGTCCTATTCCTTTCCATTTGCATCAACCTGAAAGAGCTGTCAAGATCTTGGTTTAAAATATAATTTAAAAAAAACACCTTGTATTGTTGAAACACCTTCCCAGTATCGTACATCAGACATCATATGTGATAGGAGGAGAATGAGGCCATTTGTGCCTTCAGGTCTCCTCCACCATACAATCACGGCTGATCTATCTCTCCCTCCTAATCACCATTCTCCTGCCTTCTCCCCATAACCGCTGACACCCATACTAATCAAGAATCTATCTATCGCTGCCTTAAAAAATATCCATTGACGGCTTTCACAGCCTCTGTGGCAAAGAGATTCACCAACCTCTGACTAAAGAAAGTGGTGAAAAAAAGTTGGTCTGAAGAAGGGGCTTGACCCGAAACGTCACCCATTCCTTTTCTCCAGAGATGCTGCCGGTCCCGCTGAGTTACTCCAGCTTTGTGTCTATCTAAAGAAATTCGTCCTCATCTCCTTCTTAAAGGAATGTCCTTTAATTCTGAGGCTGACCTCTAGTGCTAGACTCTCCTACCAGTGGAAACATTCTCTCCACATCCACTCTATCCAAGCCTTTCACTATTCGGTAAGTTTCAATGAGGCCCCCCCCTCATTCTTCTAAACTCCAGCGAAGTACAGGCCCAGTGCCGTCAAACACTCATCATATGTTAACCCACTCATACTCCTGGAATTTCAGTCTAGGTCTGAAGGCTGAAGTGTCAATAGTTGGATTTGAACCCTCTGCCTTACCAGAGGCAATGATGGAACCAACTGAACTTGTAATTTATCCTTTGTGCCGTCGGTGAAGTTTTAAACGCTGGGATAGAGAGAACCAACGGGTGTCTTCCGTAGCAGAATGCAGCTCATCAAATTATTTCCACACTGCAACCGAACACCAGGCCGAGGTATGACCCCAGAACCATGTGAACCAAAGTCCTAAGCTTTAAATCAATGCAATCCAGGAGCGAGCAAGTAGTTAGCGTTGAGCGGTTTCCATTTGCTTTGCATTAATTGGAAAGGAAAAATGCCTTTGAAGTGACATTCTGCGCACCAGACAACACTGTGTATCGTCTTCAGCCAAGCAGAAACAAATCAGCTGGACAACGGCCAGCTGGAAGCCTCGCAACAGGCAGTAATAGAATTTTAAATTACCACCCACCTCCCCATCAACTGATTTAAAAAATATATAGACCCTGTCATTTGAAATGCAACAAGTCTGTTATTTCCCTTCCCCGCAGGTAATTTCATGGTTTCCAGTCCACATATTAAATATTTCATTGCAAATTCAGAGTTGTGAATTGCTTTAAGAATATTTGCATACCGCTCTGCAACCCTCCACCCCCAATTTAGCGCGAAACCTGTGAAGGAAAAGAAAGAAAATGTTAGATGTAATATCTGGTTCCAGTTCCTGCAGCTGCATTCCAAAGACGTGCAGGTTTTTAGGTTAATTGGCCTCTGTAAATTGTCTCTAATGTATGGGGAAGTAGATTCGACAGTTGGATAACGCAGAAATAATGTGAACGGGTGATTGATAGTCAACGTGGACTCAGTGTCATGGAGTCTGACAGCATGGAAACAGGCCCTTCGGCCCACACTGGCATCATGTCCCATCTGCACTCACCCCACCTGCCTGCGTTTGGCCCATATCCCTCGAAACCTATCCATCCTAAATGTTTCGTAAACGTTATGGTAGCACCTGCCTCAACTATCTCCTCCAGCAGCTCGTTCCATACATCCACTTTGTGTGAAAAAGATACCCTTCAGGTTCCGATTAAATCTTTCCCCCTCACCTTAAACCTATGTCCTCTGGTTTTTGATTCCCTTACTCTGGACAAAAGACTCGGTGCGTCCACCCGTCTTTTCCTCTCAGTGGGCTGAAGGGTCTTACTCAATGCTGCATTTCTAAACTAAACTAATTTCCTAACTAGTTTTTTTCAGACTCGGCTCCACAGACTCCTGTTGTAATCATCTGTGTACTAGGTAATATTTTGTGTTTTATTTTAATTGATATCCTGATCATTGAAAAGTATCCAACATGGATCTGATTCTCTTTAAGAATTTCTGTTGGGATAGATGGTGTCACAAGTTGATAGATATGCAAATAAGAGGAAAGACAACTCGCAATATGAATGTAACAAACTATTTTCTCTGATCATTAATTTCTGATGACTCTATATAGAGTTATCAGAAACTAATGATCAGAGAAAATAGTTTGTAACATTCATATTGAGAAGTTTCTTATCTTTTATTTATATAAAGTATTTATATAAAGTATTTAGAGTGGAGGTGAGTAGATCAGGCTATTGAACGCTACAAACGGCAACTATTTAATTGTTCAGTTTTGGGACATGATAATAAAAGACTCCTGACTAAATCTAACAGAAGTTCCATGTCATGGATGATTGATTCTGAATTATTTGGTTCTATTTTCATTTATTTAAGGGCCTGTCCCACTTGGGCGACCTAATCCGCGAGTTCTGGCGAGTTTTCCCTCGACTCATACTCGCAGCATAGAAACATAGAAACATAGAAATTAGGTGCAGGAGCAGGCCATTCGGCCCTTCGAGCCTGCACCGCCATTCAATATGATCATGGCTGATCATCCAACTCAGTATCCTGTACCTGCCTTCTCTCCATACCCCCTGATCCCTTCAGCCACAAGGGCCACATCCAACTCCCTCTTAAATATAGCCAATGAACTGGCCTCAACTACCTTCTGTGGCAGAGAATTCCACAGATTCACCACTCTCTGTGAAAACCGATTTTCTCATCTCAGTCCTAAAAGACTTCCCCCTTATCCTTAAACTGTGACCCCTTGTCCTGGACTTCCCCAACATCGGGAACAATCTTCCTGCATCTAGCCTGTACAACCCCTTAAGAATTTTGTAAGTCTCTATGAGATCACCCCTCAATCTTCTAAATTTCAAGCCGAGTCTATCCAGTCTTTCTTCATATGGAAGTCGTGCCATCCCAGGAATCAGTCTGGTGAACCTTCTCTGTACTCCCTCTATGGCAAGAATGTCTTTCCTCAGATTAGGAGACCAAAACTGTACGCAATACTCCAGGTGTGGCCTCACCAAGACCCTGTACAAGTGCAGTAGAACCTCCCTGCTCTTGTACTCAAATCCTTTTGCTATGAATGCCAACATACCATTTGCTTTCTTCACAGCCTGCTGCACCTGCATGCCTACTTTTAATGACTGGTGTACCATGACACCCAGGTCTCGCTGCATCTCCCCTTTTCCTAATCGGTCACCATTCAAATAATAGTCTACCTTTCTGTTTTTGCCACCAAAGTGGATAACCTCACTTTTATCCACATTATACTGTATCTGCCATGCATTTGCCCACTCACCCAGTCTATCCAAGTCATCCTGCAGCCTCCTAGCATCCTCCTCACAGCTAACACAGCCCCCCAGTTTCGTGTCATCGGCAAACTTCGAGATGTTGCATTTAATTCCCTCGTCCAAATCATTAATGTATATTGTAAATAGCTGGCGTCCCAGCGCTGAGCCTTGCGGCACCCCACTAGTCACTGCCTGCCATCCTGAAAAGGACCCGTTCACTCCTACTCTTTGCTTCCTGTCTGCCAGCCAGTTCTCTATCCACATCAATACTGAACCACCAATACCGTGTGCTTTAAGTTTGTATACCAATCTCTTGTGTGGGACCTTATCGAAAGCCTTCTGAAAGTCCAGATATAACACATCCACTGCTTCTCCCTTATCCACTCTACTAGTTACATCCTCAAAAAATTCAATAAGATTCGTCAGACATGATTTACCCTTCGTAAATCCATGCTGACTTTGTCCAATGATTTCACCACTTTTCAAATGCGCTGCTATCCCATCTTTAATAATTGACTCTAGCAGTTTCCCCACTACCGATGTTGGCTAACAGGTCTGTAATTCCCCGTTTTCTCTCTCCCTCCCTTTTTAAAAAGTGGGGTTACATTAGCTACCCTCCAATCCTCAGGAACTACTCCAGAATCTAAAGAGTTTTGAAAAATTATCACTAAGGCATCTGCTATTTCTGGGGCTACTTCCTTAAGTGCCCTGGGATGCAGCCTATCAGGCCCTGGGGATTTATCGGCCTTTAATCCATTCAATTTACCTAACACCACTTTCCGGCTAACCTGGATTTCACTCATTTCCTCCATCTCATTTGACCCGCGATCCCCTGCTATTTCCGGCAAATTATTTATATCTTCCTTAGTGAAGACAGAACCAAAGTAGTTATTCAATTGGTCTGTCATGACCTTGTTCCCCATGATCAATTCACCCATGGTCGACACGAGGTCCTAGGAGGTCTTCGTAACTCTCCTTCATGCTCCAGAGTAGTCCCCGCGTACTCGAGGCCTCAGCTAGGTCGTGGCGTTTTTTCAATATGTTAAAAAATGCCCGCGAGTAAAAAAAGGTCGCCATGGAAAAAATCGATACTTTTTTTACTCGTAGGTTTAGTCGTAGTAGGTCGGCATGTTAGTCGTGGGTAATCGAGGGTAGTCGAAGGTAGTCGTAGATAATCTTCATCATAGTCGAGGGGAGTTCGACGGAGATCGAAGGAGGTCGTCTTCACTCTCCACTATTCGGTGTCCAATTTTCCCGAAGTTAGTCTTAGCTAGTCGAAGCTGGTCTTCAACATAGTCGAAGGAGGTCTTCTACATAGTCGAAGGAGGTCTTCAACATGTCATTTTTTCAAACTCTTCTAAACTCGCCAATTGGGTCGCCCAGGTGGGACAGCCCCATAATTGGGCAACGTCTTTGAACGGTACACTTGTGAGAGTCCAGGCCCAACGTGTTCCAGAAGCATGGAAGGGAAGGGCAGCAAGTGCAAGGAACCATGGAGAGAAAAAAATATCTTTGGCAGATATTGAGAACAGAAAATGTAGGAGGCCCTTTAAGTGCATAAAAAGTGGAGAGGGATACTTAAAAAAGAACAATGGGATAAAGAGGAACATGAATTTTCACTGGCAAAGTAGGTTCAGGGAAATCCCAAGTTTATTAAAGGCAAGAGACTAACCTGGGAAAGAGTGGGCCCAATTAAAGGTCAAAATGGCCTCTGTGCACGGAGTCAGAGGATGTAGTTGAAGTCTTAAATTAATACCTATTATCTACCGTAGAACCGAAGTACATAGTTCATAGTCACAGAAAGACAGGATGGCGGAGGCTAGGATAAACAGACACTCCGGTATGTCTGAAGAAGGGTCTTGACCCGAAACGTCGCCTATCTCCTTCGCTCCTTAGATGCTGCTGCACCCGCTGAGTTTCTCCAGCTTTTTGTGTATCCTCGATTCTCCAGCATCTGCAGTTCCTTCTTTAAAACTCAGGTATAATCTCTTTCCTCCTTTTGGCTGAGTGGAAAGAACACTGAGCTCTGAGAGGTGAGAATTTATTGGTGATAAGGTTAGCTTGGGCAGCCAGCTGAAACGAAATATTTAAAAACACTTGCATTTTAAGTAATTGATCCGCTCTATTGATTATGGAGTTGCTTAATTCCGTCCATTAATTGCTTTTAGTCCTGTCTAACAATCTCAACAAGTTGACACCTAATTTTCACTGTCTGCGCTTCCTTTAGAAACAGGGTTAATCTCCTGCGTGTTAGTAAGGGTGGAATGAATGGGTTAATGGATGAGGAGCGTTTGATGGCATTGGACCTGTACTCGCTGGAGTTTAGAAGGATTAGGTAGGATTTTATTAAAACTTACCGTATAATGAAAGGCTTACATAGAGTGGATGAGGAGAGGATGTTTACAGTAATGGGAGAGTCTAGAACCTGAGGGCATAGCCGCAGAATGACCTACCTTTAGAATGGAGACGAGGAGGAATTTTTTAAACCAAATGGTGGTGAATCTGTGGAATTCATCGCCACTGGTGCTGTGGAGACCAAGACATTGGGTATTTTTTAAACCCAAATTGATAGGTTATGTATTGATCAGTAAGTGCGCCAAAGAGAAGGCAGGAAAATGAGGTTGAGAGGGGAAAATAGATCAACCGTGTTTGAACGGTGGAGCAGACTCATGAGGTCATCAGTGATAGGAGCAGTATTAGGCTATTCGGCCCAGCAAGTCTACTCTGCCATTCAATCATGGCCGATTCAATCTCTCCCTCCTAATCCCATTCTCCTGCTTTCTCCACATAACCTCTGACACCCTCCTTTGTCTTATGGAATAACATGACAGGTTGTGATGATAATGGTCAACAGCGATGTTCTAAACCAGATGTGTTCTGAGAATACTCCACTTGGCACTTGTGTCCCACAACATGATATACAGTGTCCCCGGTGTGTAGGCAGCTCTTTGCCACTCCAGGAACTCCTGGTGTGTTCATGGAATGATACACCCGGAAAAGTAGATTGGAGAGCATATGGTCAATATAATTTAATGTTCTAGTTTAGTTTAGAGTTATAGAGCGGAAACAGGCCCTTTTGGCCTACTGCGCCAACCAGCGATCCCCACACATTAACACTATCGTATACCCACTAGGGACATTTTTTACATTTACCAAGCCAATTAACCTACAAACCTGTACGCCTTTGGAGTGTGGGAGGAAACCGAAGATCTCGGAGAAAATCCACGCGGGTCACGGGGAGAACGTACAAACTCAGTACAGACAGCGCCCGTAGTCGGGATCGAACCCGGGTCTCCGGTGCTGCATTTGCTTTAAGCCACCGTGCCACCCAGAAACGTCCTACACGAAGGGGTGAAAGAAGCACATTTGGTCGATAGTTGAAAAAATTGAATTGAATTAAATACTCGAGAAGGAATTGTAGTGAAAAAACACAAAGTGCTGGAGTAACACAGTGGGTCAGGCAGCATCTCCTTAGAACATGGAGAGGTGACGTTCCGGGTCCGGAACCGTCCATATTCTCCAGAGATGCTGCCTGACCCGCTGAGTTACTCCAGCACTCTGTGTCTTTTTGTTCATGAACCAGCAATGAAAGTTTCTTGTTTGTACAATTATGTGCAGGGCCTTGTGGGAAAAGGAGAGCTGAACGACGGACTCTTCTCAAGAGCTGCTATAGGATCAGTAGACAGAACGGCAAGCTTTTTTTTTGACATGATATATATATTATACAATCAGGCCAACATTTGATGCAGGTCCCTGCCAGCATTTAGTCATTTGTGGTTTACTTTCTGCTTGCCCTTTCAACCAGCTGTTCACGTTGTGCAGCTGGGATAAGCTTAGTGTGTTCCAAAGTGCATTGTTTAAGTCATACGCTTTGTTCACTGGGCAAAACCCTGAAGCATGATCATTCTAAACCTACCCTACTACACACGATTATAAACTGGACACCCAAGACACAACCACGTTGCTTAAACGCAGCTGTTTCAGTCTCTTCAATTTCAGCTGTCAGCCCAAACTACCCTTGTCCGCAATAAATTCTGACCTTTGTTCATGATTTGTGTTCTTTCCTCTCAGCCGGCGATGAAATGAAGAGAGGGCTGCACAGTGGAGCAGCGCCAGAGTTGCTGCTCTGCAATGCCAGCGATCGAGGTTCGATCCTGACTACGGGTGCTGTCTGTACAGGATTTGTACGTTCTCCCTGTGACCGCGTGGGTTTTCTCCGGGTGCTCTGGTTTTCTCCCACACTCTAAAGACGTACAGGTTTATAGGTTAATTGGCTTTGGTAAAAATAAATTGTAAATTGTCCCTAGTGTGTAGGACAGTCATAGCAGGCCTTAGAAACATAGAAAATAGGTGCTGGATGAGGCCATTCGGCCCTTTGAGCCAGCACCGCCATTCATTGTGATCTTGGCTGATCGTCCCCTATCAATAACCCGTGCCTGCCTTCTCCCCATATCCCTTGACTCCACTAGCCCCTAGAGCTCTATCTAACTCTCTCTTAAATCCATCCAGTGATTTGGCCTCCACTGCCCTCTGTGGCAGAGAATTCCACAAATTCACAACTCTCACCTCAGTCTTAAATGGCCTCCCTTTTATTCTAAGACTATGGCCCCTGGTTCTGGACACACCCAACAATGGGAACATTTTTCCTGCATCTAGCTTGTCCAGTCCTTTTACAATTGTATATGTTTCTATAAGATCACCCCTCATCCTTATAAACTCCAGTGAATACAAGCCTAGTCTTTTCAATTTTTCCTCATATGACAGTCCCACCTTCCCAGGGATCAATCTTGTGAACTTACGCTGCACTGCCTCATTCACAAGGATGTCTTCTTGTACCGCTCAGGATCGTTTGACTTGTATGCTGCAGACCTGGCCTTAAGAGGGGTTATATGGAGGTGTCTGTTTAACCTATGCTCCAGCGTCCTGTATGAATAGCAATGCATGTTGTGATCATTTTCTTAGAAATGTTAAATGTAAAAGGTGACCCCCACAGAAGCATTTGAAAGTATGAATTAATAGAATTCCACAATTTGAATTCTGCATTCAGCTTAGATTTGCAAAAAGCATTCTGGAAAGTGCTACAAAAAAGGTGGAAAGGGAGAAATGGGGCGCAGGTAAGAGAGGGAGAAGGGGGTGAGGTATAAGTATGGTTGCCAACTGTCCCGTATTAGCCGGGACATCCCGTATATAGGGCTAAATTGGTTTGTCCTGTATTTGACTGTTACTACTCGGGTCGAGGGGACTGTCGGGTCGGAGCGCCACGTCCGGCCCTGCCTCACCTGTCCCGACGTAGTGCAGCCCATGGAGTGCAGCAGCAGCAGCAGCGCCTCGCCCGTGGCCCCGTCAGCCGGTCAGCAGCCCGGCCAGCTGTCCGACCTTCAGACCTTCGCTTACCGCCGTCACCACCACCCCTCCTTCTCATGGCTGATCATCGGTTCATGAGTTGGATGGGGTGCCTGACTTTGCGCGTGGCGCGGGCCAAGCTCCACAGCTGGCCCGCCGGCTGGGCTTTGTGTGAGTCCAGCACCCGGGCCAACTCCTCATTCACCCAGCCACGAACAAGTGGGGCAATGAATTGCCGTCGGGTATTTGTCCCTTATTTTGACTTTTTGTCTCCTTATTTGGGAGTGAGAAAGTTGGCAACCCTAGGGATAGGTCAGTTACCCAAAATTGGAGAATGTAATATTCAGCCTGCTGGATTGTAAGCTACCCAAGCAGAATATATTCTTCCAGTTTGTGTGTGGCCTGACTCTCTCAATGGAGGAGACCCAGGACAGAAAGGTCAGTATGGTAAAGGGCAGGGGAGTTTAAATGGTTAGCAACCGGAAATTTCAGTGGACCTTGGCAGAACCACTGGTTTACACAAGTGATGTTTGCATAACCATGCGCTATTATAGGTCGTTCTACATTCCATGTTTTTAGAAGAGTTTTGGTAAAGCACATAAAATAATTATAAAACTAAAATGCTGACTTCCTGCCTCATTAAAACTGTCCTCTTGCTTCCTTAACTTGAACTGACTCTTGCAGGTAACCAGCTTTATTCACTCCACCACTGACAGCTGCGTCCTCAGCTGCCTGGACTATAAGCTGTGGAATGTTCTCACTAAACCTCTCCTCCTCTCAACTTCTCTCTTACTTCACATGACTTTTTAACACCCACTTCCTTGTCCACCTGTTCTGATCTCTCAGGTTGGCAGATTGCGTTTGGCATATTCTGCTGCAATGTCTTGCCATTTGTCGATGTTATATAAAAGGAAATTCTTCAGAGCCATGTAATTATTTGTGTGTGACCCGGATTTCATTAGACACCGGAAGAGAAAGAAAAAAAAATTAAAGCAGAGAGAAATCTTACTATGTAAAAACTTTTTGAGAAATGAGTTAAGGACAATTAAGCTGCATTTAAAATTGCATGTCTCAAGTTATTAACTTCCAGGAAAGTTAAGTGCAACATAAAAATATGGTGCAGGATGTAGAAAGAGCATTGTTAATTAACTCAAATGTCATTCCACTTTAGGGTCCTGTAAGGTTCATTTGCCATGTTTACGAAGGAACTGCAGATGCTGGTTTAAACCGAAGATAGACACAAAATGCTGGAGTAACTCAGCGGGACAGGAAGCATCTCTGGAGGGTAGGAATGGGTGACGTTTCGGGTCGAGACGCTTTAAAAAAAATATGAAGAAGGGTCTCGACCCGAAACATCACCCATCCCTTCTCTCCAAAGATGCTGCCTGTCCTGCTGAATTGCTCCAGCTTTTTGTGCCTACCTTAGGTTCATTTGTTAAATGTCTAGCCCTGACACAGGTCTTCATCTGTTGGTGGAACGCAATAACATTCCCCATGTCTTACCCCTGTTCAAATGGTTGGTTGGAGAAACATTGGAAATGCACTGATGCATACTCAGCCAATGAGGCATTATATTGGAAACTGCTCATTCGAGAAATTGGGTCTTGTGTTTATTCTAATGTGGCCCAAGCACGGGTTGCCCAGCTCATGTACTCCGATTTTTAGACATGGGGTTCAGATAACTGAACAGAAAAATATCCCCAACATTGTTCAGGAATATGAGAGAGAGAGAGAGAGAGAGTATTGTCATATGTCCTGAAACAGAACAATGACATTCTTACTTGCAGAAGTACAAAAGGAATGTACACATAACACTATGTAAAACCCACAATAAGCATTTAAAACAGTTCATTGTGTGCATGTGTGTGTATGTGTGTATATATATATATATATATATATATATTTATATTTATTTATTTATGTGTGTGTGTATTATGTGTCTATATATACACATATACATTTGTGTGTGTATATAACATATACTATTGTGTGTATATATATGTGTATATATATATACGCACACACAACAATAATAAATATATATACAATAAATAATAATATATTAAAAATATAAAAAGACCTGTAAATAAAAGATATTATTACCCATATCACACATCTGAGGTATGCTTTTACAAAATTGTATTCCCTTCGTTTTTACTGCCAGCAGGGGTAACAGGGGAATATTTTCTTATATTCCCCTTTCTTGCGAACGCCTATGGACTTTACCTGTTAAAACAGCGGGGAATATAGTCTTATATTCCCCTGGTCTCACATCCGGGAACTTGGCAACGTGACGCTGCGTGGGAAATTTAGAATATTCAAACGGCAGACAGGAAGACTGCCGCGTCCATTTTGGTTAAATTTTACGTGGAAGTCCGCCGAGCTGAGATGTTCAAATTTTCCTCTAGATGTCTGATATGGGTAATAATAACAATATTGACTGTCCTCTTTCGGGAGATACGACATATATTGCCCTCACTAGATCCATATTGCCCTCGTCTTCGACTCGGGCAATATGAATCTACTTCAGGCAATATATGTCGTATCCCCCTCAAGGCCTGTAAATAAACGATAATAGTGCAGTCAAAAATAATGCTCCCAAGTCTATAGGTTGGTGCTTATTTAGAGATTGTAGTGTTTAATAGTAAGATTAAACGAGAACTTGCCAAGTTTGAAGGTTGATCTTTATTTTATGAGGAGTTGCGATGAGGGATTTCGTGAAGACCCCGCCAGCACGCATGCGCGACATTCTTCAAAGCAGCGGTGTGGAATCACAGAACACATCATGGAAGGAGATAGTAAGATTAATGACGTAGAACATACCAGTTGACCTTATGATAGAGGGTTGGGAGCGGAGGGCACAAAATCCCTCATCGCAACGCCTCATAAAATAAAGATCAACCTTCAAATTGGCAAGTTCTCGTTTAATCTTACTATTTTACTTCGGAGTCACGTGAATGAGTTCGTGAAGACTTCAAAGCTTCTGTGATTACACGCCCTGGACAACGTCCATGCTATCACACTGCCGCAATACTGATGGAGGAAGTTTGTTAATGTATTCCAGACTGAACAGGCTGAAAAATAATGCAGAGTTATTAAAACAAAGAATAACAAAGCAAAACCCCTACTCGGGGAGTAATTATTCACGGAGCAGCTCTCAGCACGGCATCCGTGAATGTAGCGGGAGCGACCACCGGTTTATTGTAAAACCTCTGGAAAGTCGATTCACTGGCCCAGCCCGCGGTGGCGAGGGTGTGGTCCATGGGCACCTCCATGGCCCTCGCCGCTGATGTGGATGCAGCCCTGGTAGAGTGAGATTTAAAAACGTTAGTATCGATACCAGCTGCACCCAACACCACCCTGAGCCACCTGGCGATGGTCTGCACAGTCACCCAGTGATGTGGCTGTTTGTGGCTGATGAGGAGCCCCTGCTCCATCTTCCGGATTGTTCGGGTTGTTCGGATGTAATAGCGGAGATGGGTGGCTATGCAGAGGGGGGCATCAGTGGGGTACACCCGGAATTCCAACTGCAGCCCAGAAGACCCAGGCCTATGTTGCTTCAGCAGGTCCTCGACAAAGAAAGTCACCTTTGCAGGACTCGAGACCATCCGGTCCAGCCGAAGGTGCTGCAAGGCCTGGACTCGTTGAGCTGAAGTCAGTGCCATCAGCATCACCACCTTAAGGGTGAGCTTGTCAAGAGGTAGTCCTGTCATTAGGGGACCAGCTTCTCAGTAGTGTAAATACTACACCCACATCCCAAGTAATGTTGTATCGGGGTCGTGGAGGGTTGGTGTTGAACACTCCCCTCATGAATTTGGATACCAGATGGTGCGTGCCCACACCTATATTCAGGTATGAGGAGAGCGCACTCCTGGCGCTGTTGATGGCACGGTAGCTGAGACCCTCATCGTAATGAAAGCCCGCTAGGAATTCCAGGACGTCAGGGATCGTGGCAGAGTTGTAGGTGGTATGTGTTCGGGAGCAGTAGGCCTCCCACTTCCTGATCTGGGTGAGGTACTGCTGCCGGGTTGATACTCTGCACGATGCTGAAATGAGGTTCATTGCCCTGGGCGAAATGCCGGCCTCCATGAGCGGCCTCTTCAGAACCTGCAAGCCATCAGGTTTAAGTGACCATGGCACGGGTGACTTTCCCCCGTAATGGGGTTAGTGAGTAAAGTGGGGTTTTTAGCTATTTGAACCCACGGACGTATTATTATTTGGAGAACCACCGGGTACCATGGCTGTGTAGGCCAGTCGGGTATGATCAATATGCCTGAGGCAGAATCCAGTTGTATTTTCTGCAATACCCGACTGATGAGGCAGAATGGGGGAAATGCGTAGCAGAACCATTTCCCCCAACGGAGTGAAAAAGCATCCATAGCTACTGCCCCAGGGTCTGGTTCCCAAGACACATACGTTGGTATCTGATGGTTCAACCTGGACGCAAAGAGGTCGATATCTGGTGTACCAAAGATAGCTATAATTTGAGCAAATATCTGGGGGTTCAACATCCACTCGATGTTATCATTGAACACACGTGACCTGGTGTCTGCCACTGTGTTGAGCTTCCCTGGTAGATAGGTCACTGTAATCCAAATATTTCTTGCAATACACCAGTGCCAAATTGTATTTGCCAATTCATCACAGGATAACGACCTGATACCACCCATATGATTTATGTAAGCCACCACCGTGGTGTTATCTATTCGAAGGCGGACATGCAAATGCAGTAAATTTGTGCAGTATGCCCTCAGACCATGGAAAGCTCCAGCATCTCCAAATAATTTATCCCGTGTGCCTGAAGGAGGGTAGACTCGTGAGGATCCCATCTGCCACCACAACTGGACGTGGTGTCAGTTGCACCCCAGCCTTGAGCACTTGCGTCAGTTTGTAACACGTCTGATGGGT
The DNA here is from genome assembly GCA_035221665.1 of Okamejei kenojei. NCBI lineage: Eukaryota > Metazoa > Chordata > Chondrichthyes > Rajiformes > Rajidae > Okamejei > Okamejei kenojei. The sequence goes on along the minus strand of CM069132.1, from coordinate 2,818,811 downwards.
TGCAAGTTATGGTGGGTTTGTAACACGCACTAATATTGTCAACCCACCACTGTAGCTCAGTTTTAGCCTTAATTGGCAGCCGTATTGGCCTGTCAAAGTGCCCAGCATTGGCTTTTAATGCTGAAATCTTTGCTCTTTTTAAGTTTTGATAGTGCAGTGGTCCGAATTGCGCAGCTGGAAATGTTGCTACCAGTTTCCCAATCACCTTGGCAGTATGTCTAATGGTCGGCACCCTGGCGCAAGCAAGGCTGTTACACGCATCTTTTATATCAGATGCTTTGCTGGGTGGGATAGTGACTATCATTCGGGTGGTGTCAATAGTGAAGCCCAGATAGTCCATGAGTTGAGATGGGGTGAATTTGGATTTGTCTGGATGGGTAACAAACCCTAACGTCTCGAATAAAGATTTGGTCGCTGTGACTGCCAGCTCTGCCAATTGGAGGGTTTGTCCCACTATAAGGATATTGTCTAGGTAAGCCATGACGATATAATTCTGTTGCCATAGGATAGCCAATATTGGTTTGACTATTTTGGTAAACAGTCTAGGGGCTGTGTTTAAGCCATTGGGTAAAGCTTCATATTGCCATAACTGCCCCTTCCAGACAAATTTTAAGAATTTCCTATGGGATTCTATGATGGGGACTGTATAGTATGCATCTTTGAGATCGATGCAAGCCTTAAAGTACCCCTGATAGAGTAGCTGCTTAACTGTTTTAAAGGTTTCCATTTTGAAATGGGTATATTATACGAAAGTGTTCAGATGAGTTAGGTCAATGATGATCCGACATCCTCCATCTTTTTTGGTTTTAGTAAAGATGTTGGACACAAACTCAATGGGTTCATGTGTCTTCCCTATCACCCCTTTGGCTGCTAGCCATAATATTTCTGTATGTCCTTGCTCGATCTCTTTTTCAGAAAGCACAAATGTACGATGAGGTACATGCTGAATAGGGGGAAGTTTACCGTTAATAAACTCTATGACATAACCCTGAACACTTTGTAAAATAAAAGAGTCTGTAGTTATTGCATCCCATGCACCACTGAATGCCCGCAACCGTCCCCTTACTTGTGAGCGTACCATAGCTACTTTCTTAGTAGAACCAGACCCCCTTACCTCCATGGTCAACGGCGGGTCCTGGTGTACGGTGGTTTGGGGGGACGTTGTGTGGCTTGTCGAGGTGGAGGCCACATTTTCCAGGTGGGCCTCCGAGGGCCCTGCCCTAAAAAAGCGGTCTGCTGTTGGGGAACTGGCGGTGGATTAGTCCGAGGTGTCTTATCCGGTGGGCGAGATTTCCAAGCGGAATACGGCGGTTGCCGATAGGCGTATGCCCTTGATGAAGGTGGCTTCATGAGGCCAATGGCTTTGGCCTCCTCGTCCATCTCTTTCACCTTTTTCGACAGGTCTTCCCCGAACAGCTGATGTGGCGGCGGAGTGGTGGAGGTGCGGCACAACCCTGCAAATTTAGGGTTGAGCGTGGGCCGGATGAAGCTCTTTCAGAGACAATTAATCTCGAACTGGGCATTGCAGAGTAAGGCCAGGGCATCCTGCTGCTCACTGGACACGTTCTCCCCATCGAGGGTTCTGGCGTACGCTGTTATACCCGTTGAGAGGAGTTTCCGGTCTTTCTGGAGGCGTGCGTCCTGAGCTCTGGCTGTATTACTCAAATTCCCCCAAATTTGAGCATTGACCATGGGGACATTCAGATTAATGCAATTCTCCGGCGGCTTGAATTTGTCCATGGTGTCGTTGAGGACCCGGTCCTGTAGCTGGTGTGAGGTGAGATAGTTAATCGTCCCTGCCAGTTTTGCATGTAGTGGCCCACCTGACGGAGGTGCTGTAGCAAATTTGCCCACAACATCCAGTAGTTCCGCATCTGCTTCTGGAGCATCTACCTCCGGGATGTCTGGGTCTGCATCGAATTCTACCTCCTGCAGACTTCTGGCACTCCCAGCGGAGGAAGGCGAGATGCTCGGTGGCCTTCGTCTGTGGGTAGTGGAGGCCCGGGACCACCGTTCTTCCCTGTCCTGATCTTGTTGAACTAAGTGCTCCACCATGCGCTCCAACCGTTCCATGCGACCGTCGCTACTGCACGTAGCCGACAAGCCGACTTCCCCAGGCTCTACAATGTTGCTGGGGCTTCTGCCAGCAGACCTCACCCCCATGAAATGCTGAGTGGGATCTGGTGGCAGGAGGTCGTCGACACCCACTCCTGCAGGCCCGTACGACTCCCGCACAGACTCTCCGCTAGTCCGCCCACGAGCGGACTGTGGCGGTCCGTGTGCCTGGTGGGAAGGCAGTGGATATGAGTCGGTGCCGGCCCCCGGTGCCTGGCTCCCGTAGTCCGTGCAGGCTTACCCCTACTTCTGACATTATGTCTCCTGCTCCTGCAGGGCTGCTCGATGCTGCAGCAGCTCTACCGGCCTGTTCTAAGTCAAGAAACCCCGGCGGCTTCGCGAGACCGGCTTCAGCTGCGGGGCTCGACGTCGGCGCGGGCTTTCCCCGGCTCGGCCCTCGCGGGACCTGTAATAGACGAGGTGTTGCCGTCGCCGGTGTGCGAGGCGCTCCACGTACCTGCTTGCTCCACCCCCTCCCGGGGGATGGAGACACAAAAATCAGGGTCTCCCATACCCTGCACCTGTGCGGCCGCCTCTGGAGACGAGTCGGGCGCTGGTGTAACAGGTGCGCCCAACTGCCGCACCTTTTCCCCAGGCCGTTTCGCGGACGCCGCCGGCATTGTGAACAGCTCCGGAGAAGTGTCCCGCTGACCCATAGAAGTCCTGCGGGTTTTGGAAAGCTTTCCTTTCCCTTTCCCTTCCATCGTTTCATGCACTTAGAAACACAAAGACTCCTACCTGCAAACCAGCTTAAAGTGAGTGCACTTACCTTTGCCTGGTCCTTTTGAAGGAGCTGTGGAGAGAGCGCACTCCCCCCCCCCAGCTTGTCGATAGCAAATGCGAGCGACGATATGTCGCGCGTGCGTGCTGGCGTGGTCTTCACGAAGGCACTCACGTGACTCCGAAGTAAAATAGCCTGCTGGATGTAGAGAAGCTGTTCCTGATCCTGGACGTTACAGTTTTCGGGCTCCTGTACCTTTGTCCGGATGGCAGGGGTGAAATGAGTGTGTGGCCAAGTGTCTCTGATGATGCTGGCTGCCTTATTGAGGCAGTGACTCCTGTAGATCCCTTTGATGGTGGGGAGGAAGGTACCCGTGATGGGCTGGGCAGTGGTCACCACATTTTGCAATCTTCTTCGAGGGGTGCAGGAGGTGAACGAGAGCTTCTCTTTCACTTGTTGAGTTTATTTCAAACTGATCAAATCTGAAGAAGGGTTTCGATCCGAAACGTCACCCATTTATATGTATTTCACTGTACCAGCTGCACATGACGGTAAATAAACCATCGTCCTTCTGTCTGTCTCGCTGAGTCACTCCAGCATTTTGTGTCTTAAGGGCCTGTCCCACTTGGCTGTTATATACGCGACCTGGTAGCGTGTGGGTAGCGCGAGACGGGCGCCTGGAGTGGCGTGGAGGAGTGTGGAGTTTCCGCCAGGATTTCGTGCTGCACTAAATTTTCGTGCGCCACGGCCCGTCGTGTAAATGACGGCCAAGTGGGACAGGGTGACGTTTTGGGTCGAGACCCTTCTTCAGACTGAAACATCATTAATTCCTTCTCTCCAGAGATGCTGCCGGTCCCTTAACTCCCATCTTCGCCACCGTGCGCTGTGAAAAGCTTTCATCATTTTAGGAGTCTATTTGGCTTTGAAAACAAGTCTAAATATTTAATCTCTTCTCATGACTCGAGGTTTACTTTGAAATGATAGAACACAAAGAGGTGTTTTGTAACGGCTTCCACAATATCAGGCTGCAGTGTGAAAACAGATTAGGAGCACTGTTAATCTTCTTACATTGTTTACAAAGTTCAGCACATTGTAGGAACCCTCACAGCCATTGGGCTTGGATATTTGCCATTGGTTCCAGAGACCCCACTCTGCCCATGTTTAAAATGTCCCCCGCGCAAAGTCTTCCACAGTTACCATTGCGGGCATCGCGGTAACTCGCGTGACTGTCTCTGGGACTGTTGCACTTTCATGATGAGAACTATATTCTGCACTCTGCGTCTTCCCCTTTGCTCATCCTATTGTCTCCCTCTCTCCAGGCTTTCAGTCCGAAGAAGGGTCTCGATCGGAAACACCACCCATTCCGTCTCTCCAGAGATGCTGCCTGTCCCACTGAGTTACTCCAGCGTTTTGTGTCTATCTTTATTGTACCTTGAGTTTGGCTTGATAGTACTTGTGTCCAGTGTTCCTGATTTGATTGGATAGTCAAGAGTGTTTTATTGCAACGTGTCCCGAACCAGAACACTCAAATTCTTACTTGCACAGTGCACAATAGATAACTCAGCAAACAAACAACAACGTTCAATTCATTAAAAATAACAATATGTGGAGCAGAAAAACAAAAAACACAAGTCCCAAGCGCCACCCAGGCTGTACTTTGGAGTTTAGTTGGAGTTCATATAACCTGAAGGTTGCTGGGAAGAAGCTGTTCCTGAAGCTGGACGTTACAGTTTTCAGGCTCCTGTACCTTCCTCCCGATGGCAGGGGTGAAACGTGGCCAGGGTGGTGTAAATCTCTGATGATGCGGGCTGCTTTTTGGAGACAGCATCTGGTATACATCCCTTTGATAGAGGCATGCAAAACAAAGCTTTTTACTGTACCTCGCTACACATGATAATAATAGACCTAAACCTAAGAAAATGTCTAATTACAATGAAAAAATGAAGGCGTCAGTATGGTGCAGCTGGTAGAGCCGCTGCCTCATAGTGCCGGAGATCTGAGTTCGATCCTGACCTTGGGTGCTGTCTGTACATTCGTACGTTCTGTAAGTTTGTACGTTCTCCCTGTGACCACGGGGGTTTCCTCCAGGTGCTCCAGTTTCCTCCCACATCCCAAAGACGTGTGGGTTTGTGGGTTAATCAGCCTCTGTAAATTGCCCCCCAGTGTGTCGGGAGTGGATCAGAAAGTAGGATACCATAGAACTGGTGTGAACGGGTGAGCGATGGTGGGCATGGACTCTGTCGGCCGAAGGGTTTGCTCAATCACTCACTCAACCAACCAATGCTTGGAAGATGCATTTCCTCAATGGTTCAGTGGTGCTTTATTCCGGCAACTGCTGGTGGTGGTGGTGGGGTGAGTTGGGGTGGGATGGGCTGGGGTGGGGTGAGGTCAGGTCGGGTGAGGTGAGGTAGGGTTAGTATTACCCTGAGATGCGGAAGAATTTCTTTTCTGAAGGTCATGAATTCGTAGATTTCTCTGTCCCAAAGAGCTGTGGAGACGGAACCATTAAGTATTATCAAGACTGAGCGAAGCAGAGCCTTTTGTCAATAGTAGAGTTCAAGGTTAGGGAAACCGTGAAGTTGAGGCCAGGATGAGACCAGCTATGACTTTATTGAGTGGATTCAAGTGTCTGTACGACAAAACTCCTGTTCCTATTTTCCATATTCTTATTAAATTAACTGAATCCATAACTTAAGGGAATTAAATTGTTCTGAGGGCGTTAGGGAGCAAGCAGGAGAACAGGATTAGGCTTAGGCAGCTCAGGAAGAAAATGTATCAGTTTGGAGATAATAGGCTTTGTGCCTCAGCTGAAAAAAATATAGGATTCATGTGGGTTCAATTATTTTAATTTTTTCAATCAAAAATAGTCGCAATCTACGAGGATCATTTCACCAAATGGTGAAAGAGTTTTCAAAGTGGTGCAGCATCACAGCGCCAGAGACCCGGGTTCGTACCTGACCTCGGGCGTTGTCTGTGTGTGGAGTTTGCATGTTCTTCCTGTGACTGTGCAGGTTTCCCCCACATCCTAAAATCATGCGGGTTTTATAAGTTCATTGGCCTCTTAAAAAAATTAATGTCCCTAATGTGTGTGTGTGTGAAGGGAGTGGATGAGAAGGTGGGGTAACATAGAACTAGTGTGATCAATGGATTCGGTGGGCTGGATGAACAAAGAACTAAAGATGCTGGTTTGTAAAAAAAGACACAAAAAGTAACTCAGAAAAATCAGGCAGCATCTCTGGTGAACACGGATTGGCGATGTTTTGGGTTGGGACCCTTCTTCGGGCTTCCGTCACCCGCTTCCCTTCCAACTACATTCTTTCCTTTAGCGTAACAATTTGTAGCTCTTTAATCCTTGTGTCTCTCACCTTCTGTCTTTTTATCTCTGGCCATTCTGCAATAATTTTCCTATCAAAAATCCCATGCACTTGTATCCACCTATCACTTGCCAAGCTCTATTCTGCCAGATTTCGCTTCCAACCCTTCCCCACAATCAGTCCGCAGAAGGGTTTCGATCCGAAACGTCACCTTTCCATGTTCTCCAGAGATGCTGTCAGATCCACAACGGAGTTATTCCAGCACCTTGTGTCTTTTGCTGTTTTCATAGTGTAGCTATAAACTAAACTAAACTAAAATTGCCATGTTGAATAGATATTGTTAATGGAGTTGAAGGCACCCTAAACCTAAACGTAGGCCATCTTCCTGAAGAGGCGTCCTGACATGAAATGTCACCCATCCAAGTTCTCCAGGGATGCTAACTGATCCGCTGAGTTACTCCAGCGCTTTGTAAACCAGCATTCTTCTTCCTGCATCCAAACCTAAAAGTATTTATTTGAAAGAACATTTGCATGTGCATACATTCATGTGTCTTGTACACTCTGGAGTTTAGAAGGATGAGAGGGGATCTTATTGAAACATAAGATTGTTAAGGGCTTGGACACGCTAGAGGCAGGAAACATGTTCCCGATGTTGGGGGAGTCCAGAACCAGAGGCCACAGTTTAAGAATAAGGGGTAAGCCATTTTGAACGGAGACGAGGAAACACTTTTTCTCACAGAGAGTGGTGTCTGTGGAATTCTCTGCCTCAGAGGGCGGTGGAGGCCGGTTCTCTGGATGCTTTCAAGAGGGAGCTAGATAGGGCTCTTAAAAATAGCGGAGTCAGGGGATACGGGGAGAAGGCAGGAACGGGGTACTGATTGAGGATGATCAGCCATGATCACATTGAATGGCGGTGCTGGCTCGAAGGGCCGAATGGCCTCCTCCTGCACCTATTGTCTATTGTCTATTGCCTGTTTGCAGGTGCTTTGATAACATTTTCTTTTTCTTTAAGGCTGGAATGGGTGGAGATTATTGAGCCTCGGACTCGAGAGCGCATGTACGCAAACCTCATCACAGGAGAATGCGTTTGGGATCCCCCTTCTGGTGTCCGGATAAAGCGAACCAACGAGAATCAGTGGTGGGAACTCTTCGATCCCAACACGTCTCGCTTTTACTATTACAATGCCACGACCCAGAGGACAGTCTGGCACCGGCCGCAGAACTGCGACATCATTCCGCTGGCCAAATTGCAGACGTTGAAACAGAACACGGACTCACCCAGCCGGGCTTCTGCGGACAACAGCCCCGGCCGCAGTAGCAACATCAGCCGGGAAGGGAGCACCAGCTCCTCGCTGGAGCAGGAGCTGGAGGCCGACAGGACTCAAGAACAAACACGGCCAAAGCCAGCCCAGCAGATCATCGGGAAGGAGGAAGTGGAAAGGTAAGGTTCCTAGCGCCTTATTGTGAATCTTTAGTTTGTTTCAGAGTTTTGGCAACATGTTGCTTCCACTGGTTAATTAACCCAGCCATTCCGCAGCCTGCCATTGCCACCAGGATATCGAAGCAAGGAACTTCAGATGCTGGCTTACACAAAAGGATAAGACGTGCTGGAGTAACTCAGCAGGTCAGGCAGCATCCCTAGAGAACATGGATAGATGATGTTTCGGGTCGGGACCATTGTGTCGCTCCTTAGACTCTGAAGGAGGATCCCGATCCAAAACGCCGTGTTCTCCGGGGATGTTGCCTGACCCACTGAGTTAATCCAGCACTTTGTACCTTTCTTTGGTATAAACCAGCACCTGCAGTTCCTTGTTATTACCAGTAAACAGAGGTTCCCTCTACTGTGGTAAATAAACCGTTCTGGCTGTCGTATTGATGAAACAGCCGGGTTAGTAGTTGAAGAGCAAAGCCCGAAAGGCTACCTGGATAATTTGTTTCCATCCATTGGGCTGGACATTGGCTCCTGCTGGGCTGATGAAGCAAGAGATAAATGTTTGCCAAAAATAATTTCTATTTGCCCATAAAATATAATTTGGTTATGGGGCTGTCCCACTTGGGCGATCTAATCCGCGAGTTCTGGCGAGTTTGCCCTTGACTCATACTCGCAGCATGGTCGACACGAGGTTGTAGGAGGTCTTTGTAACACTCCTTCATGCTCGAGAGTAGTCCACGCGTACTCAAGACCTCAGCTGGGTCGCGACGTTGTTTTCAATATGTTAAAAAATGCCCGCGAGTAAAAAAAGGTCGCCTTGGAAAAAAACGCTACTTTTTTTACTCGTAGGTTTAGTCATAGTGGGTCGTAGTAGGTCGGCATGTTAGTCGTAGGTAATCTAGGGTATTTGAAGGTAGTCGAGTGTAGTCGTAGATAGTCTTCATCATAGTCGAAGGAGGTCGTCTCCACTATTCGGTGTCCAATCTTCCCGAAGTTAGTCGTAGCTAGTTGTAGCTAGTCTTCAACATAGTCGAAGGAGGTCTTCAACATAGTCGAAGGAGGTCTTCAACATAGTCGAAGGAGGTCTTCAACATGTCATTTTTTCAAACTCTTCTAAACTCACCAATTAGGTCGCCCAAGTGGGACAGCCCCTTAAGGATGTAATTTGGTTACAACAACATTGAAAAGACATTTTGGACAGGTACATGGATAGGAAAGGTTTAAAGGGATACGAGTCAACCATGGGCAAATGGGACTAGCTTAGATGAGGGTGAGGAGTGATCTTATAGAGCTAGGGCTTTATTTCTTGAAGCGCAGAAGGCTAAAGGTGATCTTATAGAGGTGTGTAAAATCATGAGGGGATTAGATAAGGTGAATGCACAGAGTTCTTTTACCCAGAGTAAGGGCATCGAGAACCAGGGGGCATAGGGTTAAGGTGAGAGGGGAAAGAACAGGAATCTGAGGGGTCATTTTGTCACTCAGAGGGTGATGATACATGGAACGAGCTACCAGAAGGATGTAGTTGAGGCAGGCGCTGTAATATCATTTTAAAACCATTTGGACGGGTACATGGATCGGAAAGGTTTAGAGAGATATGGACCAAATGTGGGCAGGTGGGATTAGAGTAGATGGGGATTCTAGGTTTGCATGGACAAGTTGCCAAGTGTCCCGGATTCGCCGTATTTTATCCTGGCGAAATAACCTTTTTACGGTGTTCCGGCAGCCAAACATGCTGTTACGGAACAGTGGTGAACACCTCCCGTGGTGAACGCCGGCGCCATGTGTCCCAGGTTTGCCGGCCCGCGCGATCAGCGGCACTTTGCCGGGCCCTAGTGTCCGCGCCTGCGCAGTTGGGGAGGGTTGCCGGGCCCCAGTGTCCGCGCCTGCGCAGTTGGGGAGGGTTGCCGGGCCCCAGTGGCCGCGCGTGCGCAGTGGGGGAGGGTTGCCGGGCCTGGCGCCATTTCGAGCCACGCCACGCCCGGCCCAGAGCCCGTGCGCGCCGGCCCGCGCGATCAGCGGCACTTTCTTGCCGCCAGCCGGCCGCTCGCGGCAGCCCCATCACCGGGCCTCCCCCCCACCCCCACCCAGTGCGCATGCGCAGACCCGCCGGCAACCTTGCCAAGTGCGCATGTGCCGCACCCCGCCCGCCGGCAGCCCGCTGATCTGCACCAGTGCGCAGGCGCAGACCCGCCGGCAACAACCCCAAGTGAGTACGGAGAGAAATGCATTTAACCCCATTTGTTACGGACAAATGGGTTGAATGTTACTGTGAACTAAATTTAGGGTTGGCAATTCTAGGTTTGCATGGACAAGTTGGGCTGAAGGGCCTGTTTCCATGCTGTATGACCATGTACAGAGGGTTAATATTGGTTGTCGATCATTGGACCCTCAGCATTCCTCTATGCTGATAGATTAACTATGTGCTGGAGCTATTGGCAAGCTGTGCATTGTAATTTATACAAGTTTTGGACTGAATTGAAGGTGATGGCACATTTAATAATGAACCTCATCAAGAACTAGTGTCTGCCTCATCACTGAGCGCATTCGTTCTTGTGTTAAATGGTTTTGAGATGCAACTCAATACATCAGCAAGGGTAACTGACAAGCATTGATCCTGAAGCTTGAAGTGTACCCTGTGGATCAATGCAGCTGGCCATCACATATATTGCTTTCTTGGCCGAATTGTCCTTCCACAATTATGAAAAATTGGTAATCAGAGTACTTTGTGAACGCTGAAATTTCATAATCGCTAATTTTCTCATAAAATTGCTTTGTATCTCATTTGGTCATTTCCTGTCTCTTTTTGCCCTCTACTTTGAAAGTAGCATCTAATTACTTTGAGTATCTTTGAGTACTGTACACATCAGGTCTTTTCTTCCATAGAAAGTTATTGCACAGTTGTTACGCTTAAAATCGGATCCTGCATTTCCCGGCTGATTCTGAATGCCCCCATGTTTAAAATTGTATTCAAACTACTTCCTTCAGTGTGGTTTTGCCAGATCACGTTTGCGTTTGCTCCATAAAACAGTCGCTTGTCTCCATAATGCCGCAGAATGTGATCTGTAAGCATCAACATGGAGTAGAAGTTGGAGTGATCCTGGTGACTCCTTCTGCCTGCTCCGCCATTCTGTGAAGATGGCCGATCTACTACCCCAAGTGCACTTTCCAGCCCAATCATCATACTCCCCACATTTCCTTCATGTCAAAAAATCTCCATGCCGTTATGGTCGCCCCATTAGAGGAAGCATATTGACCATTACAGGAAGCTTATTGCCCTATTACAGGAAGCTTATTGCCCTATTACAGGAAGCTTATTGCCCCATTACAGGAAGGATATTGCCCCCTTACAGGAAGGAAAGGGTACAGAGGAGATTTACCATAATGATAGACATAATATGCTGGAGTAACTCAGTGAGTCAGGCAGCATCGCGGGAGAACATGGGTAGGTAATGTTTCGGGTGGGGACCCTTCTTCAGACTGCCAGAATGATGCCTGGGTTAGAGTATTAGCTACAAGGAGAGGTTGGACAGACTTGGATTGTTTACCGTGGAGCACCAGAAGTTGTGGGGAGACCTGATAGAAGTATATAAAATTATGAGAGGCATAGGTAGAGAAGACAGTCAGAACCTTTTTCCTAGGATGGAAAGATCTAATACTAGAGGGCATATCTCCAAGGTGAGAGGGGCAAAGGTTAAAGGAGATGTGTGGGGCAAGGTTTTTGCACAGAGGGTGGAGTGTGCATGGAATGTGCTGCCGGGGGTGGTGGTGGAGGCAACTGCCGTCATGGTACTTCAGAGACTTTTGGACAGGGACATGGATGGAGATCATTTGTAGGCAGATTAGAGCTGGTGTTTGCATTGCGATCGGCGCGGATGTGGTGCTGAAGAGCCTGTTCCTGTGCTGTACTGTTCTACGTTCCATCTGTTGCTCTCTAAGCAAGAACATCCTTTGGGCAAGGAGTAGGGAAGGAGCTTTGGGAAGCACTGGATTGCTTTGACTGCTGGCTTGTATTTTACTTTTATTCATTTGAGGATGTGGCTTCTCGCGCTTGTCCATTCCCAACTACCTTTGAGAAGCAAGCGATAAGCTGCCTTCTTGCATTGCTGCAGTCCTTCAGGTATGAATAAACATGCAAGTCCCCATTTACTGGTGAGAAAACACATTTCAGGAATTGCCTCATGAATCTTCTCTGGGTATTATTAGAATACAATGCCTTTTATTGTCATTCAAACAGCTTGGTTTGAACAAAAGTGCATTTTCTACAGTCTTACATTACAAAAAAAATCCAAGACCCACACTTAACACAGTTTACACAAAATTCCATCACAGTGAATCTCCAACACCTCCTCACTGTGATGGAAGGCAAAAGTCTTATCTCTTCCCTTTGTTCTTCTCCCGCGGTCCAGCAGTCCAACTGCAGCGTCGAGGCGACTGGGGCTCACGATGTTAAAGCCCCCGGCGGGCGATGGTAAGTCCCGCGGCTGTTTAAGCCGCGCCGGGCGATGTTAGGTCCCGCTCCGAGTCCTTTAAACCCCACGATTGCAGTGGGAGAAGTTGCCGTTGCGGGAGCTCCAAAAAGCGGACTCCCACCAGGGACCTGTGAGCTCCCGATGTTCCTGTCCACCGGGCCTGCGGCCGGAGCCTCCGAAGTCGGGTTGCAGCGTGCGCCACCACAGCTCTCCCCGCTACGGAGTCGGCCAGCTCCGCGATGGCGAGTCCGCAGGCTCCGCGACTGGAGCCCTCAGGTTGGTCCCGGTTGGAGGCCGACACCGGCTCCACGTTGTTAGGCCCAACGACACCGGAGACCCGACAGGGAAAAAGACGGGTCCCCGTACAGGGACGAGATTAAACGGTTTCCCCCCCCCACATATACACAGTTAAAAATAAAAATAAAACCTAGAGTCTAGACATACATTTAACAAGACAAAACATTTAAAAAAAGACAGACGGACTGTAGTCGGGCCGTTGCCGATAGGTGCCGCCACACCACAATTAGAAATGTATATAATCATATAGGCAGGTCCATTTGGTTATGTGTACCCCGAGCTGACCATGATGCCTATCTCACGCCAACCCACTTGACTACGTTAGGCTTGTAAACGTCAACCTTTCCTATCTCATACCTGTGAAGACTATAGAAATGCAATTTCGTTCAAAGCAAGTTGTTTGAATGACAATAAAAGGCATTCTATTCTATTTTATTCTATTCTTAGTACTTAGCCAAATGTCTTTCAGTTTTAAAGATACACATGGAAACATGCACTTCAGTCCAACAAGTCCAAGCTGACCATCATTCACACTAGTTCCATGTTATCCCACTTTCTCAGTCACTCCCTACACAAAAGAGGGTATTTTACAGAGGCCGAATAACCTACAAACCCGCACGTCTTTGGGACGTGGGAGGAAACCGGAGCACCAGGACGAAACCCACTCAGTCGCAAGGAAACGTGGAAACCTCACACAGACAGCGCCCGAGGTCAAGATCGAACCCAGGTCCTTGGTTTTGTGAGGCAGCGGCTCTACCAGCTGCCACCCAAACTTGGATATATCCAGGAGTACCATTAACAGACAGTAAATACCATTCTTTCAGAACTAGACCGCTACAGAATGACATCATCACATTTAATAAAAAAAACTGAAGGCCAGTTAGCTTCGGAGTGGGAGAGTGACAAAATGATTACTGCTTCCCAATCTGTTCCAAGCTACGGGATCTTGCAGGAGGTGGAGCGGGAGTTTGTTTGTCATTTTATAAATTCATCTCACCAGCTTGGTGAGCAAAACGTGCTCAGGTTCTATTTACATCCTGCAATGCCAAAGACATGAGAATTTAAAGCAAGGGAAAGTAGAAGGCTCTTCGACAACATCAAATGGCGACGACAAGCTCTGCTTGTTCACTTCAGTAGGTCCAGTCTCTGCATCCAGCGTGGCCAATTCATTTTACTTCCAGGAGTTGGACGTTTAAAAAAGAGAAGTGGGCAAGCATTTCTGAAATGCATTTTGTGTGCCTCTCAAGATGTTCCAAAGCATCCTACGACTGAAATTGAGGAAACGTTCAGTGTGTGGTTGGAAGTGACGGACTGTGAGACACAGGCAGATGAGGATCGTTTAACTTGGCATCACCTTCGGTCGTCACTGACATCATGGGTGGAAGGGCCACTTCCTGCACTGCATGTTTCTATGTTCTCAGTATTTGCAGAATTCGGGAAAGGAGCTATGGAGTCCGAAGAAGGGTTTCGACCCGAAACGTTGCCTATTTCCTTCGCTCCATACATGCTGCCTCACCCGCTGAGTTTCGCCAGCATTTTTGTCTACCTATGGAAATACAAGTTATTTTTTCAATATTTGTGTATTTCTCTGTCACAGTTGCCTCAGTTATAGAGATACATCGCGGACACAGGCCCTGCGGCCCAACGAATCCGCTCCGACCGCTGACACTACCCTACACATCCTGACACTAGGGAAAACACTATCCTATACATGAGGGAAAATGTACAATTTTTTTATACCAAGCCAATTAACCTAAAAAACACATCTTCAGAGTGTGGCAGGAAACCGGAGCACCTGGAGAAAACCCACGTGGTCACGGGGAGAACATGCAAACTCCGTATAGACAGCACCTGTAGTCAGATGGAACCCGGGTCTCTGGCAGGTGCTGGCTCGAAGGGCCGAATGGCCTACTCCTGCACCTATTGTCTAATGGCAGCAACTCTACCACTGCGCTACTGTGCTGCCTTGTTATTGGCCCAGTGCTTTACACTAGCAGCAGCAGGCATGAAAACGACACATACAAAAGATTGCATTTTATCCAGAGCTTTACCCGTTCCTCTTAACCCTTGGATAATACATTAGCTTTCTGAATGAACATAAATGCAACATCTTTTAAAACTTCTGGTGAATCAATGTTTTTAAAATTGAATATTGTTTTTCTATTTGTGTTGTGACTGTCTATTTTTTATTAGAGATACGATGCTCTATTTCTAACCATTATGGTGCGCAGTGTATAGAGGCCAAGATAATTCAATTCTTCATTCAACATGACTCCTCGCCACAAAGGGCAATCCAATATTTTTACAATCTATAGACATCTATATTTTTTTGCATTTTTGTGTTTGCTGCAAAGAAATGAGAAACCAAGATTTGTTGATTTGTCATTGCTTTTTGTTTTGGGCAACCTTGAATCTGAAACAAATTGTTTGGGGTGCATCGCATTCCTCCCTCAAGAGTAATCTCAGTAATTGGACCTCCAAAATTGCATTTTCCACACCGTTGTCACTCAAATGAGAGCTGGAGATGCAGCCATATTTTGTCATGCACTGCCTCGGACAAGATTATATCAAATCTTTTATATTATAAAATTCATCAATCCAATTCCAACGTGCTTGATACAAATTATTTTGAAGACCAAGATGTTCAAATTGCATCACCATTAGCCTTAAGCCTCGTTAGTTCTGAAGAATAATGACCCATTAACAAATTGGCATTTGGCTTCAGAATGTGTTTGGTTTAGTTTAGTTCAGAGATACAGCATGGAAAGAGGCCCTTCGGCCCACTGAATTCACGCCGACCAACGATCACCCACTCATACTAGTTCTGTGTTGTCCAACTTTCCATGTTCAGTTTAGTTTAGAGATACAGCACGGAGACAGGCCCTTCCGCCCACTGAGTCCACATCAACCAGCGATTCCTGCACACTTGCACTGTCCTACACACTAGGGACAATTTACAATTTTTACCGAAGCCGATTAACTTGCAAACCTGTACGCCTTTGGAGTAGCAGATGGTGGACAAAGGTCAGAGATGGAAATGTGTGTGTGTGTGCGTGCGTGCGTGTGTAAACTAAAGGTGCGTTTAGGAAGCTCTTTCCACGCCATGTGTAATGTTAATGTGAGGTTTCCTCTTCAAAAAGCTATTACAACTGAGTAAATTTCAATATCTGTGTTCATGTCTGACCTCCATCCCCAAGGCAGAATTATAATTGTAATTGAAGGTGTCCAGTGAAGGTTCACCTGATTTACTCCTCGGATGGTGGCTTGTTGTACGAAGAGAGACAAAACTGACTGGGTCTAAACTATATATAAAAAAAGATGCAAAGTGCTGCAGTAACTCAGTGGGCCAGGCAGCATCTCTGGGGAACATGGATGGGTGATGTTTTGGATCCTGGTCCTTCTTCAGACTGATTGTACAGGGAGGGGGGACGGAGAGGCAGATAAAGTGTGGTTGGTAATAGGTTGATACGGGTTTGGGGGGGTGGGGGAGTGTTAATAGGCAGATGGTTGGACAAAGGCCAATGATGAAAAGACAGAAGGTGTGAGTCAAATGGATTGAAGAGTGGCAAATTGGAAGGAATGTTCAAGTTCAAGTTAGTTTATTGTCATGTGTCCCAGATAGGACAATGACATTCTTGCTTTGCTTCAGCACAACAGAACATAGTAGGCATTGACTACAGACAGATCGGCGTGTCCATATACCATTATAGAAATATATACACACATCAATAAATAAACTGATAAAGTGCAAATAAACAGATAATCGGTTATTAATGTACAGAGTTTTGTCCGAGCCAGGTTTAATAGCCTGATGGCTGTGGGGAAGTAGCTATTCCTGAACCTGGTCGCTGCAGTCTTCAGGCTCCTGTACCTTCTACCTGAAGGTAGCGGGGAGATGAGTGTGTGGCCAGGATGGTGTGGGTCCTTGATGATGCTGCCAGCCTTTTTGAGGCAGCAAATGCGATAGATCCCCTCGATGGAAGGGAGGTCAGAGCCGATGATGGACTGGCCAGTGTTTACTACTTTTTGTAGTCTTTTCTTCTCCAGAGTGCTCAGTTTGCCGAACCAAGCCATGATGCAACCAGTCAGCATGCTCTCTACTGTGCACCTGTAGAAGTTAGAGAGAGTCCTCCTTGAAAAACCGACACTCCGTAATCTTCTCAGGAAGTAGAGGCGCTGATGTGCTTTCTTGATAATTGCATCAGTCTTCTGTTAGCAGGAAATGACGTACGGACCAGAAAAGAGCTTGTAGCATAAAGCAAATTACCAAAATCCATGAAATTTATAGGAGAGTAGAACAGAAAAGCCACAAAGCTATGTTCAATTGCATAACAATTTCATGGAGGCTGAAAGTAATAAGTGCGGGTGGATTTCACATGAGAGGCTGCAGATGCTGGAGTCTGGAGCTGAGAACAAATTGCTGAAGAAACACAGCTGGTAAGGCAGCATCTGCCAAAGGAATGGACAGACGATGTCTCAGATTCAAGAAGGGACCTCCATGCTCCTATACTTAAATCGTACTATCTAAATGGCGTCAAGTTGGGAAAAGGGGAAGTACAACGGGATCTGGGGATCCCCATGAAAGTAAGCATGCAGGTACAGCAGGCAATGAAGAAAGCGAATGGCATGTTGGCCTTTATAACAAGAGGAATCGAATATAGGAGCAAAGAGGTCCTTCTGCAGTTGAACAGAGCCCTAGTGAGATCACACCTGGAGTATTGTGTGCAGTTGTGGTCCCCTTATGTGAGGAAAGACGTTCTTGCTATTGAGGGAGTGCAGCGTAGATTTACAAGGTTAATTCCCGGGATGGCGGGACTGTCATATGCTGAGAGAATGGAGCGGCTGGGCTTGTACACTTTAGAAGTTTAGAAGGATGAGAGGATATTTTATAGAAACATATAAGATTGTTAAGGGCTTGGACACTAGGCAGGAAACATATTCCCGATGTTGGGGGAGTCCAGAACCAGGGTCACAGTTTCAGAATAAGGAGTAAGCCATTTAGAACGGAGACAAGGAAACACTTTTTATCACAGAGAGTGGTGAGTCTGTGGAATTCTCTGCCTCAGAGGGCGGTGGAGGCAGGTTCTCTGGATGCTTTCAAGAGAGAGTTAGATAGGGCTCTTAAAGATAGCGGAGTCAGGGGATATGGAGAGAAGGCAGGAACGGGGTACTGATTGGGAATGATCAGCCAAAATCACAATGAAAGGCGGTGCTGGCTCGAAGGGCCAAATGGCCTACTCTTGCACCTATTGTCTATTGTCTAGCAATGAAGGCCAACATGTCATTAGCTTGCTTCACTGCCTGCTGTACCTGCATGCTTACTTTCAGTGACTGATGTACAAGCACACCCATGTCTCCTTGCGTCTCCCCTTTTCCTAATCTGACACCATTCAGATAATAATCTGCCTTCCTGTTCTTGCCACCAAAGTGGATAACCTCACATTTATCCACATTATACTGCATCTGCCCACTCACCCAACCTATCCAAGTCACCCTGCAGCCTCATAGAATCCTCATCGCAGCTCACACTGCCACCCAGCTTTGTGTTATCCGCAAACCTGGAGATGTTACATGTAATTCCCTCATCTAAATCGCTAATATATATTGTAAATAACTGGGGTCCCAGCACCGAGCCTAGCGGCACCCCACTCGTCACTGCCTGCCATTCTGAAAAGGACATGTTATCCCACTCTGCCATCAACTCCCCACACACAAGGGGCAAATTAACGGAGGGCGCTCTTTGGGACTTGGGATGAAACTGGAGCACCCGGAGGAAACCCACCTGGTCAGAGGAAGAACGTGCAAACTCCACACAGTCAACAGCCTCCAACGTTTCTGGCGCTGTGAGGCAGTGGTTCTTCCATCCACACAACTGTGTCGGGTGTGTTGAGAGTAGAATGGCGTAGGTTGGGCACCGCTTGTCTGGTGTGCAGTGAATTTGTGCTGTTAGGTGTAGGGTGTTGCTGTCTCTACACTACACCTACATTCAAGAAGCATCTGAAAGGCTGCGTGACATCTGTTTAGATCTTGAATCATTCAATGTTTTGTGTGCCGAGCCGAGTAGAACTCTGTAGAAACAAGGAACTGCAGATGCTGGTTAATACACAAGGGCACACAAAGCCTGGAGGCCTCTGGATAGATAGGTGACTTGAAGAAGGGTCCCAACCCAATACGTCACCTATCCATCTTCTCCAGAGAAGCTGCCTGACCCTCGGAGTTATTTCAGCCCTTTGTGTCTATCCTTGGTAAACAAGCACATGCAGTTCCAGTTACTACACTTCACCACCATGTCTAGAATAAGGATTTTTTTTTTTCTGTTTGAAATCTCCTAGTTTATTCCCTTGTTAAAAATGTAAAGAAGAGCTGAATAAGCATCATCGCCTGGAAAAGGTCTCGATCCAAAACGTCACACATTCCTTCTCTCCGGAGATGCTGCCTGTCCCGCTGAGTTACTCCAGCATTTTGTGTCTACTGTGTAAATCAGCGCCTGCAGTTTCTTCCTAGAGTGAGCACCACCGGAAATTGGAGGAGCAGCATCTCATATTCCGCTTGGGCAGTTTGCACCCTAGCGGCATAAACATTGACCTCCAATTTCCGTTGGCCCTTGCAGCCTCCTCCCCTCCTCCCCTTCTCAGCTCTCCCTCAGCCCTCGCTCCTCCTCTTCCTTTCACCTTTCTTCTCCCCACCCCCCCCCCCCCCCCCACCCCCCCACCCTACGGATGTGAATTGTACTACTTAGAGACTTACAAAATTCTTAAGGGGTTGGACAGGCTAGATGCAGGAAGATTGTTCCCGATGTTGGGGAAGTCCAGGACAAGGGGTCACAGTTTAAGGATAAGGGAGAAGTCTTTTAGGACCGAGATGAGAAAATCGTTTTTCACACAGAGACTGGTGAATCTGTGGAATTCTCTGCCACAGAAGGTGGTTGAGGCCAGTTCGTTGGCGATATTTAAGAGGGAGTTGGATGTGGCCCTTGTGGCTGAAGGGATCAGGGGGTATGGAGAGAAGGCAGGTACAGGATACTGAGTTGGATGATCTGCCATGATCATATTGAATGGCGGTGCAGGCTCGAAGGGCCGAATGGCCTGCTCCTGCACCTAATTTCTATGTTTCTATGTTTACTAGTTAATATGTTTAAGAAGGGACTGCAGATGCTGGAAAATCTAAGGTAGACCAAAATGCTGGAGAAATTCAGCGGGCGATGCAGCATCTATGGAGCTAAGGAGATAGGCAACGTTTCAGGTGGAAACGGGTCTGAAGATGGGTTTCGGCCCGAAATGTTGCCTATTTCCTTCGCTCCATAGACGCTGCTGCACCCGCTGAGTTTCTCCAGCACTTTTGTCTATCTTCCTATCGAAAGGTTGGACTTGACTTTGCACATCTATAGAAGGCACAAAGTGCTGGAGGAATTCAGCGGGTCAGGCAGCATCTCTGGAGAACAAGGATAAGGGTCTCGATCAGAAACGTCAACTATCTATCCGTGTTCTCAAGACACGCTGCCTGACCCGCCGTGTCACTCCAGTGCTCTGTGTCCTTTTGAGTTGAACCATGTATATTTCCCCGAAACCCGTTTTGCCTTCAGAAGCTATAGTCAAGTTACTAGCGAGCAGTGCAGTTAGCAACAAGTTAGCCCTGTGGTTTGACGGACAATAAGTGGCATTCTGTGAGGGTGCTGCCAGTTTTATCTCGTGTGGGCTTTTAATGGTTTCCAGCTTGCTGCCGTTCCCTTGGCGACAGCAGCTCAGCTTTGAAAGGAGAGCAGTGCTGACTGGCGTGCTGTCAAACCACACTCTGAGTGATGGGCTGAGGTGTAATTCCTACAGTGTGGATGGTTTTGGCAGCATTGTTTTCTCTTCTCCCCCCACCCCACCACCTCCATAAATATTTTTAATATCAAACAAACTGTGATAGCTTGTTTTAAATATGGGTTGGAGCTTGAAGTTTACTTCTGAGAAAGGACTCTGGTTGACACATAATCTCTAATTTTACACTTAAATAAGCTGTTTTAAGGCTTGCTTAATTACAGTACATTCTCCATTTAGCTGTTGAGTAATGCTGTATATTTTTGTGCTAATTGCACATGTGGTTAAAGTGCACATTTGTCAGATTTTATTAAAGGGTATTTTTATACATTTTGGTTTCACCATGTAGAAATTACAGCTGTGTTTATTCATAGTCCCCCCATTTCAGGGAACCATAATGTTTGGGACACATGGCTTCACGGGTGTTTGTAATTGCTCAGGTGTGTTTACTGCCTCCTTAATGCAGGTATAAGAGAGCTCTCAGCACCTAGTCTTTCCTCCAGTCTATCCATCACCTTTGGAAACAAGAATAAAACTGTTAGGGACATCAGCCAAACCTTAGGCTTACCAAAATCAACTGTTTGGAACATGATTAAGAAGAAAGAGAGCACTGGTGAGCTTACTAATCGCAAAGGGACTGGCAGGCCAAGGAAGACCTCCACAGCCGATGACAGAAGAATTCTCTCTATAAGAAAGAAAAATCCCCAAACACCTGTCCGACAGATCAGAAACACTCTTCAGGAGTCAGGTGTGGATTTGTCAATGACCACTGTCCGCAGAAGACTTCATGAACAGAAATACAGAGGCTACACTGCAAGATGCAAACCACTGGATAGCCGCAAAAATAGGATGGCCAGGTTACAGATTGCCAAGAAGTACTTAAAAGAGCAACCACAGTTCTGGAAAAAGGTCTTGTGGACAGATGAAACGAAGATTAACTTATATCAGAGTGATGGCAAGAGCAAAGTGTGGAGGAGAGAAGGAACTGCCCAACATCCAAAGCGTACCATCTTATCTGTGAAACACGGTGGTGGGGGTGTTATGGCCTGGGCATGTATGGCTGCTGAAGGTACTGGCTCACTTATCTTCATTGACGATACAACTGCTGATGGTAGTAGCATAATGAATTCTGAAGTGTATAGACACATCCTGTGGCCAAGTCAATCACCGGATCTGAACCCAACTGAGCATGCCTTTTATATGCTGAAGAGAAAACTGAAGGGGACTAGCTCCCAAAACAAGCATAAGCTAAAGATGGCTGCAATACAGGCCTGGCAGAGCATCCATCATCAGAGAAGACAGCCAGCAACTGGTGATGTCCATGAATCGCAGACTTCAAGCAGTCATTGCATGCAAAGGATATGCAACAAAATACTAAACATGACTACTTTCATTTACATGCCATTGCTGTGTCCCAAACATTATGGTGCCCTGAAATGGGGGTACTATGTATAATTTTGCTGTAATTTCTACATGGTGAAACCAAAATGTATAAAAATGGCCTTTATTAAAATCTGACAATGTGCACTTTAACCACATGTGATTTTTTTTCTATTACAAATCTCAAATTGTGGAGTGCAGAGGCAAATAAATAAATGATGGGTCTTTGACCCAAACATTCTGGAGGGCACTGTAGCACATGAGGCACGCTGCATTACTTTTGTGTTTAACCCTCGAGTTGTGATGTGATTTAGCATGGCTCAACCTGTGCTTTTATTCTCTGTTCCCTGCCTGTCCTTGCAGCATGCATCATTCTGCAGCGTGGATCCTCAGGCTGTGAGCTCAACAAAGACCTGTAGTTACAGTTCATTGGATGTTCAACAATATTAATCCTCAGGGTCTGGGCATGATCGGGAGGGGGAGCATTATTGCCATGGTTAGTTTCCCAGAGGGAGCACTCCATGTCCAATTCAGTGGACACTTAAGAATCAGTGTCAGCCTAGAGCTGCATCCATACCATATCTACTAAGGACAACAAGTCATCTTCTCAGAATGGCGTTACTGAGAACGCTGGAGTGAAAATCTGGGGCAAAACTTTCATATACTCCCTTTTATTGGTGCCAGCTTTTTAATAGATAGTTAGATAGACAATAGGTGCAGGAGTAGGCCATTTGGCCCTTCGAGCCAGCACCGCCATTCACTGTGATCATAGCTGATCATCCCAAATCAGTACCCCGTTCCTGCCTTCTCCCCATATCCCCTGACTCCGCTATTTTTAAGAGCCCTATCTAGCTCCCTCTTGAAAGCATCCAGAGAACCAGAATCCACTGCCTTCCGAGGTAGAGAATTCTACAGACTCACCACTCTCTGTGAGAACCTTGTAAACCAACGCTGCACTCCCTCAATAGCAAGAATGTCCTTCCTCAAATTAGGGGACCAAAACTGCACACAATACTCCAGGTGTGGTCTCACTAGGGCGCTATACAACTGCAGAAGGACCTCTTTGCTCCTGTATTCGATTCCTCTTGTTATAAAGTTCCATTCCTCCATGTTTCAATCAATTCCGATATATCTCCCTAAAAACTTATTTAAAAAAGTCGACTCTATTGTAACAAGTTTTATTTGGGATTATAAGAATCACAGAATAAGTAAAAAAACACTTATGTAAATCCAAGACCAATGGAGGATTAGTCTTACCAAATTTCTTATTTTATTTCTGGGCAGTCAATGTCAAAAACTTAAATTTCTGGTTGGAAGATATGGATCAACAACCAGACTGGTTAAAGATGGAAAAGGAGGATTGTCTGCCATTTGAAATTGGCCCGATTCTGCTAACTCCTACAAAATTGAATAAAAAAATCTATAGTGAAAACCCAATAATACATAGTGGTATTCAAATTTGGAAACAAATAAAAAATACATTAAAATTGGATAATTTATCACTTTCGCTTCCTATTGCAAATAATCCTTCATTTAAGCCTTCAGTATTGGATAAAGGTTTTGCACAATGGAAAAATTATGGAATTAAAAAGATGGGACATCTTTATAGAAAAGGTGTGTTCCTCTCGTTTCAGGAGGTACAACAGATTTATGGATTACATTCAAATAATTTTTTTAGATATTTACAACTGAAAGATTATGTTAAATCACATACACAAGAATATAGAATTGAGATTCTAGATGAATGTTTGAATAAACACCCCAACACAGTCAAATTAATATCTTACATTTATAATATTCTTTTAGATAGTGAGAATCCGTCGACGGAACTACATAGACAAGCATGGGAAAATGAATTAGTTCAACCCATAACGAAAGATATTTGGGATGAAAGTCTACAACATATACATCAATGTTCGTTAAACGCCAGATATTCTTTAATACAATTTAAAATATTACATAGATTGCATTATTCTAATACAAAATTAAATAGAATTTTTCCTAATATTTCTCCTGTCTGCGATAAATGTCGATATTCCGAGGCTAATTTAACCCATACCTTTGTAAGTTGCATAAAAATTAAAATATTTTGGGTGGATATTTTTTTAATTATTTCTGATGACAGAGAATATGGTCTCTGTTCATAGATTATTTGAAAGGGTAGAATGGTCCGGCGCTGATACCTGACGGAAGCTTGAACCCAGGACTAGATGAATAGTTATGTTTTCTTACCTACGGACCTATCTCCTAAGTTGTATTATGGATAGTTTATTCTATTTTTCTAATTTTCTTTTATTTTTCTTTATTTTTTCTATCTATTTTTTTTTTTTTTAAATAAAAAAATTAAACAAACTTTTTTTTTTATTAAAAAAATTAAAAATTAAAAAATTAAAAATAATTCCTCCATGTTTATTTTCATATTCAAATTCAATTCAAAATCTCAGACAGCCATATCAAAGTTTGATTTTGCATTTTCCAGATTATTCATTCGGCCTCTCTAGCTACTAGTCCATTAACAAAACCACTTCACCACCATGGAGAGACACAAAGCGCTGGAGTAACTCAGCGGGTCAGGCAGCATCTCTGGAGAGCATGGATAGGTGATCTGAAGATGGGTCCAGAGTCCTAACATCACCTATCCATGTTCCCAGAGATGCTACCTGACCCGCTGAGTTATTCCAGCATTTTATATCTTTCCTTGGTGAAAACCAGCACCTGCAGTTCTTGTTTCTACACTTCACCACCAGACCAGGCAAAAAGGTTTTCTTTTTATTGTTTTCTTCCTTTGAAATCTGGTTTATTCTCCAGTTGAAAACGGAAACTAGAGCTGAATAAGTATCACCCAAAGTTTAGATATGTAGGAGGGAACTGCAGATGCTGGTTTAAACCGAAGATGGACACAAAAAGCTGGAGTAACTCAGCGGGGCAGAGAGCATCTCTGGAGAAAAGGAATAGGTGATGTTTTGGGTCGAGCTGTCTGACCTGCTAAGTTACTCCAGCTTTTTGTGATCTATCTTCGATCCAACGTTTCGACTTTACTTTGCACATCTGTAGAAAACCCGTCTGAAGAAGGGTTTCAGCCCGAAAATTTGCCTATTTCCTTCGCTCCATAGAGGCTGCCGCACCCGCTGAGTTTCTCCAGCACTTTTGTCTACCTGTAGAAGACACTGCTGGAGTAACTCAGCGGGACAGGCAGCACCTCTGGAGAACATGGATAGACAAAATTTTGGGGTCGAGATCCTTCAGACTGATTGTAGGGGGGGTGGGGGGAAGCTGGAAGAGAGGTGGGGCAGGACAAGGCCGGGCAGATAGTCAGTTGATACAAGTGACGAGGTTACTGTTGATAGTTACTCCAGCACTTTATATCTTCCTTTGTAAACCAGCAGCTGCGGTTCCTTGTTTCTACATTTGTGCGTCTGTGGATCGGTGACTCTGGAATTCTTTCGTCAAGCTGCTTGTCGGATGGGATATAAATTGGTGCTTGTTGCATTTTGCGTGTGCAGACCTCCTATGCGGGATAAACAAGCTGTTCCGAAAATTCATGAGCAGTTAGTTGTCTTCCTGCTTCCAAGGCTGATTCATTTGTTAGTTGCAGATGAAAACACGGATATGAATTTGTGCGTTGTGTTAGTGAAACCATCCTTCACAACCCATCCTGAATGGCTCATGCAGGCACCTCTGGTCACCACGTCACAGGGAAGATGTGATCGGACTGCGGAGGACGTGAAGGAGATTTGCAAGGATGCTGAAACGAAGAACTTCAGATGTTGGTTTATACCACAGATAGACACAGTTCAGTTTAGTTTATTGTCACGTGTACCCACGTACAGTGAATAACTTTTGTTGCATGCTAACCAGTCCTCCGAAAGACAATACACGATTGCAATAGATCCATTTACAGTGTATAGATACACGATAAGGGAATAATGTTTAGCGCAAGGTAAAGCCAGCAAAGTCCGATCAAGGATAGTCCGAGGGTCATCAAAGAGGTAGATAGTAGTTCAGCACTGCTCTCTGGTGGTGGTAGGGTGATTCAGTTGCGAGATGACAGCTGGGAAGAATCTGTCCTTGAATCGGGAGGTGTGCGCTTTCACACTTCTATACCTTTTGCCCGATGGGAGAGGTGAGAAGAGGGAGTGGCCAGGGTGAGGCACGTCCTTGATTGTGCTGCTGGCATTTGCCAAGACAGAGTGAGGTATAAATGGAGTCAATGGAAGGGAGGTTGGTTTCTGTGTCCACAATTTGCTACAATTTCTTGAAGTTCTGGAAGGAGCTGTTCCCAAACCAAGCTGCGATGCATCCTGATAAAATACTTTCTATGGTGCATGTGTAGAAGTTGGTGAGAGTTGTAGGGGACATGCCAAACTTCCTAAGCCTTCTGAGGAGCTAGAGGCTGTGGTGTGCCTTCTTGGGCCTTGCTCAGGAGAAGGTGTTGGTGATATTGACTCCGAGGAATGTGAAGTTTTCAACCATCTCTACTTCGGTGCCGTCAATGCAAGCTGGGGTATGTGGACCGCTTCACTTTCTGAAGTCAATCACTATCACGGACTAATGATGGGTCCCAACCCGAAACGTCACCCATCCTTTGTCTCCAGAGATGCTGCCTGACCCGCTGATTTACTCCAGCACTGTGTCTGTCTTTGCAAGGATGCTTCCACAATTAGAAAATGGTATCTATGAGGAAAGATTGGCGACACAGAGAGTGTTTTCTTTGAAAGAGGAGGCAAAACTGTGATTTAATTGGTGATTTAAACAGAGTTTAAAATTATGAGTGAATCAGATGGAGTAAATAAGATCATAAGACATCGGAGCAGAATTAGGACATTCGTCCCATCGAGTCTGCTCCACCATTCGAACATGGCTGATCTATGTTCCCCTCTCAACCATATTCTCATGCCTTCTCCCCATAACCTTTGACACCCTTATCAATCAAATAGAAAGGTTCTATCACTCTCAGCAATGGGGAAATAACCAGTGGACAAAGAATTAGCTAGAAGGATTACTGTTGTAGAGCAAGAAAACAGACACTTTGGCCTAACTTGCCCTTGCCGATCATACGCCCCATCTACACCAGTCCCATGTGACCGTGTTATAGTCAGGTCCCAGACTTAGTTAACACATCCACAGTGCTGTCTTGATGTGTAGGGAGGATGTGTAGATGGTGGTTTAAACCGAAGATAGGCACAAAATGCTGGAGTAACTCAGCGGGACAGGCAGCATCTCTGGAGAGAAGGACTGGGTGACGTTTCGGGTCGAGACCCTTCTTCAGACTGAGAGTCGGGGGAAAGGGAAACGAGAGATATGGACGGTGATGTGGAGAGATATAGAACAATGAATGAAAGAGATGCAAGAAAAGTAACGATGATAAGGGAAACAGGCCACTGTTAATTGTGGCCTAAGTGAGAACGAGTTCAATCAATGAGACTCAACGACTTTGAAGCTGGTACGACTTGGGTGGGGGAGGAATGGGGAGAGGGAATGCAGGGGTTACTTGAAGTTAGAGGAATCAATATTCTTGATTACCTGTTCTCTTCTAAATTATAGTTTACATTGCTCCTCCAAATAGATTCCAATCATTTGCCCATCACGGAGATGGGTTACAATTACGTAGTTCACCACTTTCACGCTCTTTTTAAACAACGGAAGCTGTTGTCCGTCCTCAGGCACTTCATGGCAACGTTATCAAACACACTATGAAATCAAGCCACAGAGTAAGATATTGGGGGCAGCTGTCCAAAAGCTTGGGAAAGCAGAGAGCTGTATCATGGAGTGCCTTAAGGGAAGAAATGGAGAAGTGATTGCAAATCTTGAGCAATTTCAAAGACGTACAGGTATGAAGGTTAATTGGCTTGGTAAATGTAAACATTGTCCCCGGTGGATGCAGGATGGTGTTAGTGTGCGGGGATCGCTTGTTGGCACGGACAATAGACAGTAGTGAATAGGTGCAGGAGGAGGCCATTCGGCCCTTCGAGCCAGCACCGCCATTCAATGTGATCATGGCTGGTCATCCCCAATCAGTACCCCGTTCCTGCCTTCTCGCCATATCCCCTGACTCCGCTATTTTTAAGAGCCCTATCTAGCTCTCTCTTGAAAGCATCCAGAGAACCGGCCTCCACCGCCCTCTGAGGCAGAGAATTCCACAGACTCACAACTCTCTGTGTCGACCTGGTTGGCCGAAGGGCCTGTTTCTGTGCTGTATCTCTAAACTAAACTAAACAAAATAATTGAAATCAGGACTGCAGGAGAGGCCGGATGTGGTGGAGAGAAGATTTTACTGAAGGGCCTCAGCAGATTGGAGAGTGGTGAGGGCAGGTGATGTCAGTGAGAGAGATTCGAAGCATCTATGCACTATTCTTTAACTAATGCTTGACAAGAAGCCTGTTTGCCATTAACCGTGACTTTGTATAACTTAAGACTAGGGTGGCAGAATTTCGACACAATATGCTGGAGTAACTCAGGCAGCGTCTCTGGGGATCATAGATGCCGGTAGGCGAAATGTCAGGTTGGGACTCTGTCACCTATCCATGTTCTCCAGGGATTAGATGTACAATGTACATTAGATAATTAGATAATTACAGTGGCATTAGATGTACAATGTACTGATGAGGTGGTGCAGCAGTGGAGTTTCTGGATTACATCGCTAGAGACCAGGATTGATCCTGGCAACGGGTGCTGTCTGAACGGAGTTTGTACGTTCCCCCTGTGAACCTGTGCGTTTCCTCCGGGTGCTCCGGGTTCCCCCCATACTCCAAAGATGTTGAGGTTTGTAGGTTAATTGGTTTCCGTAAATTGTGTAGGATAGTGCTAGTGTATGGGGTGGTTGGTGTGGACTCCATAAGCCAAAGGACCTGTTTCCGTGCTGTATCGCTAAAAGACTAAAAGATGCCGCCTAACCTGCTGAGTTATTCCAGCTCTTGGTGTTTTTCCTTATAAACCGGCCTCTGCAGTTCCTTGTGCCGACATCGGAATTTAAGATGACCTCAGGTCCATGGAAGATAAAACATGGAAAGCTGGTCAGGGAGGCACTGGGTTGTCCACAAAACTGTGCACAGGGTTTCAGGAGCTGCCGAGCAAAGATGGAGCACGGGCTGGTGATATGTGATGGATCACTCATCTCCTGGTCATTTAACACACTGATGCTTGAAAAAATTGGTTCAGTTCCAAACAGATGTCAGAGAGAAGGATGGTGCCACTGCCGGAAGAACCAAGGATAATGGATTTGCTGCTTCCAGCATTCTGTTGGAAGACATTCTGATCATCCAGTGTAGTTTGTTCGACAAGCAGCCTGGCAGTTTGTAAGCAGTGGGGCGGCTGGTTGAGCCACTGTCTCACGGCGCCAGAGTCCCGGGTTTCATCCTGACATCAGGTGCTATCTGTGTGTGGAGTTTGCACGTTCTCTCTGTGGGTTTCCTCCGGTTTCCTCCTGCATCCCAAAAATGTGCGGGTTTGTATGTTAATTGGCCCTCTGTAAATTACCCCTAGTGTGTAGGGAGTGGATGGGGAAGTGGGATAGCATAGAACTAGTGTGAACGGGTGATCGATGGTCGGCGTGAACACGGTAGGCCAAATGACCTGTTTCCATGCTGTATTTCTAAACAAGAATAAACTAACTTAAAAACCCATGATCCCAAGTTCTTTCCAAATGATAAGCTTGGATGCACAACAAGTAAGATGCTACCCAGCTTGCTAATTATTTTGGTGGGCCGGAGAGCCTGTTTCCGTGCTGTATCTCAAAACACTTAACTAAACTTGGGTAAACCAACAACTGCAGGTGCTGGTTTAAATCGAAGGTAGACACAAAATGCTGGAGTAACTCAGCGGGACAGGCAGCATCTCTGGAGAGAAGGAATGGGTGGCGTTTCGGGTCTTGAAGAAGGGTCTCGACCCGAAACGTCACCCATTCCTTCTCTCCAGAGATGCTGCCTGCCCAGCTGAGTTAAGCCCCTGTCCCACTTTCCCGAGTTACTCACGAATTCTCCCGAGTTTTCCCCTTGATTCAAACTCGGAGAATGTCCGTAGGAGGCCGTAGGAGTCTGTAGATATTTTGTAGCGGCTCGTAATGCCAGCCGTAGGTACTCAGGGAATCAGGTAAGTCGGGACATTTTTTCAGCATGTTGAAAATTGTCCATGAGTTTTAAAAAAATAGCCCCGAGTACCTACTGCTGGCATCTCCGAGTTTGAATCAAGGGGAAAAACTCGGGAGAATTCATGAGTAACTCGGGAAAGTGGGACAGGGGCTTTACTCCAGCATTTTGGGTCTACCTTAACTAAACTTGGGATTGCATACCCTGGAATTTACAAGTTCAGGGGGGTGATTTGTCTTAATAAGTTCAGAGAAACTGATAAACTAGACAGAGAGAATATTTCTGCTGGTTGGAGAATATTGGCTTTTAGTCAATAAAACTTAGAACGAGGTGTTTTAGGACTAAAGTTGAAACGATTGGTAGAAATTTGAAACACCTTTCTGCAAGTACATTTGACTTTTTGGTAAATTTTTGGTTGTTCATCTGAAATTGATAGATTTCTCTTAATCCTATTAGCAAGAGATGTGGGAAAATGTACATCATCGTAGCAGCCCCTTCAATTCATTGAACCTATTCCGGCTTAAAGATGCTTTTTTCCTCACCTTTGCCTCTTTAAACGGCCATCCTGGTACATGAGAAACGTGGCGAGGGTTTCTGGATAACAACATCGGATACTGATCAGTTGTGATCTCATTGCTGGGCAGAACAAGCTTGAGGGGCTAAACAGTCTACGATTCTGCCGATGTTCCTGTGCTCGCCTAATTGTTTGGAAGGGGATTTGGCTCTGCAAATTGAAAACCCAACAAAACGGTTGTGTTATCAACATGAAGAGCCTCAGGACATCCTAAGGAAATGCAGTTTTTCCTAACTGTGGGCTACTATTTACTTTAACTGAGCTGAAAATGTAGCACAAAATTAGTTTAGTTTTAGAGATACAGCGTGGGAACAGGGCCTTCGGCCCACCGAGTCTACACCGACCAGTGATCCCCGCACACTAACACTATCCTACACACACTAGGAACCAAGCCAATTAACCTGCAAACCTGTACGTCTTTGGAGTACGGGAGGAAACTGAAGATCTCGGAGAAAACTCACGCAGGTCACGGGGAGAACGTGCAAACTCCGTACAGACAGCACCCGTAGTCGGGATGGAACCCGGGTCTCCGGCGCTGCAAGTACTGTAAGACAGCAACTCTACCGCTGCGCCACCGTGACCGCCAGAATGCAGTCGAAGCAAAAGCCAGAATGTTAGTGCAGATTTAATTCTGGTGTGGAGTTGGTTCAGAGAAGAGACAGAAAGTGGACACGATTTTCAGTGGCATTATCCAGCCTAGGTATTGGAAATTTGAAGATGTGCACTGTAGGAATGACCATCACAAATATAACTACAATCAGAGAGTTCCATACAAAATTATAACAAAATTAACAAAACGTTGGATTTCCAGCTAGGTAATTTTACTATTACACTCGAGTATTTGCTACACCATCTTGCAGTGTGTGTGATTTTATTTGTGTGTGAGAGATATGGTTATCTGTGTATGGGTATGTGTATGTGAGAGACATTTTTGTGTGTGTGAGCGATGGTTTTGTGTGTGTGTCTGTGTGTGTGTGTGCGTGTGAGAGAGAGATGTGTTTTCATGTGTGAGAGATGTGGTTTTGTGTGAGTGTGAGCATGAAAGAGATGTGGTTTTGTGTGTGAGTGAGGGAGATGTGGTTTCATGTAAGTGTGAGCGTGAAAGAGATGTGGTTTTGTGTGTGAGTGAGAGATGGTTTTGTGTGTGAGCGTGCGAGAGATCTGGTTTTGTGTGTGAGCGTGAGAGATGTGGTTTTGTGTGTGAGTGTGCGAGAGATGTGGTTTTGTGTGTGAGCGTGGTTTTGTCTGAGTGTGAGAGATGTGGTTTTGTGTGTGAGTGAGTTGTGGTTTTGTGTGTGAGAGAGATGTAATTTAGCATGTGTGAAAGTGAGAGAGATGGGATTTTGAGTGTGTGTAAGTGTGAGTGATATGGTTTAGTGAGTGTGCAAGATGTGGTTTTGTGTGTGAGTATGAGGGGGATGCAGTTTTGTTTGTGACTATACATGATTATGAAGATGTGGGTTTGAATGTTCAGGTAAGGATGGTTTAGTAATAAATCCGTGGACTCTCTGGAACAATGGATATTGCAGTGTGGGATGTTGCAAATGGTATTCCTCCTTATAATCCCCTCCTTATGCAGCTTCAGATACAGTGTGCAGCATAGATGTTAAGATTGAAGCTTGCAGTGAAGTATACAAACACATCTGTAACACTTTACAACTCCCTGTTCAATAATCATATTAAACTTGAATGCCACCATCACTGGGTTCTAGATATAGATAAAGCAGAAACCAGGGCCATGAATGATAGACCCTTGGGGAATGTTGTAGAGCAGAGGGATCTAGGAATGCAAGTACATAAATCCCTGAAAGTGGCATTACAGGTAGATAGGGTGGTAAAGAAGCTCTTTTGGTACATTGGCCATCATCAGTCAGGGTGCTGAGTCTAGAAGGTGGGATATTGTGTCATAGTTGTACAAGACATTAGCCAGGCCACATTTGGAGCACTGTGTTGTTTTGGTCACCCCGCTATAGGAACAATGTCATTAGTCTGGGAAGAGTGCAGAGAAGATTTACGAGGATGTTTCCAGGAATCAAGGCTCAAGCTGCAGGGAGAGATTGGGCAGGCTAGGACTTCATTTCTTGGAGTGCAGTGGGCTGGATCTTATAGAGGTTTATAAAATCAGGAAGATGAATGCACTGGGTCTTTTACCCAGGGTAGAGGAATCAAGAACTAGAAGACAAACGTTTAAGGTAAAGCCCCTGTCCCACTGTACGATGTAATTCTCGAGTTCTTCCAAGTTTTCCCCTGATTCGAACTCGGAGAATGTCCGTAGCGAGTTCGAGGATGTCTCGTAGTGGCTCGTACGAGTAAAAAGTAACAATTTTTTTCATCGCGAGTATTTTGTTACTCGTGGACATTTTTTACATGGATGAAAAAACGTCAGGAGTTTACCGGATGTCCCGAGTGCCTACCGTTAGCATCACGAACCGCTACGGACATCCACGAACTCCTACGGACCCGCTACGGACATTCTCAGAGTTCGAATCAGGGGAAAACACGGGCGTTACCTCGTACAGTGGGACAGGGGCTTGAGAGTGGAAAGACTTTATAGGATTTAATAAGAACCTGAGGGGCAATTTTTACCCAGAGGGTTGGAATGATGGGGCCAGAGGAGGTAGTTGTGGCAGGTACTATAACAGCATTTAAAAGACAATTCAATCTTTGCATGGACAGGAAATGTTTAGAATTATGGGTCAAACATGGGCAAATGGGACTAGCTTATATGGGGCTTCTTGGCTGGCAGAGCCGAGTTGGGCCGAAGGGCCTGTTTCCGTGCTGTATGACTTTATGACTGCTGGTTTGTGCCACCTCGTGACACCAGCTTTCCCATTTTCCCTCATCCTCCATCCAGGAAAGTACCAGGGAGGAATGAAATATCAGTGGCATATAGTTAACGTTTTAATTCCAAGCAGTCCTTGGCTGAATCAAACTCCAAAGAGAAAACCATAACTGAGGTGTTGACCTTGTTGCAGTTTTTTTTTACTGAACAGCACGAGATGGTGCAGCTTTTCCGAGTGCTCACGTCAATAGACAATAGGTGCAGGAGTAGGCCATTCATTCCTTCGAGCCAGCACCGCCATTCACTGTGATCATTGGCTGATCATCCACAATCAGTACCCCGTTCCTGCCTTCTCCCCATATCCCTTGACTCCGCTATTTTTAAGAGCTCCATCTAACTCTCCCTTAAAAGCATCCAGATAATTGGCCTCCACTGCCTTCTGAGGCAGAGAATTCCACAGATTCATAACTCCGGGTGAAAAAGTTTTTCCTCAACTCTGTTCTAAATGGCCTACCCCTTATTCCTAAACTGTGGCCCCGGTTCTAGACTCCCCCAACATCGGGAACATGTTTCCTGCCTCCAGCGTGTCCAACCCCTTAATAATCATATGTTTCAATAAGATCCCCTCTTATCCTTCAAAATTCCAGTGTATACAAGCCCAGTCGCTCCATTCTCTCACCATATGACAGTCCCGCCATCCCGGGAATTAACCTCATGAACCTACGCTGCACTCCCTCAATAGCAAGAATGTCCTTCCTCAAATATGGAGACCAAAACTGCACACAACGCTCCAGGTGCTGTACAGTTGTACAGGGTCACTATGGCCCTGTACAACTGCAGAAGGACCTCTTTGGTCCTATACTCAACTCCTCTTGTTATGAAGGCCATCATGCCATTAGCTTTCTTCACTGCCTGCTGTACCTGCATGCTTACTTTCAGTGACTGATGAACAAGGACCCCCAGATCCCGTTGTACTTCCCATTTTCCCAACTTGACACCATTCAGATAATAAACTGCCTTCCTGTTCTTGCCACCAAAGTGGATAACCTCACATTTATCCACATTAAACTACATCTGCCATGCATCTGCCCACTCCCCCAACCTGTCCAAGTCACCCTGCGTTCTCATAGCATCCTCCTCACAGTTCACACTGCCACCCAGCTTTCTGTCAACTGCAAATTTGCCAATGTTACTTTGAATCTCTTCATCTAAATCATGAACGTATATTGTAAATAGCTGGGGTCCCAGCACCGAGCCTTGCAGTACCCCACTAGTCACTGCCTGCCATTCTGAAAGGGACCCGTTAATCCCTACTCTTTGTAGGAGTGAGAGATTGTTGTCAGGGCGTGGTGGCAGGAGGCAGGGACCGTCTCACAGCCCGACTTCCCCCAACCTGATGTTATCCTCCACAAGCGATGCCTGTGACGGGCTATTCCTTGTGTGGAATCATCACGTTGGTGAGCCACCCTGCCCAACCAGTCCAGGCGCAGGAGGTAGAGCCGCTGCCTCACTGCTCCACAGACCCGGCAGCGATCCTGACCTTAGGTGCTGTCTGTGTGGAGTTTGCAAGTTCGCCCTGTTCCTTCTGGTGCTCCGTTTTCCTCCCACATCCCAAAGACGTGTGGGTTTTGTAGGTTAATTGGCCCTCTGTAAATTGCCCCTGGTGTGTAGAGAGTGGATGAGAAAGTGGGGACAATATAGAACTAGTGTGAAGGGGTGATCGATGGTCAGCGTGTATACCCCTACAGCCGCACTGTCTACATGCAATACCTTTCAATGATAAAAAGCACCAACCACTGCCCTGCCTCAGCACCCACCCATCGCAGGCTTTACTGTGATTGCTGTGCCTACTTTGGGTTTTTGTACCATCAAAAACCCGCTCATTTATTGTCCATTTATTGATGCAGCAAGTAAGAAATTCATTGTAGCAACAGGGAACCGCAGATGCTTGTGTACAAAAAAGGCACAAAGTGCTGGAGTAACTCAGCGGCTCAGGCTGCATTCCTGGAGAGAAGGAATGGATGATGTTTCGGGTCGGGTCCATTCTTCAGAATGATTGTAGTAGGTGGTGGGGGGGGGGGGGGGGTTGGCCTGGCAAGTGATAGGTGGATGCAGGAGAGGGGGCTATTGGATTTGCCGCAGATTGGTTGTACAAAAGCCAGTGATTAAAAGGCAAAAAGCCGGAGATGAAAAGATCAGAATAGGAGCAGCGTGAAATGTGAAGGAATATAGGTGGAAGGGGAAAGGGAGAAATGGGTTTCCCAATTGGGTTTTCACCGAGATCTTTGATTTGTCCCCACACTCCAAAACAAAGATGTATAGTTTTGTAGGTTAATTGGCTTGGTATAAATTGTAAATTATCCTTAACGTGTGCAGGTTAGTGTTGATGTGCGGGGATCGCGCGCCGTATCTCTAAACTAAACTAAAATGGGTGCTGGAGATGTTTCGGGTCAGGGCCCTTCTTCTTCAGACTGGAATTTCATTCTTCCGCTGCATTTGACAGATAAACACTTCTGCAGGGGCAGTGTCATCATGCCTGTTTTCTTTGCATCCACAAAGCAGCTTTCAAAGTGCCTGCAATTTTCCTCTCCGATCCAGCTTTCTCATCAATTACACAGATTTGAAATGAAACAGCCAGCGGTGGGAGAGTGCTTCAGCATATGCCTGTCTACTGTTTGTGCAGCAGAGAACGCATTTGTTATTCCACCATCTCCTCTCACACATTTCACCCCCCACCCCCCCTGTTTTGACTAATCCGTCCCATCCCGCTTTTTGTCATTAACACTACAGAACATTTTTTGAGTGCATTTTTGTCCGGGTTTCCTTGGAGAGCGATGCTTTGCCACTTGTGTCATTGCCACGCAGCGAGGCGCAGGCCAGACCTCCCTTTCACATGATGCTAATTCCACAAGAGCCTCTCTGTTACAGCAGGATGACATTTCCCATTCCTCTGCCCTCGCCAGCCACCAGCAAGGCTGTCAATCTTCACCCAATTTCTTGCTGAATTACGGACGATTTTACGCCTAGACCCACTCTCATTAAGCCTGATTGAGAGTTCCGCGCACTCAATTCGCTACAGATGATTACAGTCAGCAAAAAGACAAGAAGCTGTTTTGTCAGTTATGGTATTTTATTTTAGAGAGAGACAAGCATGGAAACGCCCTTCGGCCCACCGAGTCTTCACCAACCATCAATCGCCCATTCACGCTAATTCTATGTTAGACCACTTTTATATCCACTCCCTGCCCACTGCAAGCAATGTACAGAGGACAATTAACAATTCATACCTTATTAAACAACAACTTTACTTTAAGTTTAGAGATATAGCGTGGAAACAGCTCCTTCGGCCCAGCGAGTCTTCCATTGAGAGTAGGGAAGATTCAAACGAGAGGACGTGATTTGAGAATTAAGGGGACAGAAGTTTAGGGGTAACGTGAGGGGGAACTTCTTTACTCAGAGAGTGGTGGCTGTGTGGAATGAGCTTCCAGTGGAAGTGGTGGAGGCAGGATCGATATTATCATTCAAAAATAAATTGGCTAGGTATATGGACGGGAAAGGAATGGAGGGTTATGGTCTGAGTGCAGGTAGTGGGAGTAGGTGAGAGTAAGTGTTTGGCACGGCCTAGAAGGGCCGAGATGGCCTGTTTCCGTGCTGTAATTGTTATATGGTTATATGAGTCCACGCCGACCAATGATCGGAGTCCCCAGTGGAGGTCTCTCTATAAGGGAGTCCTCTCCTTTTACATCGGGGACCATGGGTGGAGAGCGTTGCACATGGCTGTGGCCTGCAACAGGTACTTGAGCCGGTTCACGGAGTCGCCAGCCGCCCGTCACTTCTGCGGCGAGGACGAGACCGTGTCCCACGTCCACATGCAGTGTGAGAGGTTGCAGCCCCTGTACGACTATCTGAAGGGGCTGCTCCTCAAGTATTGGCTACATTTTAGCACCCGATATTTGGGCACCCGGTTCAGAAGGGAGCGGGTTGGGAGGGAGAGGGGAGTCTCCCTGTCGGTCTGCTCCTGGGCCTGGCCAAGATGGCCATTAATGGGTCCAGGAGGCGAGTAGCTGATGGCTGCACCCCTGCCCCTTTTCCGGGCCTACGTCCACAGGGACTTTGGAGGCCTTCCGTGAACGCTGGTCACCGCGGGAGGTGGAGTGTATTGTTGATAAAGTTGGCGATCTATTAATTGGTTGAGCATTTGTTTGTAAACTGTCAATATAGGCAGCCTTTGATTGTGTTAATAGTCCGTATATTTATTTTTAGTTTTTGAATAAACGTATTTGTCATAATTTTAAAAAACGGGCAATTTACAGAGGGCAGTTGACCTACTAGCCTGCACGTCTTTGGAATGGTGGGAGGAAACCAGAGTACCTGAAAGAGACCCACGCAGTCACGGGGAGAACGTACAAACTCCACACATACAGACAGCACCCATAGTCAGGATCGAACCCGGGTCTCTGGTACTGTGGGACAGCACTTCTACCGTTGCAATCTCTCCCACCCTTCCGTGGAAGCCAAGCAGGAAATGACATTTTAATAGAGCTTAGAGAAAAAAGCATTTAAAAAAATAGATGGTTGAAAGGGGAAAGGCTTTGGAAATCTGAGGAAGATCGTCGAATGTAATCATTTATGAGGTGCAACTGTGAACTCATTCATAAAATCTGCACCATTCTCTTCCACACCTGCATTCTAACGGAAGCTTTTTTTTTGCTGCCATGATAGAGGCAATTCCGCCGCACCTAAGCCTCTAAGAAGGTCCCAGTCATTATTCAGACAAGAGATATTTATTGTCACATGCACCAATTGGTACAGTAAAATCTAGTTGCCCACTGAGATAGATTTACTTACAGAATCATATAGTTTTCCAATATTCAGGATCATAGAACCTTCTTATCCTCTCTGCCTCTCTTTTCATTGAGATTTCACAGCTCAAAGTGCATTAGATCCATACTTATGGGAATAGAATGAGGTTTTGTCTTTTCATAAGGGTTAACAATCCATAAAACTCTGTGAGGATGTTTTGGGACATAGCACAGTACAGCACATGAACAGCCTCTCGGCCCACAATGTCTGTGCCGAACATGATGCCAAGACCTGCCTGCACATAATCCACATCCCTTCATTTCATGCGTAATCTTAAACCCCTGTCCCACGGTACGAGTTCATTCCAAGAGCTCTCCCGAGTTTGTCCTGATTCGAACTCGGAGATTTACGGTCATGGCCACTCGTCGGTACTCGGGGCTCTCGTGGACATGTTGAAAAATCTTCACGAGTCTTCCCGTGCTTACCTGCCGTTAGAGAGTCTTCCTGAGTACCTGCCGTTAGCGCTAAGAGACGTCCCCGAGCTCTGATGTACCCGCTACGTTCGTTCTCCGTGCTTACCACGAGTTTGATTTTTTTTCAACTCGGGAGAGCTCTTGGAATGAACTCGTACCATAGGACAGGGCTACTATGCCTATGCCTACTTTGGTTCCGTCTTCACTAAGGAAGACATAAATAATCTGCCTGAAATAGCAGGGGACTGTGGGTCAAAGGAGGAATTGAGTGAAATCCAGGTCAGTCGGGAAGTGGTGTTGGGTAAATTGAATAGATTAAAGGCCGATAAATCCCCAGGGCCAGATAGGCTGCATCTCAGAGTACTTAAGGAAGTAGCTCAGGAAATAGTGGATGCATTAGTGATAATCTTTCAAAACTCTTTAGATTCTGGAGTAGTTCCTGAGGATTGGCGGGTAGCAAATGTAACCCCTCTTTTTAAGAAGGAGAGGGAGAGAGAAAAACGGGGAATTACAGACCAGTTAGTCTAACATCGGTAGTGGGGAAACTGCTAGAGTCAGTTATTAAAGATGGGATAGCAGCACATTTGGAAAGTGGTGAAATCATTGGACAAAGTCAGCATGGATTTACAAAAGGTAAATCATGTCTGACGAATCTTGTGGAATTTTTCGAGGATGTAACTAGTAGCGTGGATAAGGGAGAACCAGTGGATGTGGTATATCTGGACTTCCAGAAGGCTTTCGACAAGGTCCCACATAAGAGATTAGTATACAAACTTAAAGCATACGGTATTAGGGGTTCAGTATTGATGTGGATAGAGAACTGGCTGGCAAACAGGAAGCAAAGAGTAGGAGTAAACGGGTCCTTTTCACAATGGCAGGCAGTAACTAGTGGGGTACCGCAGGGCTCAGTGCTGGGACCCCAGCTATTTACAATATATATTAATGATCTGGATGAGGGAATTGAAGGCAATATCTCCAAGTTTGCGGATGACACTAAGCTGGGGGGCAGTGTTCGCTGTGAGGAGGATGCTAGGAGACTGCAAGGTGACTTGGTTGGCTGGGTGAGTGGGCAAATGTTTGGCAGATGCAGTATAATGTGGATAAATGTGAGGTTATCCACTTTGGTGGCAAAAACAGGAAAGCAGACTATTATTTAAATGGTGGCCGATTAGGAAAAGGGAGATGCAGCGAGACCTGGGTGTCATGGTACACCAGTCATTGAAAGTAGGCATGCAGGTGCAGCAGGCAGTGAAAAAAGCGAATGGTATGTTAGCTTTCATAGCAAAAGGATTTGAGTACAGGAGCAGGGAGGTTTCTACTTCAGTTGTACAGGGTCTTGGTGAGACCACACTTGGAGTATTGCGTGCAGTTTTGGTCTCCAAATCTGAGGAAGGACATTATTGCCATAGAGGGAGTGCAGAGAAGGTTCACCAGACTGATTCCTGGGATGTCAGGACGGTCTTATGAAGAAAGACTGGATAGACTCGGTTTATACTCTCTGGAATTTAGGAGATTAAGAGGGGATCTTATAGAAACTTACAAAATTCTTAAGGGGTTGGACAGGCTAGATGCAGGAAGATTGTTCCCGATGTTGGGGAAGTCCAGGACAAGGGGTCACAGCTTAAGGATAAGGGGGAAATCCTTTAAGACCGAGATGAGAAAGACTTTCTTCACACAGAGAGTGGTGAGTCTCTGGAACTCTCTGCCACAGAGGGTAAGTTGAGCCAGTTCATTGGCTATATTTAAGAGTGAGTTGGATGTGGCCCTTGTGGCTAAGGGGATCAGAGGGTATGGAGAGAAGGCAGGTACGGGATACTGAGTTGGATGATCAGCCATGATCATATTGAATGGCGGTGCAGGCTCGAAGGGCTGAATGGCCTACTCCTGCACCTAATTTCTATGTTTCTATGTTTCTAAGTCTTAAGTGCCATTATTGTATCAGCCTCCACCACTCCCCCCCCGTTCCCACACACAATCAGTCTGAAGAAGGGGTGAAACATTACCTAGCCATGTTCTGAGTTGCTGCCTGACCTGCTGAGTTACTCCAGCACTCTGTGTCTTCTTTTGTCAACTAGCATCTGCAGTTCTTTGTTTCTAATGTTTGATACTTCCAACCCGGGAAAAGATTCTGACTGCCTACCCGCCGGTGCTGTTCCTCCAATTTGTGTGTATGCCTCTCATAATTGTATGTTCTTCTAAAAGATCTCCCCTTAACCTCTGGCATTCCAGAGACAACCATCCAAGTTAGTCCAACCTATTTGTGTGGCTAATGCCCCTTAATCCAGGAAGTGTTCTGGTAATTTAGTGCACGATCTTCATCACCAATGACACAAAGTGCTGGTAGAACACGGCGGGTCAGGCAGCATCTCTGGAGGACACGGATAGGTAGGGTTGCCAACTGTCCCGTATTAGCCGGGACATCCCGTATATTGGGGCTAATTTGGTTTGTCCCGTATGGGACCGCCCTTGTCCCATAATTGACCGCTACTACTCGGGTCGAGGGGACTGTCAGGTCGGAACGCCGCGTCCGGCCCCGCCTCACCCGACCCGACGTAGTGCAGCGCATGGAGTGCAGCAGCAGCAGCGCCTCGCCCGTGGCCCCGTCGGTCGGCAGCCCGGCCAGCTGTCCGACCTTCGGACCTTCGCTTACCACCGTCACCCCTCCTTCTCACATCCGATCATCGGTTCATGAGTTGGATGGGGCACCGGACTTTGCTCGCGACATCGCGCCCGGGCCAAAACCCCTCAGCTGGCCCGCCGGCTGGGCTTTGTGTACAGTCCAGCACCCAGGACAACTCATCATTCACCCAGCCACGGCCGAGTTGGTCAACGAATTGCCGTCGGGAACTTGTCCCGTATTTTGACCTTTTGTCCCATATTTGGGAGTGAGAAAGTTGGCAACCCTATGGATAGGTGACGTTTCGGGATGGAAACCTTCCCCAGACTGATTATTGGGGAAGGTCAAAGAAAGCTGGGAGAGGGGAGGGTCAGGACAAAGCCTGGCAGGTAACAGGTAGTCGCAGGGGAGGGTGGGGTTTGATCGGCAGTTGGTTGGGACAAAGAACAGAGCTTAAAGCAGGGGTTGTGAGACAGAAGGATTGAAGCGTTGCAGATTGTGAAGCCCGAGGGTGGAGGGAGAAATGGTGCGGGTCCAGGTGGAGCCTGTTAGAGGTTACCTAAAACTCGGCGGCGGTCGATGAGGGTGCGGGGGAACTGCCAGGAGGGGGAAGAATAATGGAGGACCTGCCGTGGGGGGAACACCAGGAGGGGGGTGGGGGGGGGAACAATGAAAAGTAGAGGACTCGGCATGGGGGGGGGGGGGAACAAAGGAAGAGTCGGCGGGGATACAATCTAGCTTTATCAGCGAACATATATGAGGCGACTTTACATACCTCGGGTACGCAAGCAGAGAATTCCACTGTGCCTTGTCACATGTGACAATAAAGTATTGCATTCATTGTTTATTCAAGGTTTATTCAAGGTTCATTCAAGGTTGTAAGCTACCCAAGAGGAATATGAGGTGCTGGTCCTCCGGTTTGCGTGTAGCCTCACTCTGGCAATGGGAGAGGCCCAGGACAGAAGGGTCAGTGTGAGAATAGGAAGGGGAGTTAAAATGGTTGGCAACTGGGAGATCCAGTAGGCCTTAGTGGACAGAGTGAGTACAAAAGCAACATCTGCTGTTGCTTGTTTTTACCTCTATGGCCTAGATTCCTTTCGGCAGATTCTGTGGGGAATGAGTTTTATATCACTTTTTATCTTTAGCATCCTGGACCCTAGCATTCACAGCAAATGGTGTTTTATCAAACACTTTCCAAGTGGTATTACAGAACATCTCATAAATTTATTTTCCTTTAGTGCAGAACCACAGTGCATTAAAAATTATAGACTGAATTCTGTTGTTGCTACAATGGACTATAATGCTGACATGGCAATATGAAACTGAAGACCAGTCCGGACTCGATACATCCCACTTTTTTGGTGTTTTAGACGATCTTTTTCAAAACTGTAATTGAGGGTAATAGTTCATTCATAATTTTAGCTCAAAATTTCAATTCCTACTAGAATCTTTTACAGCACGGCAATGTATTCAGTAAACGCGCAGTCACTCGGATGACATTTAAGTGTAAATCTAAGTGTGCATAATTTTTATGGCGTGGTTTATCTGAAGTGTGAAAAGGACCCAAGGGTGCAATTATACTTTTTTTTTTTAAGTGTAGGCTGAGCCTGGAGAGGGCACTTTGCGCTGCACACTGCTAGTGCTGGGTGATAAATTCCAAAGATCGTACAATGACACACAGCAGGAGGAGGCCATTTGACCCATTGTGCCTGTTCTGGCTCTTCAAAATAGACCCAGTTCACTTCCCTGTCCCCAGAGCGCTGCAAAAAGTACATCTATTGTGTCTGGAGAAAAGGATAATGAAGGGTTTTGACCCGAAACGTCACCTATTCCTTTTCTCCAGAGATGCCGCTGAGTTGCTCTAGCATTCTGTGTCTATCTTCGGTGTAAACCAGCATATGCAGTTCCTTATTAATAACACAGCAATTGTGTCCTTCAGGTTGCCTATATTTCCCACGGGTTTTTTTTTTCATGGTTATGCAGTTGTGTCATGAACATTTTACAAAAGGTTACAGAATGTTTCAAAATATTTAACATGGCAGGGGGTTTTACAGGCTCATGATGTGGGTGGATGCTGAAGATGGAAGCTGGGAAAAGGGAGTGGATCAGGAGCAGCAGGGAGCGATTTGCGGGAATCGGGACAGCTCTCAGGGACAATGGGGTTGAGAGGGAACGATAGATCAGCCATGATTGAATGGCAGGAGTAGACTCGATGGGCCGAATGGCCTAATTCTGCT
This sequence comes from Okamejei kenojei, assembly GCA_035221665.1. Taxonomy (NCBI): domain Eukaryota; kingdom Metazoa; phylum Chordata; class Chondrichthyes; order Rajiformes; family Rajidae; genus Okamejei; species Okamejei kenojei. Next base: position 2,775,711 of record CM069132.1, on the reverse strand, counting down.
CCCATAACATGATATCACCTCCCTCCCTCCCTTCCACTGAAGGACCAGTTTACCTTTGGGCATTCGACGCCTGCGTTGATCAGACTGCCAGCCAGAGTGAGGCGAGTGCATTCTACAGGAGGAGCCAGATCAAACAGCACAAAGAAATGGAGAGGGGGCGGTGATTGGTGAGTGTTGGGACAGAGACAGAGACAGAAGGAGCAACAGAGGGCTCTTATTCACTGGAGTTTGTACTCACTGGAGTTTAGAAGGATGAGGGGGATCTTATAGAAACATATAAAATTAAATGCAGGAAAGCTAGATGCAGGAAAAATGTTCCCAATGTTGGGCAAGTCCAGAACCAGGGGCCACAGTCATAGAATAAAGGGGAGGCCATTTAAGACTGAGGTGAGAAAAAGCTTTTTCACTCAGAGAGTTGTGAATTTGTGGAATTTCCTGCCACAGAGGGCAGTGAAGGCCAAATCACTGGATGGATTTAAGAGAGAGATCTCGGGGCTAGTGGAATCAAGGGATATGGGGAGAAGGCAGGCACGGGTTATTGATTGGGGAAGAGCAGCCATGATCACAATGAATGGCAGTGCTGGCTCGAAGGGCCGAATGGCCTCCTCCTGCACCTATTTTCTATGTTTCTTAACAGAGAAAGTAGGGCTGCGAGGGTTTGTGGGGGGTATTTGTGAGGGAGGGTAGAAATGAAGAAGGGCGGGGGTGTTATAGAGTAGGACTCGTGGCTCTATCAGCCATGTTGTTAGGAGTGTGGATATTTAAACATGGTTATAAATGCAACAACAAATGATAAAATATTGTGGACACAGGAACTGCAGCTACAAAATAAGACACAAAGTGCTGAGTAAATCAGCAGATCAGGCAGCATCTCTGGGGAGACATGGATAGGCAGCATTCCAGGTCGGAACCCTTCTTCAGAATATGGTAGGTTAATTAGAATCTGTAAATAGCCCCCAGTGTGTTGGGAGTGGATGAGAAAATGAGATAACACGGAACTAGTGTGAGCGGGTGATTGTTGGTCGGTGTTGACTCTGTGGGTTGAAGGGCCTGTTTCCATGCTGTAACGTCACCTACCCATTTTCGCCAGAGACGCTGCCTGACCTGCTGAGTTACTCCAGCACTTTATGCCCATCTATGGGTGAAACGCAGGCAGGTGCGATTAGCGTGATGGGCACCTTGTACCTTCCAAAGAGTCCACCAGGCACTATGCTGGAAGTTGGACAATTATACTGGACAATTTATTATTTTTTTTAACATTTATCAAGCCAATTAACCTACAAACCTCTACGGAGTCTTTGGAGTGTGGGAGGGAACCGAAGATCTCGGAGAAACCCCACGCAGCTCACGGGGAGAGCATACAAGCTCCGTACAGACAGCGCCTGTCGTCGGGATGGAACCCGGGTCTCCGGTGCAGAATTTTGCTGTAAGGCAGCGACTCTACCGCCGCGCCACCGTGACTGCGGTGATGATCTATAATTCACCTTGGTAGGCATGGCCAAGTTGGGTGCAAGGACCCTGGTCTGCTTTTGCTGCAAGGATAACAGTGCAATTGGCTTTGAACTGATGTGCGTTTGCTTTTGAATACAGTGTGTAACAGTACACACCCATTTACTGTTTATCACTTTGGCAGCATCCACCCTCGAACAGAAGGATATGTAAATTTATTTTGTAATGGCTGCTGTTCATTGCTTGTTTTTTTTATACACCGCTCATTCAAATTCCCAAATTGCAGCTTAATTGTTTTCATTATTATTTGCCGTGTACATCTTCCCTAAAGTTATCAAATGCCAGTGGCTCAAGGGATCTGGAAGGGATCTCTTGTACAAAGGTATTCTGTAGCTGAGTAGATTTAGATTAAATGTGGAATAACATTCTGACTAGAATTATGAATAAAAAGCACACTGGATTTTCTTTTAAGATTCTGATCCATTAAAAAATATATATTCAGTCTTATTTCCAGTATAGGTTTACGTTTATTATGGTCACCTGTACCCAGGTACAATGAAAAGCTTTATTTTGCATGCTATGCAATCAGATCATATATATATATTTATATATATGTATAATCGTAAATGCAATCAATGTGCATTTTCATCCGTGTTGATTATGTTACCCTGACTTTTACTTAATGACTTAATGGATTTTAAAAAAATCTGCTCCATAAAATGATAATGGTAATTATCTCTGCAATGTACCTTCATCTTTTGTGTTAAGGCTGTCAAACATTGTTTGTGTGTTTTAAAAAAAAAAACTGCTGTGAGCTAATCTATAATTTAGCAAACTATATTAAAACATCTTGCCCCCCCTTCCACAAACTTGCCAAGAAATCTTCTGTGAGTGCACACACACACACACACACACACACACACACACACACACACACACACACACACACACACACACACACACACACACACACACACACACACACACACACACACACACACACACACACACACACACACACACGCCATGCAGGTTAGAAATCTTTTCATTAACTGACAAGCCATTTGGGCACATTTTGTAAAAAAAACAGTCCAATTTGCCAATTGCTTTAACCTCACATCAGGAGCCCCCCTCTACATTGTACATAGACCAGATGAAATAAACTGTAAATGAGGCAGAAGACAGGGTCAGGATCAAATGAGGTATTGTGGGCGGGCGGGCGGGTGGGGTGTCTGGTACCAACATTTAAGAGGCTTCTAGACAGGTAGTCAAATGAACAAGGCACACAGAGATAGGGAGTCATAGAGTGATACAGTGTGGAAACAGGCCCATCAGCCCTACTTTCCCACACCGGTCAACATGTTTCAGCTACAGTAGTCCCACCTGCCTGCGCTTGGTCCATATCCCTCCAAACGTGTCCTATCCATGTACCTGTCTTCTTAAATGTTGGGATAGTTGCTGCCTCAACTACCTCCCCTGGCAGCTTGTTCCATACACCCACCATGTGAAAAAGGAGTTTCATGTCCGACCAGATCTCACAATATTGCCGATATATTTACAGCGTAATACAGCATTGGTGTCAGCACGGTGGCACAGCAGTAGAGTTGCTGCCTTAAACCGCCAGAGACCCGGGATCAATTCTGACTACGAATGCTGTCTGCACGTTCTCCCTGTGACCGCGTGGGTTTTCTCCAGATGCTTCGGTTTCCTCCCACATTCTACTGACGTACCGATTTGTAGGTTAACTGGCTTCTGTGTGTAGGGTAGAATAGTGCGAAGGGGTGATCGCTGGTCGGCGTGGACTCGATGGGCCGAAGGGCCTGCTTCCACGCTGTATCACTAAAGTAAACTACACTAAACAGCATGAAAACAGGCAATTCCATTCAACCTAGCAGGAGGGAGACACAAAAAAATGCAGGTTGGATTCTCGAACAAAGCACAAAGTGACGATCCCCTTCTCCCGTCTCCAACATTCCTGCTCTTCCTTTCCTTCCCTTGCCAATCTTCCACCCTCTCTGGACCGTTTTATTTCCATCCGCTGGTGTAACATCAACCGTCTCGACTTCTCCACTCCCCTCACCCACCACAATCTCAGCACCCCAAAAGCATCCCCCCCCCACCCCCGCTCAATCAATAACTAATTTCTTCGCAGTCCGAAGATGGGTCCCGACCCAAGACATTGTCTGTCCATTTCCTCCACATATGCTGCCTGATCCGCTGAGTTCCCCCAACACTTTATGTTTTGCAGAAGGGAGGGGCAGTTCAGGGACTTTTCAAAGTTTGCTAAACAAGCGTTGCCATACATTATGTACACAAGGAACTGCAGATGCTAGTTTACAAAAAAGACACAAAGTGTTGGAGTAACTCAGTGGGTCAGGCAACATCATTGGAGATCATGGATTACTGGAGGCATGGAACGTGGATTATTTGATTAGTACGGGTGTCAAGGGCAATGGGGAGAAGGCAGGAGAATGGGGTTGAGAGGGAGAGACAGATCAGCCATGATTGAATGATGGAGTAAACTTGATGGGCCGAATGGCCTAATTCTGCTCTTACAACTTATGAACTTATGAAGGTGACATTTCAGGCCAGGACCGTTCTTCAGACCGTATGTTACTCAAATTCCCTTCCAATTTTCCAAAAGAAATGTATCATATTTGCCTTCTAAATATTTATACCCTGTGTTCCCACCTTCCAGCATGCATGTTATCATATTTCCGTACATCAGCCCTGTGAATTGCACATGTCCACTGGATTATGTTTAATAAAAGTCCATGTCTTACTTTCATTAGAGATTGCCTGTGGACACATTGGACAATTGCATTTCATATTTTTTATCAAAGGTGATAAGAGCTAAGCCAATTATAATCGTATGCACCACATGATCGTCAAAACAGCAGCAAGAAAAACACTCCAGACCCTGTGGCCATTTTGTAATATAATCACCGCAACGTTCTGTGTCGGTATATTTGGATGTTGACATCTGCTGGTGACACACCATAATCCCATTGAGATAATTAAATCCAAGCCAACACGGCTTCCTGAAAGGTAGATCATGTACAAATTCATTGGAATTCTTTGAGGACGCATTGATGGATTTAATGCGCAGCTAATAAGTGCATTCTGAAATCATTTGAGTCCTTACCGACGATTTGTAGATTGAAATCAGATCTTGTGGGAACCAAAATGGAGCTATAAATCTGAGTTATTAATTGGTGATATAACAATAAAACAAGGCAGCAATAATAATTGGGCAGCTCTTTGTATTGGGAAGCACTCCAGAGATCCATTCTAACATCCCGACTACGCGTGTAGGAAACACATTTTGGAAATTGTAGCCAGGGTTTTCAATGGTGGGCCTTTAACTCACAAAATGGGGCACGTCACTCACACATTGCCACAGCACATTGTGATTTCTGCCGCATGGAAGAGGCAAATTGAATCAAATCAGCGAGACCGAGCGTAGACTTGGCAAAGAAGAAGACTGGAGTACAAAAACAGGGATGTAATGCTGAGGCTCTACAAGGCGCTGGTCAGGCCGCATTTGGAGTCCTGTGAGCAAATTTGGTACCCCATATCTGAGGAAGGATGTGCTGGCTCTGGAGAGGGTCCAGAGGAGGTTTACTAAGAATGATTCCAAGAATGAGTGGGTTAATATATGATGAGCGTTTGTCGGCACTGGGCCTGTACTCGCTGGAGTTTAGAAGGTTGAGGGGGGACCTCATTGAAACTTACAGAATAATGAAAGGCATAGATAGAGTGGATGTGGAGAGGATGTTTCCACTAGTGAGATAGTCTAGGACCAGAGGTCATAACTTTGGAATTAAAGGGTGCTCTTTTAGAAAGGAGGTGAGGAGGAATATCTTTGGTCAGAGGGTAGTTAATCTGCGGAACTCATTGCCACAGAGGGCTGTGGAGGCCAAGTCAGTGGATATTTTTAAGGCAGAGATGGACAAGTTCTTGATTGGAACGGGTGTCAAGTGTTATAGGGAGAAGCCAGGAAAATTGGATTGGGAGGCAGACGTCAACCATGATTGAATGGCAGAGTAGACTCGATGAGCCGAATGGCCTGATTCTACTCCTCTAACTTGTGAACACATGCGCTCGGTCCACCAAGGTCTATTGCATCTCCCAGTTGCTAACCATTTTAATTGCCATTCCCATATACTGACCTTTCTGTCCAGTGCCTTCTCTATTGCCAGAGTCAAGCCACATACAAACTCCCCTTTCTCCCCCACACCATCCCCCATTTCTTCCCCCCGTGCCCTACTTGAACACACCTTCCCCCCCCCCCCCCACCCCCCTCCATCTTCACCTATATTCCTTTCATTGGCTTCACAATTCTTCAATTCCTTTGTCTTTTAATTTTTTTCATCTCTGGTCTTTGTCCAACCAGCTGCCTAGAAACCCCCCCCCCCCCCCCCCCGCTGCCTCACCTTTCTTCCAGCTTTCTTCCCCCACCGACTCCGAAAATCAGTCTGAAGAAGGATCCCGGCCCAAAACGTCACCTATCTATGTCGAAACAAGGAACTGTAGAATATGGAAAGCTGATGTTTCGAGTTGGGATTCTTTCTTCAGTCACTTATCCTTGTTCTAGAGGTGCTGCCTGACCCGCTGAGTTACTCTAGCTCTCTGTGTCCCTGTTTTTTTCAAAGAACTCACGACTCACTTGGATGGGAACCGTTTACGGGCCAAACGTGAGCAGGTGGGACGAGCATAGATGGGCATTTTGGTTGGCATGGGCCAGTCGGGCTGAAGGGCCTGTTTCTGTGCTGTATGACTCTATGACTTGGTCATAGAATCATATCTACCACCTTAAATAATCACCCCCTCCAACATCAGTGAGCATGTAATGCACCGACTACAGGATGCACTGAAACACTGTCAAGGCACAATGGCGCAGGTAGAGTTGCTGCCTTACAACGCCACAGACCCGGGTTCAATCCTGACTTTGCGTGCAGCCTGTACGGAGGTCGCACGTCCTCCACGTCCTGCATGGGATTTCTCCGAGATCTTTGGATCCCGCCCACACTCCAAAGGTGTACAGGTTTGTAGGTCAACTGGCATGGTATAAATGTAAATTGTCCCAAGTGTGCGTAGGATAATGTTGGTGTGCAGGGATTGGCTGGTTGGCGCAGACGCAACGGGCCAATTTCCAAGCTGTATCTCTAAACTAAACTCGCCATGGTAGCTTTGATAATAGCTTTGCTAATGCCTCCAAAACTCTTCTGCACCTGTGAGGACAAATGTAGCAGTCACATGGGGCTAACACTCGTGCCAGTTTATGTCCATGGTCACAAACCACTCTGCTCATTGAATCATATCACTGAGCTTATATTGTCAAGTCACAATGACAACTTAGAATGATCAAAACGTGTTATGCCTCCATAATGTTGGGGACAAAGACCCATCATTTATTTATTTGCGAAGAAACTGCAGATGCTGGAGAATCGAGGGTTACACAAAATGCTGGAGAAACTCAGCGGGTGCAGCAGCATCTAAGGAGCGGAAGGAGATAGGCGACGTTTCGGGTCGAGACCCTTCTTCAGACTGGTCAGGGATCAGGGAAACGAGAGATATAGACGGTGATGTGAGAGATAAAGAACAATGAATGAAAGATATGCAAAAAAAGTATCGATGATAAAGGGAACGAGCCATTGTAAAGCTCTTTGTGGTGTGAAAATGAGAAGCTAGTGCGACTAGGGTGGGGGAGGGAGATAGAGATAGAGGGAATGCCAGGGCCCGAGGGCTGAGGGAGAGGTGGGAGGGGGAGGAGACAGCAGGGGTTAACAGAATTGAGAAAATTCGATGTTCAAGCCCAAAGGATGCAAACTCCCCAAGCGGAATATGAGGTGCTGTTCCTCCAACTTGCGGTGTTGCTCACTCTGGCCATGGAGGAGGCCCAGGACCGAGAGGTCGGATACGGAATGGGAGGGGGAGTTGAAGTGCTGAGCGACCGGGAGGTCGGGTTGGTTTTGCGGACCGAGCGGAGGTGTTCGGCGAAACGATCGCCAAGCCTCCGCTTGGTCTCACCGATATAGATCATCTGGCATCTGGAGCAACGGATGCAGTAGATGAGGTTGGAGGAGGTGCAGGTGAACCTCTGTCGGACCTGGAAGGACTGCTTGGGTCCCTGAAAGGAGTGGAGGGGGGAGGTGAAGGGACAAGTGTTGCATTTCTTGCGGTTGCAAGGGAAAGTGCCTGGGGAAGCAGTAGAGCGGGAGGGGAGGGAAGAATTGACAAGGGAGTCGCGGAGGGAGCGGTCTTTGCGGAAGGCAGACAGGGGGGGAGATGGGAAGATGTGGCGGGGTGGAGGGGTCACGTTGGAGGTGGCGAACTGGCGGAGGACTATCTGTTGTATTTGCCGGCTGGTGGGGTGAAAGGTGAGGACCAGGGGGACTCTGCCCTGTTTGCGAGTGGGGGAATGGGAGAGAGGGCAGTGTTGCGGGGTATGGAGGAGACCCTGGTGCGAGCCTCATCAAATAGTGGGGGAGGGGAATCCCCGTTCTCTGAAGAATGAGGCCATTTCTGATGACCTGGTGTGAAACGCCTCATCCTGGGAGCAGATGCGGCGTAGACGAAGGAATTGGGAATAGGGGATGGAGTCCTTACAGGAAGCAGGGTGGGAGGAAGAGTAGTCCAGGTAGCTGTGGGAGTCAGTGGGTTTGTAGTGGATGTCGGTCAGGAGTGTATCACCTGCAATAGAGATTGTGAGGTCAAGGAATGGTAGGGAAATGTCGGAAATGGTCCAAGTGTATTTGAGTGCCGGATGGAAGTTGGTGGTGAAATGAATGAAGTCAGTCAGTTGTGTGTGGGTGCAGGAGGTGACACCAAAGCAGTCATCGATGTAACGGAGGTAGAGGTCGGGGATGGGGCCCTGGTACGCCGAGAACAAGGATTGTTCGACGTACCCAACAAAGAGGCAAGCGTAGCTGGGGCCCATGCGTGTGCCCATAGCTACGCCTTGTGTTTGGAGGAAATGGGAGGAGTCAAAAGAGAAGTTATTGAGGGTAAGGACCAACTCCGCTAGGCGGAGGAGGGTGTCAGTGGACGGGTATGGATTGCTCCTCTGGTCGAGGAAGAACCGGAGGGCTTTGAGACCGTCCTGGTGGGGGATGGAGGTGTAGAGTGACTGTACGTCCATGGTAAAGATGAGAGGATGGGGCCTGGAGAATGGAATGCACGGAGCCGACGGAGAGTGTCTGAGGTGTCTTGAACATAGGTGGGGAGGGATTTAACAAAGGGGGATAGGATGGCGTCAAGGTATGTGGAAATGTGGGGTGGGGCACGAACAGGCAGAGACAATGGGTCTGCCAGGCAGTCGGGTTTGTGGATTTTGGGGAGAAGGTAAAATCGGGCCGTGCGGGGCTGGGAAACGATGAGGTCGGAGGCTCGGGGGGGTAAGGAGCCGGAGCTGATGAAGTTGGTTATGGTGCTCGAGATGGTGGCCTGGTGTTCGTCAGTGGGTCATGGTCCAGGGGTAGGTAGGAGGAGGTGTCCGAGAGTTGGCGCCGGAGGAAGGCCACAACCCCCATCCTTGCGCGTGTTCACCATCCCCCCGGACCTCCCCCTCTCCGACACCGAACGGTCTGTCCTCAGCAGAGGTCTTACCTTTGTCCCCCTCCGTCCCCACCTCAATGAGTTCCGCGCCCACCACGACTTGGAGCTCTTCTACCGTCGCCTCCGCCTCACAGCGTTCTTCCACGGGAAGAAGTCCTCGCCCCCCACTGATGATCCCTTTTCCTGTCTCCCACGTACCCCCCTCCACCACCTGGACCCCCCCTCGTAGCCTTCCGGCTCTAGAACTATTTATCCACAACTGCCGTCGGGACATCAACCGCCTCGACTTCTCCACTCCCCCTGTCTCACTCCAATCTCTCCACCCCCGAACGTACTGCCATCGACTCACTCCGTAACAAACCCAGACTGGGTTATCAAACCCCCGACAAGGGAGGTGCCGTGGTAGTCTGGCGCATCGACCTCTACAAAGCGGAGGCCATGCGCCAACTCTCGGACACCTCCTCCTACCTACCCCTGGACCATGACCCCACTGACGAACACCAGGCCACCATCTCGAGCACCATAACCAACTTCATCAGCTCCGGCTCCTTAAAAAAACCCCCCCGAGCCTCCGACCTCATCGTTTCCCAGCCCCGCACGGCCCGATTTTACCTTCTCCCCAAAATCCACAAAACCCGACTGCCCTGGCAGACCCATTGTCTCTGCCTGTTCGTGCCCCACCGAACACATTTCCACATACCTTGACGCCATCCTATCCCCCTTTGTTAAATCCCTCCCCACCTATGTTCAAGACACCTCAGACACTCTCCGTCGGCTCCGTGCATTCCATTCTCCAGGCCCCCCATCCTCTCATCTTTACCATGGACGTACAGTCACTCTACACCTCCATCCCCCACCAGGACGGTCTCAAAGCCCTCCGGTTCTTCCTCGACCAGAGGAGCAATCCATACCCGTCCACTGACACCCTCCTCCGCCTAGCGGAGTTGGTCCTTACCTCAATAACTTCTCTTTTGACTCCTCCCATTTCCTCCAAACACAAGGCGTAGCTATGGGCACACGCATGGGCCCCAGCTACGCTTGCCTCTTTGTTGGGTACGTCGAACAATCCTTGTTCTCGGCGTACCAGGGCCCCATCCCCGACCTCTACCTCCGTTACATCGATGACTGCTTTGGTGTCACCTCCTGCACCCACACACACAGACTGACTTCATTCATTTCACCACCAACTTCCATCCGGCACTCAAATACACTTGGACCATTTCCGACATTTCCCTACCATTCCTTGGACCTCACAATCTCTATTGCAGGTGATACACTCCTGACCGACATCCACTACAAAACCCACTGACTCCCCACAGCTACCTGGACTACTCTTCCTCCCACCCTGCTTCCTGTAAGGACTCCATCCCCTATTCCCCAATTCCTTCGTCTACGCCGCATCTGCTCCCAGGATGAGGCGTTCCACACCAGGTCATCAGAAATGGCCTCATTCTTCAGAGAACGGGGATTCCCCTCCCCCACTATTGATGAGGCTCGCACCAGGGTCTCCTCCATAACCCCGCAACACTGCCCTCTCTCCCCCATTCCCCACTCGCAAACAGGGCAGAGTCCCCCTGGTCCTCACCCTTTCACCCCACCAGCCGGCAAATACAACAAGATAGTCCCTCCGCCAGTTTTCGCCACCTCCAACGTGACCCTCCACCCGCCACATCTTCCCATCTCCCCCCCTGTCTGCCTTCCGCAAAGACCGCTCCCTCCGCGACTCCCTTGTCAATTCTTCCCTCCCCTCCCGCTCTACTGCTTCCCCAGGCACTTTCCCTTGCAACCGCAAGAAATGCAACACTTGTCCCTTCACCTCCCCCTCCACTCCTTTCAGGGACCCAAGCAGTCCTTCCAGGTCCGACAGAGGTTCACCTGCACCTCCTCCAACCTCATCTACTGCATCCGTTGCTCCAGATGGCCAGATGATCTATATCGGTGAGACCAAGCGGAGGCTTGGCGATCGTTTTTTCGCCGAACACCTCCGCTCGGTTTGCATTAACCAACCCGACCTCCGGTGGCTCAGCACTTCAACTCCCCCTCCCATTCCGTATCCGACCTCTCGGAGTCCTGGGCCTCCTCCATGGCCAGAGTGAGCAACACCGCAAGTTGGAGGAACAGCACCTCATATTCCGCTTGGGGAGTTTGCATCCTTTGGGCTTGAACATCGAATTTTCTCAATTCTGTTAACCCCTGCTGTCTCCTCCCCCTCCCACCTCTCCCTCAGCCCTCGGGCCCTGGCATTCCCTCTATCTCTATCTCCCTCCCCCACCCTAGTCGCACTAGCTTCTCATTTTCACACCACAAAGAGCTTACAATGGCTCGTTTCCCTTTATCATCGATACTTTTTTGCATATCTTTCATTCATTGTTCTTTATCTCTCACATCACCGTCTATATCTCTCGTTTCCTGATCCCTGACCAGTCTGAAGAAGGGTCTCGACCCGAAACGTCGCCTATCTCCTTCGCTCCTTAGATGCTGCTGCACCCCGCTGAGTTTCTCCAGCATTCTGTGTAACCCCCATCATTTATTTATTTGCCACTGTACTCCACAATTTGAGATTTGTAATAGAAAAAAAATCACATGTGGTTAAAGTGCACATTGTCAGATTTTAATAAAGGCCATTTTTATACATTTTGGTTTCACCATGTAGAAATTACAGTAATGTTTATACATAGTATCCCCCCATTTCAGGGCACCATAATGTTTGGGACACAGCAATGTCATGTAAATGAAAGTAGTCATGTTTAGTATTTTGTTGCATATCCTTTGCATGCAATGACTGCTTGAAGTCTGCGATTCATGGACATCACCAGTTGCTGGGTGTCTTCTCTCGGTGATGCTCTGCCAGGCCTGTATTGCAGCCATCCTTTAGCTTATGCATGTATTGGGGGTTAGCCCCCTTCAGCATATAAAAGGTATGCGCAGTTGGGTTCAGATTGGGTGATTGACTTGGCCACTCACGAATTGACCATTTTTTAGCTTTGAAAAACTCCTTTGTTGCTTTAGGATCATTGTCTTGCTGTAGAATGATCCGCCGGCCAATGAGTTTTGAGCCATTTGTGTGAACTTGAGCAGATAGGATGTGTCTATACACTTCAGAATTCATTAAGCTACTACCATCAGCAGTTGTATTATCAATGAAGATAAGTGAGCCAGTACCTTCAGCAGCCATACATGCCCAGGCCATAACACCCCACTAACGTGTTTCACAGATGAGGTGGTATGCTTTGGATCTTGGGCAGTTCCTTCTCTCCTCCATACTTTGCTCTTGCCATCACTCTGATATAAGTTAATCTTCATCTCATCTGTCCAAGACCTTTTTCCAGAACTGATTGCTCTTTAAAGTACTTCTTGGCAAACTGTAACCTGCCCATCCTATGTTTGCAGCTAACCAGTGGTTTGCATCTTGCAGTGTAGCCTCTGTATTTTTGTTCATGAAGTCTTGTGCGGACAGTGGTCATTGACAAATCCACACCTGACTGACTCCTGAAGAGTGTTTCTGATCTGTCGGACAGGTGTTTGGGGATTTTTCTTTAATATAGAGAGAATTCTTCTGTCATCAGCTGTGGAGGTCTTCCATGGCCTGCCAGCCCCTTTGCGATTAGTGAGTTCACCAGTGCTCTCTTTCTTCTTAATGATGTCCCAAACAGTTAATTTTGGTAAGCCTAAGATTTGGCTGATGTCTCTAACAGTTTTATTCTTGTTTCTCAGTCTCATAGTAGCTTCTTTGACTTTCATTGGCACAACTTTGGTCCTCATGTTGATAAACAGCAATAAAAGTTTCCAAAGGTGATGGAAAGACTGGAGGAAAGACTAGGTGCTGAGAGCTCTCTTATACCTGCATTAAGGAGGCAGTAAACACACCTGAGCAATTACAAACACCTGTGAAGCCATGTGTCCCAAACATTATGGTGCCCTTCTTCTTCTTCCGTTTGGCGTGCACAGCCTAAAGTTGTTGGAAAACTTGTTCTATTTGATCTTCCGTTTGTGCACGTCGAGTTGATTGCATTAGTCGAAACAGGGCGGACCACGTGAAGGTTGCAATCTCCCACCCCATGGTGCCCTGAAATGGGGGGGACTATGTATAAACACAGCTGTAATTTCTACATGGTAAATCCAAAATGTATAAAAATGGCCTTCAATAAAATCTGACAAAGTGCACTTTATCCACATGTGATTTTTTCTATTACAAATCTCAAATTGTGGAGTACAGAGGCAAATAAATAAATGAAGGGTCTTTGTCCCAAACATTATGGAGGGCTCTGTATTTGATCAAGAAGAAATTGTGGTTTCTGAAAAACGTTTCCACTTGCTGTGGGCTGTAAAATTGCATGGATTTCTCTTCCTCTTCTGCCCCTGCCAACATTACCAGGTCTCCGTTGACCTCTCAATATCTCTATCACCAGAATAAAAAAGTCTGAAGAAGGGTTTTGACTTGAAACGTCGCCTATTTCCTTTGCTCCATAGATGCTGCAGTTTCTCCAGCATTTTTGTCTACCTTCGATTTTGCAGCATCTGCAGTTCCTGCTTGAACATAATGTTGAGTCTCGTATCTTTCTCTTCGTTCTACCTTTTATATTTATGTTTGGCTCGATTTAATCCATGTAAGGTATTATCTGATTTGATTGGATAGTTTCTGGTATCCTTGGCTGAATCAAACCCCAGAGAGAAAACCAAAACTGAGGTGCTGACCTTGTTGCCGATAGTAAATGTGCGGTTTTGTAATGTGGAGCACGGACAATTTATCTTTGTGTCAGCTGTTTTTTTTTTAACTGAACAGCACGAGATGGTGCAGCTTTTTCCGAGTGCTCACGTCGTGGGAGTGAGAGATTGTTGTCAGGGCAGGAGTCAGGGTCCGTCTCACAGCCCGACCCCCCCCCCCCCCCACCCCCCAACCTGATGTTATCCTCCATATGTGATGCCTGTGACGGGCTATTCCTTTTATGGAATCATCACGTTGGTGAGCCACCCTGCCCAACCAGTCCAGGCGCTGTGAGGTAGAGCGGCTGCCTCACTGCTCCGCAGACCAGACAGCAATACTGACCTCAGGTGCTGTCTGTGTGGAGTTTGCACGTTCACCCTGTTCCCTCTGGTGCTCCGTTTTCCTCCCACATCCCAAAGACGTGTGGGTTTGTAAGTTCTCTTCTCTCTACCACTTGTACTTGTGTTTGGCTCGATCTTATTCATCATGCAAGGTAGTATCTGATTTGATAGGACGGTCTGCACCTGGGCTTGAAGGGAACCAATGTCCTTGGGGGAATGTTTGCTAGTGCTGTCAGGGAGGATTTAAACTAATGTGGCAGGGGGATGGGAGCATGAGCAGAGAGACAGAGGAATGTGAAATGAGGGTAGAAGCAATAGGTAGCAAGGTGAAAAGTAAAAGTGGCAGGCAGAAAAATCCAGGGCAAAAATCAAAAAGGGCCACTTTTCAACATAATTGTATAAGGGTAAGAGTGCTGTAAAAACAAGCCTGAAGGCTTTGTGTCACAATGCAAGGAGCAATTCGTAATAAGGTGGATGAGTTGAATGTGCAGATAGTTTATTAATGAATGTGATATAGTTGGATCACGGAGACATGGCTCCAGGGTGACTAAGGCTGAGCAGCTGAACATCCAGGGATATTCAATATTCAGGAGGGATAGACAGAAAGGAAAAGGAGGTGGAGTAGCGTTGCTGGTTAGAGAGGAGATACAAGCAATATACTGCCTTTTTTCTATTTGTAAGACCTAGCACGGTCTCTTGACATTTTATGAAACTCTATAACGACAACCATGGAATTAGAAAGAAATCAGAAGGAAAATGGACAATGTCGTATGGAACGAAAGACCTAGCACAGTCACATGCTTGACATTTATGAAACTTTTATATACGACAATATGGAATCAAAGAAATCAGAAGGAATGGACAATGTCGTATGGAACGAAATGTTTTCCCAGATTGGAAAGAAGCTCACACGAACTAACATAAACAAATAACACACCTACTAAAAGATAACGCGGTTTTATTATTTACTGAACTGTTATAACCAAGACTCTGCACCATCGCTAACTAATACTACTAATAATTAATACTTATGTCCTGTTACATATGGGGATATTCCCTTCCTCAATATATTTCTCCCTTTTTTAATAATGACTTCTATTTTTTGCATTTTTAAAAAAAAAAAAAATTTTTTTTTTTTTAACTGTGGCTTTATAATTGGATTTTTTTTTTTTTTTTTATTTTAAACTAACCTTAGATATTATATACATTTATGATGTTTAATATCACTCTTTTCATTTCTTTAATACTATTATTCCCGTTAAAATATTTACTATGGAAATATAATTCCTTAAAATTAGGAGCTGGCTAAACTAATAACATCAATGCCGGAAGCCTTTAGATTAATGGCCAACACAACTTGGCTTTCACAAACTACAAATATTTTATTTGTAGTTCTTCTATTCTTTTTATACACCTTTCCAAGCTTTTTATTCACTTCTCACCATGTTTTTATGTTTACTATATCTTTCAGTTTGTGAATGGAGTTATATACTGGAACAATGGAGATACACTCGTGTGAAGCACATAAGAAAGATCTAAAATTCATCTACTCGGTGTTCGGGGTGTAAGGTTAAGTCTTTTTTTTTTTACTGCGCGGACCCTTGGGACCCTATTCTAGATTCCCACAAATCTAAAATGCAGGATTTAAAAAGAAATATGTGGGAACGAGGGGATTAGCCTTTTTCAAGAGTTGGAATGTTAAAGGTATCAATGAACCAATAAAAAGAGGAAAAATACTGACACATTTAAAGGCAATGAAAGCTGATGTAATTTACATCCAAGAAACTCACTAAAGAAAGACGCTGAAAATAGGCTGAAAGCTAAATGGATAGATAAAATATACCACTCTTCCTTTACGCATAAATCAAGAGGCGTAGCAATATTATTTCGTAAAGGTACTTTATTTAAGCATATATCTACTATAATCTGATAAAGATGGCAGATACATTATTGTAATAGGAGAAATAAATAGGGGAAAAAATGATTTTTGTTAACATCTATGGTCCAAATTTTGATAGTCCTTTATTCTTTAAGAAAGTAACTTAATAATATTCCAGAATTAACACACTACAATTTGATATGGAGGAGATTTTAATTGTACATTAGACCCTTATTTAGATAGATCTTCAAAACAAAGGAAAACTAAATCGCACTCTAGTGATTTATTAAACGCATACATTCAAACGTCTAACATTAAAGATGTTTGGAGAACAGAAAATCCTACTGGTCGAGAATATTCCTTCTACTCGCCAGTACATAAAACTATTCAAGAATAGATAGAATTAGATTACTTCTTAGTAGATGCAAAGCTTATTTCACTTACTTATGAATCCAAATATCATAATATTATAATTTCAGATCACGCACCATTAACATTTAAAATTAAAATAAATGGTTTAAAACAGGAAATCTAGGACAATGGAAACTTAATCCCAAAATTTTAAAAAATAAAACAACTCAGGAATACATCATAACCCAGATTAAGATGTTTTTTGAAATAAATGATCTCAACCAGAAAATATCTCGCTCTTATTATGGGAAACATTTAAAGCATATCTTCGAGGAATTATGATTTCTTCACAAGCATTCCATAATAAGAAGATTCGGAAGGAACAACATGACTTAGAAAGGGAGATCAAACAATTAGATTTACAGAATGCAACAAAATCAGATATAATAATACATAATAAAATTGTAGCATTGAAGTATAAATTAAATAAAATATATACTGATCAAGTTCTAAAATATTACCAACATATAAACAATTGTTGTTTGAATTTGGAGACAAACCACAAAAACTATGGCTCGACAATTAAGGAAAATTGAAGCGGAAAAAATTATACATAGGATTAAATCACAAAACGGTGAATTATTAATACAACCCAAGGATATTAATGAAAGATTTATGCAATATTATAAAAATTTGTATACTGGTAACACAACGGTAAATAAAACAGAAATAGATGCCTTTTTAAATGGGTGTAACTTAAAAGAATTAGATTTACAAAATAGAGAATTTTTAAATGCCGATATTTCAATAAAAGAAATCCAAGAATCTATTAAATCTTTAAAAAATGGTAAAACTCCAGGACCAGATGGTATAGGCTCGGAATTTTATAAAATTTTTCATTGCCAAATGGTCCCATATTTAAAATCATTATATGAACAGATATATATACAAGAGAAATTACCAGACACATTGAACGAATCTATTATAACACTATACCCAAAATAAATAAAGACTTGGATGATCCAGGATCGTATAGAGCAATTGCTTTATTAAATAATTACTGATCAAAAAATTTTAACAAAATTCTTGCACAAAGACTAAGTAAAATTGTTAATGAATTAATTCATCTGATCAAAACAGGATTTATACCTAAAAGATATTCTTCATATAAATTTTAAGACGGTTATTTAATATTATATACTCGAAAGAAGTGATAAAAAAGATTTAGTAGTCATCTCGTTGGATGCAGAAAAAGCTTTATTGACCAGGTGGGAATGGCCTTTATCTATTTTCGGTGATTGGAAGCATTTAAGCTTGGTGATAAGTTTGACTACTTGGATTAAATTTTTATACTGCAAATCCAACCCAGCTAGAATAATAACAAATTATATGTTATCAACTAAGTTTAGTTTATCTCGAGGTTGTAGACAAGGCTGTCCTTTATCACCATTTACTGTTTTGCATTAGCAATCGAACCACTTGCCTCAAAGGGTAAGACTACATCCAGAAATATATGGATACGATACTAAAGATACTAAGAATAAAATCTCGTTAATATGCGGACGATATACTACTTTATATTACAAAAAACGGAATAAGTATCTGTAATTTGTTAAAACTAATAACGGAATTTGGTTTAATTTCAGGGATATAGCACAATTGGAATAAAAGTGAACCTATGCCAATAACCATGAATAATTTACAGATATTACAACAATTTCCTTTCAAGATAAACAAATGAAAATATTAAATATCTTGGTATTTTTGTTACAAAAAGATTTGACTCTTTATTTAAATCTAATTTCCCGTTATTATTGAATAAATTAATAAAAATATCTTATATTGGAAAAGCTTACCTATCTCAATGTTAGGTAAAATAAACGCAATAAAAATGATTTTCCTCCCAACAATTATTATATTTTATTTCAATCAATCCCGATATACCTTTCTAAAAATTTCTTTAAAAAAGTAGACTCAATAGTCACTAACTTTATTTGGGACTACAAAAATCATAGAATAAATAAAAAACATTTATGTAAAGCTTAAAATAAAACGGGGGTTTAGCTTTACCAAATTTTATGTTCTATTATTGGGCAGTTAATATTAGAAATATGAATTTTTGGTTAGGAGAAATAGATAATAAACCAAATTGGTTATAAAAATGGAAAGAAGAAGACTGTTTTCCATTTGAAATTAGCTCTATAATATTTGCTAATATTAATGTACCTAAGAAAAACTTTATAGCGAAAATCTGATAATAGAAAGTGGAATACGTATTTGGAAACAAATAAAGAAAACACTAAAACTAAAATTTATACCGCTAGCTCTTACAATTGCCAATAATTTTACGTTTAAAACCGTCAATGATGGATAAAGCTTTTACACAATGGAAAAATAAAGGAATTCTAAACATAGGGGATCTCTATAAGGATAATCATTTCTTTTCATTTCAAGAATTACAACAACACTTACGGGCTTCATAATAATGAATATTTCAGATATTTACAAATTAGAAACTATAATTTCCGCAAATACACAAGACTTAGAAATAGAAAGAGTGAAATTTTAGATGAATGCTTGAATAAACACCCAAATACAGAAAAAATGATATCATACATTTATAACATTTTGTTGGAAAGTGATATCCCATCATCGGAAATACATAGACAGCGCTGGGAAAAATGAAACTAAGTCAAATAATAAGTCCAGAAATATGGGAAGAAAGCCTACAACATATTACATTATTGCTCTTTAAACGCTAAACATGCACTTATACAGTTTAAAATCTTACATAGATTACATTATTCTAAATCTAAACTACATAATATATTTCCAAAACTATCACCTATATGTGATAAATGTCAAATCATGGAAGCAACTCTGTCGCATTCATTTACTAATTGCACGAAGATTTTACAATATTGGAATGAAATATTCAAAACAATCTCGAAAGTTATTAATATTACTATGATTTACGACCCAACCATTAATTATACTTGGTAATACCGGAAATGGAACAAATAATTACAAGGAATCATAGAACTTTTATCGACTATTCTTTAATAATTGGGAAAAAATTAATATTAAAAATTTTGGAAAGGCCCTGTATCCCCAACAATTAAAATGTGGAATACAGAAATGACGGAGACACTTCACTTGGAGAGATTGAGACTTGTCCTTATGGACAGGTTAGATCTCTTCAAGGAGATATGGTCTCCCTATATTAAATATCTACAGGGTCACAATGGTTCGGCGCAGGGACTTGACTGAGGCCTGAATATCTGAGTGGATGAAGAAATACACATAACAAATCATGAATGTATCTCCAAGATTGGATTACTTAGTAATACTTTAATCTCCATCAAACTTTCATACCTTCTTTTTTATTTTCTATTCCTTTTTTTCTAATCTATCTATCTTTAATTAAGGAAAAAATTATAGAAACATACTATATAAATTTTTAACATGTACACACTTATCTCTGTTTGTATGAAAAAGATTATAGATGTCTTAAACTTGTAATTATATAAAAACTATGTACTTTCAATTATACAATAACTATGAAATATAAAATTAACAATAATACAAACATTATTAATACTTTGATAACATTATGAATATTAAAAAAAATGTTGTTTAAGATTGGGTATTACGTAGTTAAATTAGCGGGGATTTCTATTTGGTAATTAGAAGAATATCTATGTTTTGAGAAATCTAAGTGTATTACTTATATTAGGAATATACTACATATACCCCCAATTATATAAATAAAATAATAACGGAATGTATAATGGATAATACTACAATTATCATAAATAGTACTAATTAATAATCAATACGTTATAATTTTATACATTGTATAAATCTCAATGTCGTATAAGAGTGTACTTGGTATATACTGTTTCTACAATAAAAAAATATTTAAAAAAAAAAAAAAAAAAAAAAAAAAAAAAAAAGAGAGGAGATTAAAGCAATAGAAAGGAAGGACATTAGCTTGGAGGATGTGGAATCGATATGGGTAGAGCTGCGAAACACTAAGGGGCAGAAAACGCTAGTGGGAGTTGTGTACAGGCCACCTATCAGTAGTAGTGGAGTTGGGGATGGCATCAAACATGAAATTAGAAATGCGTGCTACAAGGGTAAAACAGTTATAATGGGTGACTTCAATCTACATATAGATTGGGTGAATCAAATTGGCAGGGGTGCTGAGGAAGAGGATTTCTTGGAATGTATGCGGGATAGTTTTCTGAACCAACATGTAGAGGAACCAACGAGAGAGCAGGCTATTCTAGACTGGGTACTGAGTAATGAGGAAAGGTTAGTTAGAAGTCTTGTTGTGCGTGGCCCCTTGGACAAGAGTGACCATAATATGGTTGAGTTCTTCATGAGGATGGAGAGTGACATTGTTAATTCAGAAACAAGGGTTCTGAACTTAAAGAAAGGTAACTTTGAAGGTATGAGACGTGAATATACAAGATAGACTGGCAAGTGATTGTTAAAGGATTGACGGTGGATATGCAATGGAAGGCATTTAAAGACTGCATGGATGAACTACAACAATTGTTCATCTCAGTTTGGCAAAAGAATAAATCAGGGAAGGTAGTGCATCCGTGGATAACAAGGGAAATCAGGGATAGTATCAAAACTAAAGATGGAGCATACAAATTAGCCAGAAAAAGCAGCCTACTGGGAGAAATTCAGTCCAGCAGAGGAGGACAAAGTGCTTAATTAGGAAAGGGAAAATAGATTATGAAAGAAAACTGGCAGGGAACATAAAAACGGACTGCAAAAGTTTTTATAGATATGTGAAGAGAATAAGGTTAGTTAAAACAAACGTAGGTCCCTTGCAGTCAGAAATTGGTGAATTGATCATGGGGAACAAGGACATGACAGACCAATTGAATAACTACTTTGGTTCTGTCTTCACTAAGGAAGACATAAATAATCTGCCGCAAATAGCAGGGGACCAGGGGTCAAATGAGATGGAGGAACTGAGTGAAATCCAGGTTAGCCGGGAAGTGGTGTTAGGTAAATTGAAGGGATTAAAGGCCGATAAATCCCCAGGGCCAGATAGGCTGCATCCCAGAGTACTTAAGGAAGTAGCCCCAGAAATAGTGGATGCCTTAGTGATAATTTTTCAAAACTCTTTAGATTCTGGAGTAGTTCCTGAGGATTGGAGAGTAGCTAATGTAACCCCACTTTTTAAAAAGGGAGGGAGAGAGAAAACGGGGAATTACAGACCAGTTAGTCTAACATCGGTAGTGCGGAAAATGCTAGAATCAGTTACTAAAGATGGGATAGCAGCACATTCGGAAAGTGGTGAAATCATTGGACAAAGTCAGGATGGATTTATGAAAGGTAAATCATGTCTGACCAATCTTATAGAATTTTTCGAGGATGTAACTAGTAGAGTGGATAAGGGAGAACCTGTGGATGTGTTATATCTGGACTTTCAGAAGGCTTTTGACAAGGTCCCACATAAGAGATTAGCATACAAACTTAAAGCACACGGTATTGGGGGTTCAGTGTTGATGTGGATAGAGAACTGGCTGGCAGACAGGAAGCAAAGAGTAGGAGTAAACGGGTCCTTTTCGGAATGGCAGGCAGTGACTAGTGGGGTACTGCAAGGCTCAGTGCTGGGACCCCAGCTATTTACAATATATATTAATGATCTGGATGAGGGAATTGAATGCAACATCTCCAGGTTTGCGGACGACACGAAGCTGGGGGGCAGTGTTAGCTGTGAGGAGGATGCTAGGAGGCTGCAAGGTGACTTGGATAGGCTGGGTGAGTGGGCAAATGCATGGCAGATGCAGTATAATGTGGATAAATGTGAGGTTATCCACGTTGGCGGCAAAAACAGGAGGGTAGATTATTATCTGAATGGTGGCCGATTAGGAAAAGGGGAGATGCAACGAGACCTGGGTGTCATGGTACACCAGTCATTGAAAGTAGGCATGCAGGTGCAGCAGGCTGAGAAGAAAGCGAATGGTATGTTGGCATTCATAGCAAAAGGATTTGAGTACAAGAGCAGGGAGGTTCTACTGCAGTTGTACAGGGTCTTGGTGAGGCCACACCGGGAGTATTGCGTACAGTTTTGGTCTCCTAATCTGAGGAAAGACATTCTTGCCATAGAGGGAGTACAGAGAAGGTTCACCAGACTGATTCCTGGGATGGCAGGTCTTGCATATGAAGAAAGACTGGATAGTTTGTACTCGCTGGAATTTAGGAGGGGGGATCTTCTAGACACTTACAAAATTCTTAAGGGGTCGGACAGGCTAGATGCAGGAAGATTGTTCCCAATGTTGGGGAAGTCCAGAACAAGGGGTCATAGTTTAAGGATAAGGGGGAAGTCTTTTAGGACTGAGATGAGAAGATTATTTTTCACACAGAGAGTGGAATTCTCTGCCACAGAAGGTAGTTGAGGCCAGTTCATTGGCTATATTTAAGAGGGAGTTAGATGTGGCCCTTGTGGCTAAAGGGATCAGGGGGTATGGAGAGAAGGCAGGTACGGGATCACTTTGAATGGTGGTGCAGGCATGAAGGGCCGAATGGCCTACTCCTGCACCTATTTTCTATGATTCTATGATTCTATAAGATTCAAACAAAAGCTTTTTGCAGTATTCGGTACGCATGACAACAATAAACCTAACACAGAGGCGTGCCGTGGCGGGTAGAGTTGCTGCCTCACAGCGCCAGAGAACCGGGTTCCATCCTGACTACGGGTGCTGCATGGGTGGAGTTTGCATGTTCTTCCTGTCACCGAGTGGATTTCCTTTGGATGCTCCAATTTCCTCCCAAATCCCAAAGGCGTGCGGTTTTGTAGATTAATCAGCCTCTGTAAATTGCCCCTCTTGTGTAGGGAGTGGATGAGACAGTGGGATAACAGAACTAGTGTGAATGGGTGATTGATGGTCGGTGTGGACTCAGAGGGCTGAAGGCCCTGTTTCCATGCTGTATCTCTAAACTAAACCTAATGCAGTTAAAGGCTGATAAGTATTTTGACTTTGTGACTTGCCTCCTATGGTCTTAAAGGGTTTTAAACAAAATGGCTACAGAAATATTTGGTTTTATGTTCCAAAATTCCTTGGATTTTAGAAAAGGGACAGAGGTTTGGAAAGTTTAATGCCACTAGTTTAGTTTAGTTTAGAGTTACAGTGCGGAAACAGGCCGTTCGGCCCACCGGGTCCGCGCTGACCATCGATCCCCGCACATTAACACTATCCTACACTCACTAGGGACAATTTTTACATTTACCAAGCCAATTAACCTGTCCGTCTTTGGAGTATGGGAGGAAACCGAAGATCCTGGAGAAAACCCACGCAGGTCACGGGGAGAACGTACAAACTCCATACAGACAGCACCTGTAGTCGGGATGGAACCCAGGTCTCCGCGCTGCATTCGCTGTGAGGCAGTAACTCTACCGCTGCGCCACCGTGACCGGGAGAGGAGAAATAGAAAACAGGAAACCAGATAACCTAACGTCTGTTGCTGGAATACATTCCTAAATAAATAATAAATAAGATCATTGAGTGGAATCATCTTGGTTTGTATAAAGGGAAACCATGTGAAGCTGATCTGAGGATGTAACAAAGAGCATAGATAAAACGGAACGAGTCGAGTGAAGTGGAGGGTACTATCATGGGCATGAGGGAGAGGTACAATGGGAATCTTGCTTATAGCAGCAGATTGACACAAAAAGCTGGAGTAACTCAGCGGGACAGGCAGCATCTCTGGAGAAAAGGAATAGGTGACGTTCGAGACCTTCAGACTAGAGAGTCTGGGAATACGGAAAGGAAAGATATAGTGACTACTGGGTTGTAAGCAAAGATACTAGAGCTCCTCTAGTTGTAAGCTGGGTTGTATGAATATTGAGTTCTCTAACTTCAGGTAACCCCTGCATTCCCACACTGTCCATCCCTCCCCCACCCAAGTCTTACCAGCTATACAGTTGTCTTGTTGAGACTCAAGGGCCTGTCCCACTTACGTGTCCTTGGCACGCAAATTACGCGACCTCGTGGTCGCGTTGAGGCGCCCGGGCATCGTATGGCCGCGCGGGGCCGGCCCCACTGAGAAGGGCGGAGGGGTATGTAGTTGTGCGCGATGTCGCGCGGGGCTCCGAAATTTTTGTAACGAACAAGATCTTTGCGCGCCAACGGCCTGTCGCTGCACTGACGTAAGAACCTGAAAAAAAGTTTCCCCCGCCCCCCTCCCCCTCCCCCCCCCCCCACGTAAAACAAACCGGAGAACATTAAAACAAACTTTTAACAAACACTAAAAATTAGAAAAAGATGAAAAAACAGACTGCCGGCGGAGCTGCCATCAAACGGCGCCCCTGGTGGTCATGCTTATTATGCAATTGTCAATTAAACTTGACAATATTATAATCAGGCGGCATCTGTGGAGGGAAATGGACAGACGACCCTTCCTCAGACTGAGGGACCCTTCTTCAAATGTTTACAGGGCCATTAACGTTAGAGATAAAGATCACAAAGTAAAGAAGCTTCCCTCATTTTCACAATTACTGGTGAACATTATGAGGGGAGGAGTATGATGATGCAGAGCCGTAGCGATTTCACTGCTCTACATGCCTGGGGAACTTGCTTGGAAACCAACCAAACATGTCAAGGAAGCAACCTAAAGACCTTCTAATAGAATTTAAAACATTAATACCCTTGGGTGAACAAATATTATTTTATTTCTGTATAAATAAATTGATAACAAATTTAAGCAAGTTAGCTCCATTAGGGTATTACAAATGGTGTGCAATTTTCTACTACACAGCAATTTTTTTAAAACGTATCACTTCATGCCCTGTAGCAAGTTCTTGTGATATCCATCTCAATGCATTTCTAATTACATGCTGCAGAAAGCCTTAACATTTTAATGCACAATTGAGTCAACCCATTGGGACTGCCTGCCTCAATAATGATTACACAGCGTTAGCATAATCCACCGCTCACAATACTTTTAAGTTCACGGCTGCAAGTGGGTCGAGGCTTTAGTAAGCCTGCACTCGGAGCCATTTCCGCAACAGTTACTGATCAAGTCACCTGGCGTTGACTGTGACTGATATTGGACACTGAAGTTAAGGCTGCAACAGAGCGTTGCGGCAGGCAACTGGTCAGTCCCAATAATCACAGTCACTGAATATATTTCTCATGCTCCTTGTGAGCTGCCACCAGGACGTGCCCAAGGCAGATCGTGCAGCGAACCATTAGCTATCTTCCCTAAATTGCCATTGGGTCGATAAGATCGCTCGGCAAATGGATAAGATGAGGAAAGATTTTCTCCATATTTCTAATCTCCACCTCACCCGCCAAACAACGTGTATTTCTCAGGGAACATTTGGGCGGCACAGGAACGCGGTGG
This sequence comes from Okamejei kenojei, assembly GCA_035221665.1. Taxonomy (NCBI): domain Eukaryota; kingdom Metazoa; phylum Chordata; class Chondrichthyes; order Rajiformes; family Rajidae; genus Okamejei; species Okamejei kenojei. The sequence continues at coordinate 2,750,054 of CM069132.1, read as the reverse complement.
CAGATATAAAGTACGGTAAGCTCACCTCCATCTGACATAGGAACAGAATTAGGCCATTCAGCTCATCGTAGGCCATTCAGCCCATCGAGTCTACTCTGCCATTCGATCATGGCTGATATATTTTTCCCTGTCAATCCCAGTCTCCTGCTTTCTCCCCATAACCTGTGAGACCCTTACTAATCAAAAACCTACCAATCTCAACTTTAAAAATACCCAATGACTTGGCCTCCACCGCCATCTGTGGCAATGAATTCCACAGATTTACCAGCTCTGGTTAAAGTAATTCCTTCCTATCTCCTTTCTAAAGCCAGCATCTCTAGATAGTAGGAATGGGTGACGCTTCGGGCCGAGACCCTTCTTCAGACTGAGAGTCAGGGGAGAGGGAGACACAAAGATATGGAATAGTGAGGTGTGAAAACAGGACATCAAAGTGGACGAAGTTCAAGGAAAATGTAGAATAGATCATTGTTAGCGAGGGGAACTAGGATGAGGAGGGGATGGAGAGAGAGGGAAAGCAAGGGTTACTTGAAGTTAGAGAAGTCAATATTTATACCACTGGGTGTAAGCTGCCCAAGCAAAATATGAGGTGCTGTTCCTCCAATTTGCGCTGGGCCTCACTCTGACAATGGAGGAGGCCCAGATCAGAAAGGTCAGTGTGGGAATGGGTGGCGGAGTTGAAGTGTTCAACAACCCTATAATACCTCTGCAGTACTCGCTTACATCCCACTACTCCAAGCACAAATTCCCACCTTTATCCTTGAGCGTTCCTACCTTCTCTCCTGGACCTTTCATGTTCTCCATGTGACCACATGGGTTTCTTCCCACATCCCAAAGAAGTGAGCGTTTGCAGATTAATTGTCCTCTGTAAATTGCTTCTCGTATGTAAGGATTGGATGAGAAAGTGGGATAATATAGAACTAATGGGAACAGGCGATCGATGGTTGGTGTGAATACGGTGAGCTGAAGGACCTGTTTCTGTGCTATATTTTTCAATCAATCAACCAATCAATCAACCAATCAATCAATCAGTCGATCGATCAAAACTGTCTCAAGCCATTTCCCACATATTGGCCCCCACTTCAGTGATTTTCCGTCAGTACAGCCATGAACATTTTAATCCCATTGGAAAATATTGGCTACACTTTATGGAATAAAATGAACACTTGTGATCAATAGATTCGCTCAACTTCAATAACTGAGCAAATATTCTCGTTTGGTGGCGACAGAAAAGACTGCAGATGGTGGAATCTTGAGCAGAAAACAAACTCCTGGAGGAACTTTGGAAGCAGAGACTCTCATGACATTTGGGAAATATTTGGATGCACGTTTGAATCACCGAGGCAAAGAAGGCTACAGGAAAATGGGATTAGTATCGGTGGGCACTTGATGGTCGACATGGACATGGTGGGCCGAAGGGCCTGTTTTCCTGCTGTATGAATCTATGACATTTACACTTGTCTCAAAGCACTTAGAGTGATACAGTGTGGAAACAGGCCCTTCAGCCCAACTTGCCCACACCGGCCAACATATCCCAGCTACACTAGACGCACCTGCCTGCGCTTGGTCCATATCCCTCCAAATCTGTCCTATCCATGTACCTGTCTAACTGTTTCTTAAACAATGGGATGGTCCCAGCCTCAACTACCTCCACTGGCAGATTGTTCCATACACCCACCACCCTTTGTGTGAAAAGGCTACCCCTTGGATTCCTATTAAATGTTTTCCCCTTCACCTTGAACCAATGTCCTATGGTCCTCGTTCCCCCTACTCTGGGCAAGAGACTCTGTGTATCTACCTAATCTATTCCTCTCATGATTTTGTACACCTCTATAAGATTACCCTTAATCCACCTGTGCTTCAGGGACTAGAGACCCAGCCTACTCAACCTCTCCCTATAGCTCACACCTTCTAGTCTTGGCAACATCCTCGTAAATCTTTTCTGAACCGTTTTCAAGCTTGACAATATCTTTCCTATCACATGGTATAACAGAACTGAACACTATATTCTAAATGCGGTCTCACCAACGTCTTATACAACTCCCAACTTCTGTACTCACCACTCTGACTGATGAAGGCCAGTGTGCCTTCACTCAAGAGTTATCAGACAAACAAAAAAATGACTCCGAGCCACGATTGAAAAGGTATTACACCAGATGACAAAGTGGTTGATTATAGGGAGTACCTGAAATGATCTTGGAGATGCAGTGAGGTTTAAGATGAGAATTACAGAGCAATGAACCTTGGCATTTGAAGGCCAATGATGGAGCTGCTCAATTTGAGATTTGAAGGAGAACCTTTCAAGAAATTGTCTGCACAGACTAATGGGCTTTTAACCAGAGATTTAAATTAAAGAGAAATAAAAAAACTGGGGACGTTTTTACTGACATGGTTAGTTATTGTAATCTGCAAACTACTTAGAACAGTACATCATCGGAACAGGCCCTTCAGCATTCAATGTCCATGCCGAACATAATCACAAGTTAAACTAATCTCCATTTCCCGCACGTGATCCAAATCCCTCCATTTCTTGCATATCCTTAACAAGAGGATTTCAGTATAGCAGTAGAGAGGTTCTTCTGCAGTTGTATAGGGCTCTGGTGAGACCACATCTGCAGCATTGTGTACAGTTTTGGTCTCCTAATTTGTGGAAGGACATCCTTGTGATTGAGGCAGTACAGCATAGGTTCACAAGATTGATCCCTGGGATGTTGGGACTGTCATACGAGGAAAGATTGAAAAAGACTAGGCTTATATTCACTGGAATTTAGAAGGATGAGGGGGGATCTTATAGAAACATATAAAATTATAAATGGACTGGACAAGCTAGATGCTTGAAAAATGGTCCCAATGTCGGGCGAGTCCAGAACCAGGGCCACAGTCTTAGAATAAAGGGGAGGCCATATAAGACTGAGGTGAGAAAAAACGTTTTCACTCAGAGAGTTATGAATTTGTGGAATTCCCTGCCACAGAGGCAGTGGAGGCCAAATCACTAGATGGATTTAAGAGAGAGTTAGATAGAGCTCTAGGGCTGGTGGAATCAAGGGATATGGGGAGAAGGCAGGTACGGGTTATTGATTGGGGATGATCAGCCATGATCACAATAAATGGCGGTGTTGGCTCTATGGGCCGAATGGCCTCCTCCTGCACCTATTTTCTATGTTTCTATGTTTATCCCATGTGCCTATCTAAGAGCCTCTTAAATGCCACTATCATATCTGATTTCACCACTCCCGAGTAGCATGTTCCAGGCACTCACCACTCTACGGTAAAAACATTCCCTGCACATCTCCTTGAAATATTGACCCTCTCATCTTAAAACTATGTCCTTTACTCCTTGATGTTTCCACCCTGGGGGAAAAAGGCTTTGAATGTCTACCTTATCTATGTCTCTCCTAATTGTGTATGCTTCTATCAATGCAATGGCAATGGGTCTATGTATTAACTTCTGTCAGTTTACATCTTTAATGTGATAAAAGTTTTTAAGATGCTTCAGAGGGGCATTATCAATAGAATTTATCATTGAGCCTCATGTGATGATAATAGCCTAAACCTAAGCCGCGTTAAATAGGGAGATTTCAGGGAGCAATGTAGGTGTAGGGTAGGGGGAGATTTAACGAGGTGGAGGTTTAGGAAGGCAATTAGGGTCTAACACACAATATTCTCACAGGCCGTGATAGAATCGATGCAGGATGATGCTTCCTGTGGCTGGGCGGCCAGAATCAGGGGTTACAGTCTGAATAGAAAGAGCCTGGATGACACGAAACGTCCTCGCCCAGAGGGGACTGAATCTTTGGAATTTTCTACCCAAGGCATTTTCATCGTCATAGTCATTCAGCCCAACTTTCACGTGCCAGCCCAGATGCCCCATTTACCTTAGTCCCACCCGCTTACGTTTGGCTCAAATCCCTCCACGTCTTTCCTATCCATTTACCTGTACAAATAGCTTTGAACTGCAGTTCCAGTCCCTGCCTCAATAACCTCCTCTGATAGCTCGTTCCATATACCTGCCACCCGCTGTGTAAGAAAGTTGCCCCTCATGTCCCTGTTAAATCTTCCTCCTCTCACCTTAAAGCAATGTCCTCTGGTTCTTGATTCCCCTGCCCTGGGGGACGGTGCATTCACCCTATCTATTCCCTTCATGATTTTAGACACCACAATGGGATCATCCCTCAGTCTCCCGCATTCCGTAATAAAGTCCTAGCCTCCGGGTTGAACATATTCAAGACCAACATCTTCCAAGAGATATTTTATAGATACTTAGGAAATCAAGGGAGATGTAGTTAGTGCTGGGCAGGGCAGCTGAGGTTAAATGTTAGCCATTATCGTATTCAATGGAAGAGCTGGCACAAGGGACCAAATGTCCTTCTAATTGCTTATGTTATCTGGCAAATGATGGTGGATCCAGCAGTTCGAGAGTAAAGGGGATACAGGAAGCCAAACTCAGTCGGACAAAGAGTTTCCAGGGAACTGTACAGAGAGTAATGTGAATGCAAGAATCATTGCTATAATACTGAGCTTAGCCAGCTCAGGCACCTCCATAGTTCAGAGAGCACAAGTAGGGTGGTACAGCTGGTAGAGCTGCTACCTCTCAGCACCAGAGACCCGGGTTCGATCCTGACCTCAGATGCTGTCTGTGTGGAGTTTGCATGCTCTCCCTGTGACCCCGTGGGTTTCCTCCAGGTGCTCCAGTTCCCTTCCATATAGAACATAGAACAGTACAGCACAAGAACAGGCCATTTGGCCCACAGTGTCCATGCTGAATGGGATGCCGAGATAACCACTTATCTACCTGCACATAGCCCATACCCCTCCATTCACTGCATATCCATATATCTATCCAAATCTCTTTTAAATGTCACTATTGAATCTACTTCCATCACACCTTGTGGGTTTGCAGGTTAAGTGGCCTCTGTAAATTACCACACGTGCATCGGGAATTGGTGAGAAAGTGGGAATACAAAGAAATAGTGTGCACAGGCGATCGCTGGTCGGCGTGAACCCGGTGGGCTGAAGGGCCTGTTTCCACGCTGTATCTCCAAACTAAACGAAACAGGGACTGAGTGCAGCTGCAGGCAGCAGAGATGTGTATGAGGTGATTTATGGACGTCAGGAGGCTGGTATATAATGGATAAGCCGAGGCAAGCTGCAGACAGGCAACTTGAGGAAAGGCATATCATTGTGCTGACAGGCGGCAGGACAGAAGATTGGACAGTGTATAAAAAAATTCAACAAGGGAATCGAAAATTAATAAGGAAGAAAAATTAGATAATGAGATAAAGCTAGCCAGAAATATAAAAACTGATTGGAAGAGCCTCTCTATATAGTTGAGAAAGAAATGCGTTAACAAAGTAAGTGTTGCTCCTGTAGACAATGTGTCTAGAGACTTAATAATGGAAAAGAGCTAGATGGCAAATGTATTAATCAAGTGCTGTGCATCATTCTTTACTGTAGATGCTAGATGTAGTTGGAAGGACGATTCTAACACAGGGGGCTTTGAGACACAGCAGTTTGTTGGAGCTGGGGGCTGACAGGTTCCTGGTCCTGATGGTGCAAACCACAAAGTTCTGGGGTCAGGCAGCATCCGTGGGGAGAAATGGATAGGCAATGGTTTGGGTCGAGTAAAGGTACATGGATAGGAAAGGTTTAGAGGGATATGGGCAGTTGGAGCTAGTGCAGATGGGGCTGCTTGTTGGGCATGGGCTAGCTGGGCCGAAGGGCCTGATTCCATGCTGTATGACTCCATGACTTTATCAGCAATGATCACAGTGAATGGCGGTGCTGACTCGAAGGGCCGAATGGCCTACTCCTGCACCTATTGTCTATTGTCGATTGAAACATCGTTTACCTATTCCCCGCCATGTATGCTGCCTAACCTACTAACTTCCTCCAGCACTGTGTTTTGCTCATTGTTCCAGCATCTGTAGTCCCTTATGTTCATCCTTGGCTCTAAAAATACCTTGCTTCTGAAATAATTTCCTGTATTCAAGGAAGGCTCCACTAAGAGCCATGCTTTTATTCAAACCGTTAAGGCCACAGAAAGTAGGCGACGACAGGCCAGTTAGCTTAACATCCGTCATGTAGAAACGTCAGACGTTGTAAAAAAAGACTGCACAGCATGGCAATTAAAAATTCAAGGAATTCAAGCACAATCAGTGTAACTGTGAAAGAGAAATCATGTGTGCCCAGATTATATTTGGATGAAACATTAGTTTGGGATAATGTGCTCTTGTGGACGTGATAAGGTTTCCAGAAAACCTTCCATTAGGTGCAGCGTAAAAGATTATTGTGGAAAATAGATGCATCATGGCGCAGGAGCCAACACTGGCATGGATGGTAGACCGGCTGGCTAATGTGACGCACAGGCAACAGTGACACAGCTGCCAGAGACCCGGGTTCGAACCTGACCTCTGTTGCTGCCTGTGTGGAGTTTGTACGTTCTCCTCGCTGTGAACGTGTTTGCGTTTCCTCCAGGTGCTCCGGTTTTCCCCTCGCATCCCCAAGGCGTGCAAGCTTGCAGGATAATTGGCCTCTGTAAATTGCCCCGAGTGCATAGGAGGTGGTGCGAAATGGAATAACTTAAAACTAGTGTGAACGGGCGATGGATGGCATGGACTTGGTGGGCAGTATCTCTAATAATACTTATCTTTAATACATCATATGGTTGCGATTAGAAAGAATATTTCAGGAACGTGCATTAACAATCACCAATACCGTCAAAATCAAACTACTTTACCGTGCATCTTACGTAGATGTAATATTAGCATCCACTATTCCATGGATGTGTGAACATTTATGCTGTATCTTTTAATCAATTCAACCAATCAAAGAATAGGGTCTTTCTGCAGTTGGTAAGATGAAACAAAGTGGTGTACCACACAGATTGAGGACTTGCCTTTTAACAAGTTATATAAAAGGCTTGGATGAATGTACCATGGGATTGGTTGTTAAATGTGCTGACGACACCTAGGTTTGTGAGGAGGTACGTTTACCAAAGGACAGGAAGGCCACAAAAGGATACAAGTTAAGTGAGTGGACTTAGACCCATGCAAAGTGGGTTAACATCGAACTAGTGTGCGTGGGTCATTGTGGACACAGTGAGCTTGTGTATAGGTACGGCAGGTAACACTCAGAATATTATCTTTAATTACTGGGGGAGTTTAATATAAAAGTAAGGAGGTTATGCTGAACTTACATCGGGCATTGGTGAGAGAATATAGTATTACGCGGCTGGTTAAGGAAGAATGTTACTGGGTTGTGGGAATAGTGTATTTGAATTTTCAAAAAAATATTCAACAAAGTGCCACATTATAGCACAAGAGTGTACAGAGTTGGAGTGATATAGTAATATATAAGTTCATAAGTGATAAGAGTAAATTAGGCCATTTGGCCCATCAAGTCCACTCCGCCAGTCAGTCATGGCTGATCTATCTCTCCCTCCTAACCCCATTCTCCTGCCTTCTCCCCATAACCTCTGACACCTGTACTAATCAAGAATCTATCTATCTCAGGCTTAAAAATATCCATTGACTTGGCCTCCACTGCTGTGGCAAAGAATTCCACAGATTCAGCATCTTCCGACCCCTGCGGAACTCCACTAGTCACTGGCAGCCAACCGGAAAAAGCCCCCTTTATTGCTGCTCTTTGCCTTCTGCTATCCATGCTAGTATCTGCCCTTTGATACCGTGGGCTCTCATCCTCAGGGCCTGTCCCACTTGGGCGTCATTTGCTCGTCATTTACGCGATATAATTTATGCGTCATGACGCTCGATGCACGCGGTACGCATTACGCGCGCATGGTGCGCGGTGACGTAGGCAGTGACGCGCGGTCCTTTGTTTGTCTTACTATTTAATTCTTCAAAGAATTCCAGCAGATTCATCAGGCAAGATTTCCCCTTCATGCTGACATTGGCCTATTTTATCATGAACTTCTAAGTACTCTGTAACCTCATCCTTTACAATGGACTCTAAAATCTTACCAACCACTGAAGGCAGACTAACCGGCCTATAGTATCCATTATTCTGCTTTGCTTCCATCTTGTACAGCGTGGTAATATATATCGGGGGATTAGCTGTCCAGCAGAAAAACAGGTAGATGAAGGGAACTGCTGATGCTGGTTTATACAAAATAAGACCGAAAATGTTAGAGTAACTCAGCGGATCAAGCAGCATCTCTGGAGAACATGGATAGGGGACGATTTGGGTCATCCAATAGTTTTGCTTGAAGTTTTGAATCTAGTTTGAACTCATATTGTGGACTTCTAGTCCTGGAGGTTTAGGGGAGACTAGATAGAAGTATATAAAATTATGAGAGGCATAGAAATGGTAAACAGTCAGAACCTTATCCCCAGGGTGAAAATGTCAACGACTACAGGGCTTGACTTTATGGTGAGAGGGGCAAAGTTTAAAGGAGATATGAGGGCAGGTTTTGAGGGCATGATACACACTGGCGCTAGAACGCACTACTGTAGAGGGTGATGGGAGGAGATACAAAGATAGGCTTTTAGATAGGCACATGGATACAGAGGGACCGGAGGGATATGGATCACGGCAGGCAGAGGAGATTAATTTAACTCATCAGCATGTTCGGCACAGACATTGTGGGCCGAAGGGCCTGTTCCTGTGCTGTCCTACGGAGATACAAGGATCTGCAGATGCTGGTTTATACAAAAAAAGACACAAAGTGCTGGAGTAACTCAGCGGGTCAGGCAGCATCTCGTGGATCGGTGACGTTTCGGGTCGGGATCCTTGTTCGATTGGGATCATGACCTGAAACGTCACCTATCCATGTGACTTTGTGTCTATACTGTTCTATGTTCGATGTACTCTGATTGTTGATGATCTTTCAGTTAATATTTGAGATTATGGATCTACCTCGCCCCGTATGTCATTTGATACATAAAAAGTATCATGTATTTATAACTGAGTGAAGGAAGGTGCTGGATTTGTGTAATAACGGTCGCTGGGAGCAATTCTCCAGCCAATTATGTTAACCTATGCTTCAGATGATGCGTTTGGGGATGTTGAAACATTATTTCTCTTTCAGTGGACGTATCACATTCGTCTGATGTGTGCTTCTTGAGAATCAGAGATGAACATCTCATCTAGCCCAGGGCTATCAGTGACCCTATTTCACAGCAGCTTTGTACAATGAGATTCTCAAAATGTCCCTTCTTCTAAAAGATGGCAAGTAAAATACTTGAAACTTAATACAGCTTACATTCCCAAAGTTCTTACGGAAATATTGTAACACAATATAAATGATACAAATACCAGGCACAAACAGTCATTTGCGTCAGCTCAAAATCATTCTCCAGTAGAACCTGTTTTTGGAGAAAGATAATGATTTTCTTTAGCAGAAAAAATCTATTTTTCTTACATAGAAACATAGAAAATAGGTTCAGGAGGAGGCATTCGGCCCTTTGAGCCAGCACCGCCATTCATTGTGATCATGGCTGATCGTCACCAATCAATAACCCGTGCCTGCCTTCTCCCCATATCCCTTGATTCCACCAGCCCCTAGAGCTCTATCTAACTCTCTCTTAAATCCATCCAGTGACTTGGCCTCCACTGCATTCTGTGGCAGGGAATTCCACAAATCCACAACTCTCTGGGTGAACACGTTTTTTCTCACCTCAGTCTTAAATGGCCTCCCCTGTATTCTAAGACTGTGGCCTAGAAAAGGAATGTTGTCTATAAGTGAGTTGTTCAGGTGGTTGTTTTTGGAGTATTTTGTGTTAATGTGCTATCCATTTAGTTAAATGGCAGGTCGCCAGCTCTGCCGAACACTAATTGTCCTTGGTACCCATGAATCTATTTTTAAAAAGGGCTATTTAGTAATCCTATTCAAGATAAAACAAAATGTATTAAAAAAATTAGATAATATGATTTAACTTGGTTTATTGTCCAATCAAGCACTCGTCACCAAGATCAGTGGGATAATAGAGTGGGGAAGGATATCCGTTAACAATAAGATCCAGATCAGTTGGGAATAGACAATAGTCAATAAACAATAGGTGCAGGAGTAGGCCATACGGCCCTTTGAGCCAGCACCGCCATTCAATGTCATCATGGCTGATCATCCCCAATCAGTACCCCGTTGCCGCCTTCTCCCCATATCCCCTGATCCTCTATTTTAAAGAGCCCTATCTAGCTCTCTCTTGAAAGCATCCAGAGAACCTGCCTCCACCGCCCTCTGAGGCAGAGAATTCCACAGACTCACCACTCTCTGTGAGAAAAAGTGTTTCCTCGTCTCCGTTCTAAATGGCTTACCCCTGATTCTTAAACTGTGGCCCCTGGTTCAGGACTCCCCCAACATTGGGAACATGTTTCCTGCCTCTAGCGTGTCCAAGCCCTTAACAATCTAGGTGTGCCAAGGAACGGCAAATAGAATTTAATTCTGACAAGTGAATGCACAGAGTGCTGGAGTAGCTCAGAGGGTCAGCCAGCAACACAGGAGGACATAGATAAGGGGGACTGATTGACCAGTCTGAAGAAGGGTTCTGACCCAAAACCTATGCCTATGCGTTCTCCTGAGAAGCTGCCTGACCCATTGAGCTACTCCAGCACTGTTCTGTAAAGCAGCATCTGCGATTCTGAGTTTCTACTTGACTCTGACAAGCCCAGGTCTGAAGAAGGGTCTCGACCAGAAACGTCACCTATTCCTTCCCTCCAGAGATGCTGCCTGTCCCGCTGAGTTACTCTAGCATTTTGTGTCTACCTTTGGCTCTGACAGGTGTCAGATGGTGCGCTTTGGTATGTCAAAGCAGGGGCAGGACTTACCCAGTAAATGGTAGAGTGCTGGAAAGTGCTGGAAAGAACGGAGAGATCTGAGAGTACAGGTGCATGGTTCCCTGAACGTCAGGTGGGCATGGCGGTGAAGACGGCATGTGGCACACTTGCCTTCATGGTGAAGGGTACGGAGTACAAAGGTTGGGACATAATGATGCCTGCAGCTGTACGAGTCATTGGTGAAAACACACTTGGAGCACGGCGGGCAGTTCTGATCACCCAGCTGCAGGAAGGATGTCATTAAGTTGGAAAGAGTGCAGAAGAGATTCACCGGGATGTTACTTGGGCTTGCATCATCATCATCACCATCGTTGAAAACATCAACGGGCACCGTGCCTTACAATGCTACGTACGACAGCGATCGCAACTTCTACTGACGTGTGGATGGCCGTTGGCTCGCTAGAAGCTCATCCGCCCTTTGACGGGTCTTGTTTCTGGTCCTAGCTGGGGGTCCACAGCCCCCCTCCTCACCTGGCAAACCAGCTGGGGGAGACAGTTTGGTCACCGACTATCTGACCATGGAGCAGGTAGCAGGGGATTACATGGTACCCGTGGCGGGGGGAACTAACCCCCCCCCCCCTCAACCTGACCCAGGGCTTGCGTGCTTGAGTTATTGGGAGAGGTTGGATGGTCTTGGTGTCTGGAGCATAGAATATTGAGGTGTACACGGTCATGAGGGGCATGGATGACGTGAGCACTTACATTCTTTTTTCCAGTCCAGAGGATTCTAAAACTAAAGGGTATGGGCTTAAGGTGAGAGGGGAGAGATTTAAGAGACCTCAGGGGTAACCTTTTCACTCAGAGGGTGGTCTGTATCTGGAATGAACTGCCGGAGGATGCTATAGATAAGGATACAATAACAAAAAGACATTTGGACAGATATATAATTTAGAGGGATATGGGCCGAATGCTGGCAAATGGGATTTGCTCAATGTGCCAACTAGGTCGGCATGGACAAGGTGGGCTGAACGGCCTGCTTCCATGCTCTACAGCTGTATGACTCTATACCTTCCATCTGATTCCCATGTGCAGGCAGGGTTAGTTTAGGTGGGCATCATGGTCAGGCTGGATGAAGTGCTCCCGAACACGTTCCAGCCCGCCGGCCCAAGACAGTCCTGGTCGACCCTCGGCCTACTCACACCAGGGCTGCGTTACTCTTCCTGTGGGCATCTCATGCTTCAGTCCCTGTCTGCGAGCGGGCAGGACCTGCACCGACAGACGGTCAGAAGTGAGGGCAATAATGCTTCTTCTCCCACCAGCTGTAGGCTCATCAAAAGGCAGAGCAGCACCGTTTAGTTTTTGTTCAGTTTACAGCGTGGAAACAGGCCCTTCTGCCCACCGAGTCCACAACGACCAGCGATCCCCGCACACCAGCACTATCCGACACACACACCAGGGACTATTTTACGCTTATACCAAGCCAATTAACCTACAAAGCTGTATGTCTTTGGAGTGTGGGAGAAAACCGAAGATCTCGGAGAAAACCCACGCGGTCACGGGACGAACGTACAAACTCCGTACAGACAGCACCCGTAGTCAAGATCGAACCCGAGTCTCTGGCGCTGCGAGCGCTGTAAGGCAGCAACTCTACCGCTGCGCCACCGTGTCACCCGATGCTGGGGGGTTTTTGCTTGAATTGCAATCAGTGTCACGGGGGTGTTGAATGGCAGAGAGTGATGCAGGAAAGTTGCCGTCAGTCTGTCCTTGCTTTGAATGGATGGTTGGCTTCCACAGAGAGTCCTGACAAGTTAATTGAGTTATTGCAGTGGATGAGGGAGTCATTGCAGAAGTCCCGTCTTTAATTGCCTCCAATATTATGCGTAGGAATTTCAGGTCATTAAAACTGTCAGTAACCGTCAGATGAAGATGGGAAAGAAAGGTCCTTGCCATTACAAAATCTATTGGAATGTATCTGAAACATTATGAAGCTACACAGAATGACATTTGTCTCCCTTCACAATTATTAATGTGTAGTGTTTTCTGAGTCATTCGTAACTGTCACTGTATGTCATGTTGTTACTTGTGGGCAGAGCACCAAGGCAAATTCCTTGTATGTGAATACTTGGCCAATAAATGTACTTACTTACTTACTTACACAAGCTGGCTTTGATTGCATGTTTAGTTTAGTAATAGAGATACAGCGTGCAAGCAGGCCCTTCGGCCCACCGGGTCTGTGCCGACCACCGATCCCCGCACATTAACACTATCCTACACACACACACACAGTGCGGTGGCGCGACTCACGTTGCAGCGGCCCCTACAGCCTGTTTTTTATTTTTTATTTTGTCTAGTTAAATGTAGTTGTTCGTGTTTTTTTTTGTACTGTTTCTAACTGTGTATATGTGGGGGGTGTGGGGGAGGGGGAAACTTTTAAAATCTCTTCCCTGCACGGGAGACCTTACTTTTTCCCTGTCGTGTCACCGTTGTCATTGGGGCCTAGTACCGTGGAGCGGCCTCCGACCGGGACGACCTGGGGGCTCCAGTCGCGGAGCTGCGGAGCTGCGGACTACTCACTATCGTGGGGCTGGCCGGCCTCGGAGCGCGGGGAGCGGTGGTGGCTCGCTGCTGCGGCCCGACTCCGGAGCTCCAGCTCCGGCTCCAGCTGTTGGGATATCGGGAGCTCGCGGGTCCGGGTAAGAGACCGCTTTCCGGAGCTCCCGCAACGCAACTTCTCCAGCCCGTGTTGAGGGGTTGGAACGACCCGGAGCGGGGCCGTACATCGCCCGGCACGGCTTTAATGGATGCGGGACATTCCAGCGCCCACCGGGGGCTCCAACTTTGTGACTTTTGGGCCTGGAGCGGGGTCGTACATCGCCCGGCGCGGCCTCAATGGCTGTGGGACGTAACATCGCCCGCCTGGGGCTTCGACATCGGGAGAGGAATGGTGCGGGGGAGAGAGAAGAACTTTGCCTTCCATCACAGTGAGGAGGAGATTCACTGTGATGGATGTTTGTGTAAATTGAATTGTTTGTATGTTTTGTAGGAATTGTTTTGTTTGTATGGCTGTAGAAACGGAGTTTCGTTTGAGCCTCACTGAGGTTCGAATGACAAGTAATACAATCTAATCTATCTAATCTAAGGGAGTACGTGTAAACTCTGCACAGACAGCGCCCAAGGTCAGTATGGAACCCGGGCCTCTTACGCTGCAAGGCGGTGACTCTACCAGCTGCACCACTGTGCTGCCCCTGTTTTAAAAGTCTCAACACATCCACGAGGAATACTGGAGCCAATAAAACTATATCTTCTATCTGAAACAAAATTATCCTATTGGTCACCAAAATGTTTATTGAGATTTTAACGACACGTTTTAATGACAGTGGAATAAGTTAACAAGATTCAATCTGGGGACGTACTTTATTTTAAGTAGAAAACTGCCAAATTAAAAAATAAAGACAAAATCAAGATGGTCATCTATTTCACAACTTTCTCCAGAACTGTAGTTCATTCAACAACTTTGGTTTTATGTAAACCATACCTTGATGTCACCAAGTATTAATTATTGCCTATACTGAAAAAAAATCCCTTCTAATTATGCATTGTCATAAGGGATAGGAGTAGAATTGGGCCATTTGGCCCATCAAGTCTACTCCGCCATTCAATCATGGCTGATCTATCTCCCCCTCCTAACCCCATTCTCCTCCCCATAACCTCTGACACCTGTAACTAATCAAGAATCTATCTCTGCCTTAAAAATATCCACCGCCTTGGCCTCCACCGCCGTCTGTGGCAAAGAATTCCACAGATTCACCTCCTTCTGACTAAAGAAATTCATCCTCATCTCCTTCCTGAAAGAACGTCCTCTCCGGGTACCTTTGTCTTTAGATCGAGATCAAACTTCATAAACTCTCAAACCTGGGGTCTTCTTAATTCTCTTAATTCTTAGTCTGTAGAAGGGTCCCGACCCGAAACATCTGAGATGCTGCCAGACCCGCTGAGTTACTCCAGCTCCATATTTCACTCAAGGCTCCAGCATCAGCAGTTCCTTGTGCTTCTCTTCCCTTAGTCTTTTTTGTTTTGTTTACAATCGCACCGTTCCAATTCTGGCAGTTTTGTCATATTTTGTTTTTGTGTTAAGGAGCAAGGACTGTTGTAATAAATCTCATTCCCCACACAAAGAGCAATGCAGCAGCTGAGTGGCATCATTTAGGCCATCTCACAATTGTTGTTAGCTGACTGGAAACGAATCAAATCATCTTGTCTCCTAACCTTTGGGTAACAGACGACTGATCACCGTGAATAGCTATGATTTGTGCCATAAATCAGGAACTGTGTCCTGTGAAGTTATACACAGCAGAGAAAGCTACAAGCAACCATTTTCTTTGAATTATAGGGCATATAGTTAGGTAGACAAAAGTGCTGGAGAAACTCAGCGGGTGCAGCAGCATCTATGGAGCGAAGGAAATAGGCAACGTTTCGGCCCGAAACGTTGCCTATTTCCTTCGCTCCATAGATGCTGCTGCACCCGCTGAGTTTCTCCAGCACTTTTGTCTACCTTCGATTTTCTAGCATCTGCAGTTCCTTCTTAAAGACAGGGTATGTAGTTAACTGGAGCCTGGATACTAAAATAAGATGAACACGTCGCAGATTGTCTAAGTACATTTGAAGTTGGGTCAATTGTATTGAATTGAATTGAAAGACAGAGCATGGAAATGGGCCCTTTGGCCTACCGGGCCCAGGCCGACCATCCATTTATACTGCTTCTCTGTTATCCCACCTTCTCATCCACTCCCTACATGCTTGGCGCAATTTGCAGAGGCCAATTCACCTACAAACCCGCACGTCTTTGGAAAGTGGGAGGAAAAGGAGCACCTGGAGTACTTGAAATCTCGGTTCTGGAGTCCACAGAGCCTCCAAGTGGTAGATACGAATTAAATTGGTAGAACATTGTGAAATATCTCATCTATTAGTCTCTGGGCACCACTCAAGAAGCATTTCTGCTCATGGTACGAATTTAAAGGAGTCCAAGTACAATAATCTACCTGTGTTTAGAAGCAAAAACAAAGAACTGCAGATGCTGGTTTATTCCAAAGATGGACACAAAGTGTTGGAGTAACTCAGCGGAGGAAATGCCCCTCCCTTCACCACCTCCAGTTTAAATTCCAGTTGGAATATTTTGGAGGACCAAGTAACCAAGAACCAAGATAGATGATGTTTCAGGTAGGGTCCCTTCTTCAATGTGAAGAAGGGACCTGACCTAAAAAGTCACCTATCCCTTTCCTCCAGAGATGCTGCCTGACCCGCTGAATTACTCCAACACTTTGTGTCCATCTTTGAGTTTAGAAACAGCTTTAAGCTGATTCTAAAAGCCCAGACTCCCAGAAGTCTGCTGACTAAACAAACAATTGAAGTGATCACCCGCATCACTTATTTTTATCAAAAGCAGGTTAACCATCAAAGACATTTGAGTAAGACACAAAAACTATTTGTCAGCCTGGGGAAACCAAGAAATAAGAGCAAATTAGATTTAGGCCACCTTTGACTTGGTTAAGGTTTGCTGAAGATCTAACAAACAACTTTTGAAACACAGGGAGGTGAAGATACTGGTTTACAAAAAAAAGACACAAAGTGCTGGAGTAATAAATAGCCCTGTCCCACGGTGCGAGTTCATTCCAAGAGCTCTCCCGAGTTTAAAAAAAAATCAAACTCGTGGTAAGCACGGAGAATGAACGTAGCGGGTACGTCGGAGCTCGGGAACATGTCTTAGCGGCTCGCAACGCTAACGGCAGGTACTCGGGAAACGCGGTAAGCTCGGGAAGACTCATGAAGATTTTTCAACACGTTGAAAAATGTCCACGAGAGCCCCGAGTACCGACGAGTGGCCATTACCGTAATTCTCCGAGTTCGAATCAGCGCAAACTCGGGAGAGCTCTTGGAATGAACTCGCACCGTGGGACAGGGCTTTAATTCAGTGGGTCAGGCAGCCTCTCTGCAGAAAGGTGGATGCTGGTTTACAAAGCAAGAAACAAAGTGCTGGCGTGAGGACGTGCAGATAAACTGGTAATTTGACACTGGATATAGGCTTACTGGAACAGGGATGGGAAAAGAGGCAGATTTCTGAAAAGGAAATAGATGGAAACAAATATCTGATATTGAAGCCCTGATAGCTGGTGAAGTGATTAAAACCAGATGTTCGGGAGGTCGGAAGCAAAATTAACTATCAAGCTATGACATTTATTTTCTTTATTAAATGACACGAGCAGCCCCTGTCATCGCTATTATTTTTCAGATACATAACGGTGACAATGTTACTGTCAAAACGGCACACGATAACCACTTTCATCTCAGCATCGATTCTTAACCTGTGCTGTGCTGTTTCAAATGTCCGGAATGCCAAACACTTTTGTGAAACAGTGGGGTTGGCATGGACGAGTCGGTCCATGCTTGTCTAAATCTATGAGATTATTTCTTTAAGACATAAAATGCCGGAGTAACTAAGCAGGCCTGGCAGCATCTCTGGAGAAAAAGGATGGGTGACGTTTCGAGTCAAAGCCTTCTTGGTTTGGGTCAAAGCCCAATCCGAAAGGTCACCCATCCTTTTTGCCTGCGTACTCCAGGCCTATTTCCTTCGCTCCATAGATGCTGCTGCACCCACTGAGTTTCTCCAGCACTTTTGTCTACTCCAGCCCTGTGGCCTTCTCTAGTACAAACCAGCACCTGCACCTGATTCCACTTTCTTCAATTAGATTTGTGTAAGGCTAGCTGTCCAGCTGTTCACTTGAACTGAATGGGTCATATGCTTTCCTGACACGGCCAAAAGTGGGCAGGCGGGATTAGCGTAGATGGGACGAGTTGTGCCGAAGGGCCTGCTTCCGTACTATATGACTCTATGACACTGAACTGATATGAAGAGTCCATGTAATGTGTATTTTTACAGCGGGTATTGATAGTAAAGGTGTCAAGGGAAACGGGGAGAAGTCAGGAGAATGGTGTTGAGAGAGAAAAATAGATCAGCCACTATCGAATGGTGAATCGAGCTCGAAGGGCCGAATGGTCTAACTCTGCTCAATTCAGTCTAAAGAAGTGTCCCAAACCTAATCATCACCAATCCATTTTCCTCAGAGATGCTGCCTGACCCGCTGAGTTACTGCAGCACTTTGTGTCTTTTACAGGGATGTGTCAGTGTTTGAAGTTAAAACATAGCGAACAGCCTACTTGTAATGGGAGGAAGAACTTGACCCGAGGCCTTGTACATATCTGGCCCTTGGTTTCCACTGAATGTAGAACACAGAACAGTACAGCACAGGAGCAGCCCCTTTGGCCCACAATGTCCGTGCCGAACATGATGCCTAGACCAACTCTATCTGTTTGCAGATAATCCCTATCCCTCCATTCCCTTCATGTCCATGTGCCTATCATTCAAAAGCCTTTTAAACACCACTATCGTATGTGTCTCCACCACCAACCAGGCACTCACGCCACCCTCTGTGTAAAAAACCTGCCCCACATACCCACTTTAAACTTTAAAAAAAAAAGAAAAAGTATTGCTTAACTTCCCAAACTGGCGGCTCTCAACCATCAATCTAAATTTAAAGGATTAATCTACAATCTCCCTGGGATTTGGTTCCTTGGTATTAAATGCACTGTTGTTATTCAGTCATTGATTCAAGGTCATGTTGATATTTCTGAAGCTGAACCATTCAAGATGAGTGTACATGCTCTGTGCTGCACACGTTTACAGTGGACACAATGGATTTGATAAGGAAGAGGCACTTCCAATATTAAACAGCCACTCTCCCCTCCGTTATCTGTAACGCTGCATTTTAATGGGCCATTCACCTACAGAGTCCTTTTAAAGAACTTGACCCAGTCCAGAGATATGAGCACATAATCCACGTTGCCTTTTCCAGTACTGTAATGTGGAAGCACAGCACTGTCCAAGATACTATCTTTTCACCAAGGCATTTTACTGTTGGACATTTTATTGCAAAGAGTCATCTCCAGTTGCCTATTATTTCAAGGCACAAGTTAATAGAGTTAAGGGTACACAAAAGGCTGGAGAAACTCAGCGGGTGCAGCAGCATCTAAGGAGCGAAGGAGATAGGCGACGTTTCGGGTCGAGACCCTTCTTCAGAATAGAGTTAAGGCCCTGTCCCACTTTCCCGAGCTGCTCACGATTTCTTCCGAGTTTCCCCCTTGATTCAAACTCGGAGAATGTTCGTAATGGGTGCGTAGGAGGCCGTAGGAGTCTGTAGATATATCGTAGAGGCTCGTTATGTCAGCCGCAGGTACTCGGGGCATTAAATGTTGCAATTTTTCTCCTCTCGACTATCTTTTTACTCGTGGACATGTTTTGTCATGCTGGAAAAAACGTCCCGACTTACCTGATTCCCCGAGTACCTATGGCTGGCGTAACGAGCTGCTACGATATATCTACGGCCTCCTACAGACCCGTTACGAACATTCTCCGAATTTGAAAACTCGGGAGAATTCATGAGCAGCTCGGGAAAGTGGGACAGGCCCTTTATGGAAACAGGCATGGACCGTCTGAAGAAGGGTCACGACCCGAAACGTCACCCATTCCTTCTCTCCAGAGATGACCCCTGCCCCAATGAGTTACTCTAGCTTTTTGTGTTTATCTATGGACAAGTTGGGCCTGTTTCCATTCTGTACAGTTCTGTGGCACTGGTAAAACACAGCGATACGGCATTTATAGAGTCATGAATGTGGAAACCGGCCCTTCGACCCAATTTGACCGCACTGACACCACATGTCCCATCTACACTAGTCCCACCTGCCTGCATTTGGCCCGTATCCCTCCAAACCTGTCCTACCCATGTACCTGTCCAATTGTTTCTTAAATGTTGGGATAGTCCCAGCCTCAACTACCTCCTCCGGCAGCTTGTTCCACACACCCACCACCCTTTGCGTGAGAAAGTTACCCCTCAGATTCCGATAAAATCTTTTCGCTTACAGCTTAAACCTTTGTCCTCGGGTCCTCGATTCCCGGACTCCGGGCAAGAGTCAGAGTCATAGTTTATGATTTTGCGCGTGCACTTTCTGGTGTGGAACTGACTGAGTTCCCTGCACCACCCCTCCTCCCCCTCTCCCCTCGCCCCTCACCCACTCCCGACACAGGGATTCAGAACTGGAATGGCAGAGGTGCTGCTGTGCTTCCGTATATCTCCTCTCCCAACAAAAGGTAAAATGACAACTCGTGCTACCAGCCGATCACCTCTTGAATTCCTGACTCCAGCCATATAAATCTCGGCTTCCAACAGGTTGCCCGACCTCCTGTTGAATCCTACAAAAGGAATCAACTCTCCATTAAGAGGATTAATGTGCTGTGTACAGCAGCAAATGTATTCTTATCTTGGGCTGCAGAACAGCGAGCGTGCGCTTATGCCTTTGTGTGTGTGCGGCAGAAGCAAACGCAGATGTCTTCCATTTCAAGTGAGCAGTTTTGCTTTTGTGGATTTCCTACAAATTCCCCACGGAAAGGCTTTAAGCAGGGCTGAATGTACTGAGGCATTAAGGCATCGGCTTTTTGTTCTACCTCAGCTTATGTGCAGATCACAGCTCTGTTGCGCCCGTATCTGCTGCACTATTCTGCCTTCGTCTTACTCTCCTTTGATGTGCGCTGGAGATTTTACCCACGCTGCCGTTTGAGATTTGGATTCAGTGTCAGTAGCGTGTTGCCGACTTGGCAGTTTTACAACTCCAGGCACGTTTGTCGAGAGTCGCAGAAGGCAGAGATTTTTGACACCTCCCTCCACTTTCTGGAGTGTGCTGCCTCTATAAGTGTATCAGATAATGCCAAGTTATAAGCTGGCGGAATGCCTGGGAGATGGACTGTTACAGGAAGAATCAGTGGGCCAGGTTAATATCTGTTTTGGTAGTCACTGCCAGCAAGAGAACTGCGGGAGTGTCATTCACACAGAGGCAGAGTCAAACGCTTGGCACGTGTTAGAAGTGTGTATAAAGAACATAACTACAGGGACAGGAAGAGGCCAATTGGCCCATCCTGCCCTCTCCACCATTTAATAATTGACGCCACTTTCCTGCTCTCTCCCCACACCCCTTAACTTACCTGCACTTTAGTCTGAAAAACTAGTCTGAAGCGGTGCTGGCTCTTAGAATAATGGGAAGGTCATTTAGGACTGAGGTGAGAAAAAAATAAATCACCCAGAGAATTGTGATTTTGTGGAATTCCCTGCCACAGAGGGTATTGGAGGCCAAATCACTGGATGGATTTAAGAGAGAGTTAGATAGAGCTTTAGAGGCTAGTGGAGTCAAGGGATATGGGGAGAAGGCAGGCACGGGTTATTGATTGGGGACGATCAGCCATGGTCACAATGAATGGCAGTGCTGGCTCGAAGGGCCGAATGGCCTCCTCCTGCACCAATTTTCTATGTTTCTAAGAAGGTTCTCGAACCAAAATGTCACCCATTCCTTCCCTCCAGAGATTCTGCCTGTCCCGCTGAGTTACTCCAGCTTTTTGTGTCTATCTTCTGCACTTTAGTTTAGTTTAGGTTAGCGATCCAGCCTAGAAACAGGCCCTTCGGCCCACCGAGTCCACACCGCCCAGCGATCACCCCGGGAAGATGTTGGAGTCAATTATAAAAGATGAAATAGCCGCACATTTGGATAGCAGTAACAGGGTCGGTCCGAGTCAGCATGGATTTACGAAGGGGGAAATCATGCTTGACTAATCTTCTGGAAGTTTTTTAAGGATGTAACTAGGAAAATGGACAAGGGAGAGCCAGTGGATGTAGTGTACCTGGACTTTTAGAAAGCATTTGATAAGGTCTCACATAGGAGATTAGTGGGCAAAATTAGTATTGGGGGTAGGATGCTGACATGGATAGAAAATTGGTTGGCAGACAGGAAACAAAGAGTAGGGATTAATGGGTCCCTTTCAGAATGGCAGGCAGTGACTAGTGGGGTACCGCAAGGCTCGGTGCTGGGACCGCAGCTATTTACAATATACATCAATGATTTGGATGAAGGGATTCAAAGTAACATTAGCAAATTTGCAGTTGACACAAAGCTGGGTGGCAGTGTGAACTGTGAGGAGGATGCTATGAGAATGCAGGGTGACTTGGACAGGTTGTGTGAGTGGGCAGATGCATGGCAGATGCAGGTTAATGTGGATAAATGTGAGGTTATCCACTTTGGTAGCAAAAACAGGAAGGCAGATTAATATCTAAATGGTGTTAAGTTGGGAAAAGGAGAAGTACAACCGGATCTGGGGGTCCTTGTTCATCAGTCTATGAAAGTAAGCATGCAGGTACAGCAGGCAGTGAAGAAAGCGAATGGCATGTTGGCCTTCTTAATAAGAGGAGTTGAGTATAGGAGCAAAGAGGTCCTTCTGCAGTTGTACAGGGTCCTAGTGAGATCAACCTGGAGTATTGTGTGCAGTTTTAGTCTCTAAATTTGAGGAAGGACATTCTTGCTATTGAGGGAGTGCAGCGTAGGTTCACAAGGTTAATTCCCGGGATGGCGGGACTGTCATATGCTGAGAGAATGGAGCTGCTGGGCTTGTATACTCTGGAATTTAGAAGGATGAGAGGGAATCTTATTGAAACATATAGGATTATTAAGGATTTGGATACGCTAGAGGCAGGAAACATGTTCCCGATGTTGGGCGAGTCCAGAACCAGGGGCCGCAGTTTAAGAATAAGGAATAAGCCATTTAGAACGGAGATGAGGAAAAGCTTTTCACACAAAGTTGTGAGTCTGTGGAATTCTCTGCCTCAGAGGGCGGTGGAGGCCAGTTCTCAGGAAACGTTCAAGAGAGAGCTAGATAGGGCTCTTAATGATAGCGGAGTCAGGGGATATGGGGAGAAGGCAGGAACGGGGTACTGATTGGGGATGATCAGCCATGATCACATTGAAGGGCGGTGCTGGCTCAAAGGGCCGAATGGCCTACTCCTGCACCTATTGTCTATTGTCTACACTAACACTATCCTACACACAGGGAACAATTTACCGAAGCAAGTTAGCCTCCAAACCTAAATGTCTTTGGAGTGTTTGAGGAAACCGGAGGGCCCGGAGATAAACCCACGCAGATGACATGGAGAACGTGCAAGCTCCACACAGACAGCAACCGTAGTCAGGATCGAACCTGGGTCTCTGGCGCCGTAATGCAGCAACTCTACCGCTGCTCCAACTCTACCCCTTAAAGTGCGCGTGCATCTGTGGGGGGAATGGGCCGACGATGTTTTGGGTTGGGACCCTTCTTCAACTGGATGGAGTAGTGGGGATGAAGCTGGAAGAGAATTGGGGAAGGGACAAAGCCTGGCAAATGATAGATGGAAGGTAGACCAAAGTGCTGGAGAAACTCAGCGGGTGCAGCAGCATCTATGGAGCGAAGGAAATAGGCAACGTTTCGGGCCGAAAACCCTTCAGTGAAGGAAATAGGCAACGTTTCGGGCCGAAACCATAGATGCTGCTGCACCCGCTGAGTTTCTCCAGCACTTTTGTCTACCTTTGATTTTCCAGCATTTGCAGTTCCTTCTTAAACACAAATGATAGATGGACTCAGGTGAGGGTGGGGAGGGGGTGGGGGGATGATTGGGGGAGTAAATGATGAAGACTGGAGGTGAAATGGAGACAAAAGGGAAACAAACAAAGAAGAAGAGGCGCAGAAAATATAAAGCTGGGGGGAGGGATTTGGATGGAAGGGGAAGAGGGGTGAACCATTCCCTCCACAGATGTTGCCTGACCCACGGAGCTCTTTGTTTTATGCTCACGATACCAGCATCTGCAGTCTCTTGCATCTGCCTGTGTACGTGTGCCCTTGAATATGTTCAAGGCACTGATATGTTAGCAAACAGAAGACACTGCGTATTACAGCCCTTGGGGTAACAAATTTCAAAGATTTATCAATTGTCCTCATCTAACACTGAAAAGACCACTCTTTGTTCTATCTGTGTGCCCCCTAATTCTAAGGTAGACAAAAGTGCTGGAGAAGCTCAGCAGGTGCAGCAGCATCTATGGAGCGAAGGAAATAGGCAACGTTTCAGGCCGAAACCAAAGGGTTTCGGTCCGAAACCTTGCCTATTTCCTTCACCAGCATCTGCAGCATCTCCTAACTCCAGCATCTGCAGTTCCTTCTTAAACCCCCTAATTCTAAGTACCCCCACCTGTTGAATCGTCCTCTCAACATCCACCCTGTCAATCCTTCCTCCCCAGAATTTACACTTTCATTAAGAATGCTGCTTGTTCTTCTAAACTCCAATGAGTATAGAGGAAGTTTCCCATTTCCACCTATGTCCCTCTCTCTGGCTTTGGTAGGATAGAATGAGACTGGGCTGGTGTATTCACGACGGGTGTCGGTCGATGAAATTAGGCCGGTGTGTTTTAGGGTGGGTATCTGTGGATGGGACTGGGCTGGTGTGTTTGGGATGGGTATCTGTCGATGGGACTGGGCTGGTGTGTTTTGGGATTGGTTTAGGGTGGTTTCCACAGGATTATTGTGGGATAGAAGGAGATGAGATTAGATCGTGTGCAGGACGGATATCTGTGTAGCGGAGACTGGGGTGGATTTGCTGATGATGGGTGTCTGAGTGGGGTGTGACTGGGTTGGGTTGCTGTTGTGTGTGCACCTGTGGAAGGTGATATGGGTTGGGCCGCTGTAGTGTGGGCTCCTGCAATGGCCTGCGGCTCTCCACAGTTCTGCTTGCCGAGCAACGGGGCTAAGGGTGATTCATCGGGTTGTTAGTTTGCACGACAGGCTGGATTGCTCCCTGAGCAAAAGAATCGTTGGTGGATAATCAATTCTAGTGCCCATCACGGAGGCAACACTAAAACCCGAGGCATATGAATTCTATGACCAGGTTAGGAGAGGGGGCACTCGGGGGAAACGTGGTGACAAAAAGGAAGTAGACACAAGCAACAGTGAGCAATCGGTCAGTGGGAATCTGGAGAAGGGCCTCGATCTGAAATGTCACCGATTCCTTTTCTCCAGAGATGCTGCGTTACTCCAGCTTTTTGTGTCTGTCTTCGGTTTAAAGCAGCATCTGCAGTTCCTCTCAACAAGGGAGAGTATGGCGAGAACCTAAAGATGGATACAGTTTAAAGGATGTAATTCAGGTTCAGATGTACATTGAGCAAGAGGAAGAAATAATGAATAAACTGGAGTTTTACTTATCGGCATTTGCTTATAGCGGACTCTAGTTGCAGTAGGTTGTGGAAATGGAAGCCTAGATGGGAATGAAGGGCTGAACAATCACTGCTGCCTGCCATCTACCAAAGGTTAGTGTGATAAAATCCGTGCCAGTTTAGCTGAATTGGACGTGGGCCAAAATAGTACTTAGAGGCAATAAACCAAACTCAGGTAACTGTCGGACTATTAGTCCTGTGTCAGTGACGGGCACAATTAGAACATTGAGAACAAACTTGTGGGGTGTTTTTCAGAAAAGGGACTGACAACGAGATTGGTCTGCTGTTATCAGGCAACTGAGCCATCCTACCAACAACTAGAGAGCAGTCCCAGGCTACTATCTACCTCATTGGAGACCCTTTGACTATCTTTGATTGGGCTTTACTAGATTTTATCTTGCACTAAACATTATTCCATTTACGCTGTATATGTACACTGTGGACGGCTCGATTGTAGTCACGTGTAGTCTTTCCGCTGACTGGTTAGCACGCAACAAAAGCTTTTCACTGTACCTCGGTGCACGTGACAATAAACTAAATGTTGTCGGATGCGCCAAGGCATTGGGACATTTAGCATTATAGTGATTCCAGCATTAATAGCCTCCAATGCAAGTTCACAGATCTTTTTTTGGTGTTGGTATTATTTTAAGATTGTCATGCTGAATGGGTTTTGCTTATTATCCAGGTAAATCATCCATACATGATGCAAGTCAACCCACGCAGAAAATACATGCTACAGCGACAGAGAGAGTGCAAATAAAAGGCAGATATGAGGCAGATTATGGATCAGGAATACAACGTTGTCCCTTCATGATCCTGACAATAGCGGGGAAGAAGCTGTCCCCGACTCTGGTGGTACGCGGTTCCAAGCTTCTGCATCTGTTGCCTGACGGGAGAGGGGAGAAGAGGGAGTGGTTCTTGGTTATGTTTGCTGCTTTCATGAGATAGTCAGTGGGGAGGGGGTATTGTTAGCGTTATGTAGTACCAGGAACTTGAAGGTCTCAACCATCACCACTTCAGCACCATTGATGTAGATTGGGGCATGTACTTCACTTTGATCTCTGAAGTCGATGACTAAAGGCCCTGTCCCACTTGCGTGTCCTTGGCACGCAAATTACGCAGCCTCGTGGTTGCGTTGAGGCGCATGGGCATTGTGAGGCCGCGCGGGGCCTCAATGCGAGCACGAGGTCGCGCCTCAATGCGAGCACGAGGTTGCGTAATTAGCACGCCAAGGACACGCAAGTGGGACAGGGGCTTAACTCCTTTGTTTTGCAGACATTGAGAGAGAGGTTGTTGTCTTGACAGCATGTTACTAAGCACTTTCTCCCCTTCCTGGACCACGTCCCATCATTTCTCAACATCCGGCCCGCTAGGGTTGCTAGTTATCTGCAAACATATCAACGTAGTTGGAACAGGATTTACCCGCTCACTGGTGCGCGTTACGGGACCTTAGTAAAGGGATGAGATAGCAGCATTGTGGGGTAACGGTGTGGAGAATGTTTGTGAAGGACGTTTTGTCGCCTGCCCTCACTGATTGTAAGTTATGGATCAGGAAGTCGAGGATGTAGATGCAGAGAAGTGTGCTAAGCCCGAAGGCCAGGGGTTTGGAGATGAGTTTGGTTGGAATTGTGGTGTTGAGGTGGCAGAGCGATGGTCAATCAATGAGTCTGACGTACAGTGCATTCAGAAAGTATTCAGACCCCTTCACGTTTTCCACATTGTGTTACGTAACAGCCTTATTCTAAAATGGATGAACTTCATTTTTTTTTAAATCATCATTCTACACATAATACCCCATAATAAAAAAGTGAAAACTGGTGTTTTGAACATTTTTGCAAAGTAATTAAAAGAAATAACTGAAATATCACATTTACATAAGTATTCAGACCCTTTACTCAGTACTTTTTTGAGGCACCTTTGGCAGCGATTACAGCCTCAAGTCTTCTTGGGTATGACGCTACAAGCTTGGCACACCTGTATTTGGGTAATTTCTCCCATTCTTCTCTGCAGATCCTCTCAAGCTCTGGCAGATTGGCTGGGGAGCGTTGATGCACAGCTATTTTCAGGTCCCTCTAGAGATGTTCGATCGGGTTCAAGTCCGGGCTCTGGCTGGGCCACTCAAGGACATTCACAGACTTGTCACAAAGCCACTCCTGCGTTGTCTTGGCTGTGTACTTAGGGTCGTTGTCCTGTTGGAAGGTGAACCTCCACCCCAGTCTGAGGTCCAGAACGCTCTGGAGCAGGTTTTCATCAAGGATCTCTCTGCACTTTGCTCCGTTCATCTTTCCCTCGATCCTGACTAGTGTCCCAGTTCCTGCCGCTGAAAAACATCCCCACAGCATGATGCTGCCACCACCATGCTTCACCGTAGGTATGGTATTGGCCAGGTGATGAGCGGTGCCTGGTTTCCTCCAGACGTGACGCTTGGCATTCAGGCCAAAGAGTTCAATCTTGGTTTCATCAGACCAGAGAATCTTGTTTCTCATGCTTTTTGGCAAACTCCAAGCGGGCTGTCATGTGCCTTTCGTCCGGCCACTCTACCATAAAGGCCTGATTGGTGGAGCAATAGTAATAGCTATAACTATTGCTGCAGATATAGTTGTCCTTCTGGAAGGTTCTTCCATCTCCACAGAGGAACTCTGGAGCTTTGTCAAAGTGACCATCGGGTTCTTGGTCACCTCCCTAACCAAGGCCCTTCTCCCCCGATTGCTCAGTTTGGCCGGGCGGCCAGCTCTATGAAGAGTCCTGGTGGTTCCAAAGTTCTTCTATTTAAGAATGACGGAGGTCACTGTGCTCTTTGGGACCTGTAATGCTGCAGAAATTGTTTTATACCCGTCCCCAGATCTGTGTCGCGACACAATCCTGTCTCGGAGATCTACGGACAATTCCTTTGTCTTCATGGCTTGGTTTTTGCTCTGACATGCACTGTCAACTGTGGGACCTTATATAGACAGGTGTGTGTCTTTCCAAATCATGTCCAATCAATTTAAATTTACCACTGGTGGACTCCAATCAAGTTATAGAAACATCTCAAGGGTAATCAATGGAAACAGGATGAACCTAAGCTCAAATTTGAGTGTCATAGCAAAGGGTCTGAATACATGTGTAAATGTGATATTTCAGTTATTTATTTTTAATTTGCAAAAGTTTCTAACCCCCTGTTTTTGCTTCTTCATTCTGGGGTATTGTGTGTAGATTGATGATAAAAAAAATGTTTTAATCCATTTTAAAATAAGGCTGTAACGTAACAAAATGTGGAAAAAATGAAGGGGTCTGGGTGCTTTCTGAATGCACTGTTATCTAGATGTTCCAGGGACGACTGTGGGGCCAGGTAGATGACAGGTGAACGTCAGTGGATCGAGCTTAAGACACAAGGTGCTGGAGTAACTCAGCTGGTCAGGCAGCATCTGACACCACAGTCTGAAGAAGGGTTCCAACCCGAAACGTCACCCACCTTTTTTCTCCAGAGATGCTGCCTGATCCGCTGAGTTACTGTGTCTATCTTCGGTATAAAGCAGCTGGGATGAAAAAGCTCTTCGTAAAGCAGGTGGGAATCTCTGAATGGAATGGGGAGAGATTAAAGATGTCCGTGAGTACTCCTGCCAACTGGTCCACCCATATTCTGAGGACAGGGCCGGGGGCTCCATCTGGGCCTGTTGTTTCCAGTGGGTTCACTCACAGAAAGGTCGACCAGATGTCAGGGTCCGCGGGTTCTGGGATCGGAGCATTTATTGCCCACCCCTATTCGTGAGTGGCCTTCTTGAGCTATTGGAATCCCCCTGGGGAACGTACGCCCACATTCCCATTGTGCGCTGGCTCACAGATTTGGAAGGATGAGCACCATGTTTCCATGTCGGAGGAAGAGGTCCCAACCCGGAACGTCATCTATTCCATGGTCTCCAGAGATGTTGCCTGACCTGCTGAGTTAACCCAGCACTTCATGCCATTTTTGTAAACTGGCGTCTGCAGTTCCTTGTGTCTATATTTCCAAATTTGGTGTTGTGCCGCTGAGAGGAAAGCCTTCACCTGGTGCTGCTCCCACGTACCTCCTGCCCTTGTTCCTCCTTGGTGTGGCAGTACTGCTGGAGTCATAAGGTCATAAGTGATAGGAGCAGAATTAGCCCATTCAGCCCATCAAGTCTACTCCACCATTCAATCATGGGGTAGAGGTGAATCGGACAGTACCCTGGCTTATGGAAGGATAAAGGAAAATCCTGAGAGATTTTGCAAGTATGAACAGATACATATGAGTTGTCATGTCTCAGGTCACATTCAAATTCCCAGAGTGGTGTAATTGGAGATATTTATGTGTATTAAGGTGCATCAGGGTCGGACAAAAAGCATCCTCAGTCTTGTCGGAAGCAAAGGAAGGAATTGCAGGGGCCCTGGCAGTCATACCTGCATTGTCGTCAGCCACGATCAGCCATTCAATCCTGGCTGATCTATCTCTCCTCCTTACCCCATTCTCCTGCCTTGTCCCTATAACCCCTGATGTCTGTACTAACACATCTATTTATCTCTGCATTAAAAATATCCATTGACTTGGTCTCCTCAGCCTTCTGTGGCAAATAATTCACCACTCTCTGACTAAAGAAATTCCTCCTCATTTCCTTTCCTTTAATTCTGAGGCTGTGGCCTCTAGTCCTAGACTCTCCCACTAGTGGAACCATCCTCTCCACATTCACGCTATCCAATCATTTCACTATTCAGTAGGTTTCAATCAGGTCCCCCCTCATCTTTCTAAACTCCAGTGAATACAGGCCCAGTGCCATCAGACGCTGATATTTTGCTAACCCAGTGTCCTGAGCAAGTAACTGCAATTCACTCTGCCTCAGCGACGAAGGGAATAAACGTTCAGAGCGGGTGATGAGATGCCGATCAAAATGACTGTGCTGTCCGAGATGGTGTTGAGCTCCATGAGAATTGTTAGCAATGCATTATTCTGGGCAAGTGGAGAATATGCTCCTCATACCCCTGATGTGTAGCTTACAGATAGTGGAAAGGCCTTGGGGTGTGAGGAGATGAACCACCCACCGCAGGATACCAAGCCTCCGACCCACTCTCAGAGGCACTGTACCTTGTGGCTGGTTTTCTAGACTGTAGAGATACAGCGCGGAAACGAGCGCTTCGGCCCACCGAGTGCGCGCCGACTATCGATCACCCCGTACACTTTCACTATCCTACACACTAGGGGCAATCTAAATATTTTACCAAAGTCAATTAACCTACAAACCCGCACGTCTTTGGAGTGTGGGAGGAAACCGGAGCACCCGGAGAAAGCCCTCATGGTCACATGACGAAGGTACACACTCCGTACAGACAGCACCCGTTGTCAGGATTGAACCCGGGTCTCTGGCGCTGTGAGGCCCCAACTCCACCGCTGCAGCACTGTGCTGGACCTGTTGAGTTTCTGGTCAATGGGTCATCTTCCTCTAGAATATTGATGATGGGGGAACGCTGAAAATTAGATGATACCAAAATTGTGAATAGCAAAGAAGAAACCATGAAGACCATGTCTACTCTCTGCCCACACAAATGACCTGCTTCAAAAAAATATTAGATCCATGAGACACGATTACTCATGCACAAACCTTTCGAAATGCCTACAGATCCTGTCCCTCAGAATCCCTCCCAACAATATCCAACCACTCAAGTCGGGCTCACCGAGTTGTACCATTATTAAAGGTGGGAGGATTAGCGCCACCGTTCAGTCTTCCACCACATCACCTGTGGCTGACGACAATGCAGGTATGACTGCCAGGGCCCCTGCAATTCCTTCCTTTGCTTCCGACAAGACTGAGGATGCTTTTTGTCCAACCCTGATGCACCTTAGTACACATAAATATCTCCAATTACTCCACTCTGGGAATTTGAATGTGACCTGAGACATGACAACTCATATGTATCTGCTCATACTTGCAAAATCTCAGTATCCTGTACCTGCCTTCTCTCCATACCCCCTGATCCCTGATGTGAAAAACGATTTTCTCATCTCGGTCCTAAAAGACTTCCCCCTTATCCTTAAACTGTGACCCCTTGTCCTGGACTTCCCCAACATCGGGAACAATCTTCCTGCATCGAGCCTGTCCAACCCCTTAAGAATTTTGTAAGTCTCTATGAGATCCCCCCTCAATCTTCTAAATTCCAGCGAGTACAAGCCGAGTCTATCCACTCTTTCTTCATATGGAAGTCGTGCCATCCCAGGAATCAGCCTGGTGAACCTTCTCTGTACTCTCTCTATGGCAAGAATGTCTTTCCTCAGATTAGGAGACCAAAACTGTACGCAATACTCCAGGTGTGGCCTCACCAAGACCCTGTACAACTGCAGTAGAACCTCCCTGCTCTTGTACTCAAATCCTTTTGCTATGAATGCCAACATACCATTCGCTTTCTTCACTGCCTGCTGCACCTGCATGCCTACTTTCAATGACTGGTGTACCATGACACCCAGGTCTCGCTGCATCTCCCCTTTTCCTAATCGGTCACCATTCAAATAATAGTCTACTTTCCTGTTTTTGCCACCAAAGTGGATAACCTCACATTTATCCACATTATACTGCATCTGCCACGCATTTGCCCAGTTCCTTCAAAAATTGCCATGTACTTTTTGATGGCGTCAATTTGTGGACCAGTTCCTATCTTTTTTCCGTAACTATTTAAAAACTATTAGATTGATGGTGACCAAATGAAAAGTACACCCCCGCTGGCACTTCAGTCATTTGCCGAACCACGGTTAGATTAGTTTAGTTCAGTTTATTATTGCCACCTGTACTGAGGTACTGTGAAAAGCTTTTGCATGCTATCCAGTCGGAGAAAAGACTACACATGGATGCAATCATGCACTCCACAGTGTACAGATAAAGGGTACAATATTTAGTGCAAGAATCTATCTTATTGAAACATATATGATTGTTAAGGGTTTGGACACGCTAGAGGTAGGAAACATGTTGGGAGAGTCCAGAACCAAGGGCCACAGTTTAAGAATAAGGGGTAAGCCATTTAGAACGGAGACGAGTAAACACTTTTTTTCACAGAGAGTGGTGAGTCTGTGGAATTCTCCTCCTCAGAGGGCGGTGGAGGCCGGTTCTCTGGATGCTTTCAAGAGAGAGCTAGGTAGGGCTCTTAAAAATAGCGGAGTCAGGGGATATGGGGAGAAGCCAGGAACGGGGTACTGATTGGGGATGATCAGCCATGATCACATTGAATGGTGGTGCTGGCTCGAAGGGCCGAATGGCCTACTCCTACGTCTATTGTCTATTGTCATGATACAAATCACACTACCTAGTATTCACTTCTTAAAGTACATAGCTACCATTATATGCACTACACTCCTCTAATTCCCACTGACAATTGGAGGGCCTACATATAATTCCATCAAAGTGACTATCCCCAGCTTATTGTTTAAGAAGGAACCGCAGATGCTGTAAAATCGAAGTTAGACAAAAATGCTGGAGAAACTCAGCGGGTGAGGCAGCATCTATAGAGCGAAGGAAATAGGCGATGGTTCGGGTCGAGACCTTTCTTCCGTGTCGCCAGCTTATTTCTCTGTTCTACCCATATAGGCTCACTGGATCATCAAGAATATTCCCCAACAATATCCCCCCTAGGTACTGCCTCTCTCCCTGGGTGCAGATGGAATTTTCCCCACGTCTCCTCCATAAGGCACCATTGTCTGATATTAATGCTGTAAGCTATTTAACTGTGAGTCTTCTGATTAAGTGTTGGCAGGTTACTAAACTGTGGGGGCTTCACACAAGGATGCCAACTTTTTCACTCCCAAATAAGGGACAAAAGGTCAAAATACGGGCTAAATTCATCATTCACGTGGCTGGGTGAATGATGAGTTGGCCCGGGTGCTGGACTGCACACAAAGCCCAGCCGGCGGGCCAGCTGTGGAGTTTTGGCCCAGGCCGCGCGATGTCGCGCGCAAAGTCCGGCGCCCCATCCAACACATGAACCGATGAACGGCCATGAGAAGGAGCAGTGGTGGTGATGGCGGTAAGCGAAGGTCCGAATACTCTGCCAACGCATAAACGCATTTCTCAATCGGTGTTGAATGAACTCCATTTGGCCTCTAATTGTTTAAGCCTTTGCAGATGCACTCAACAGTTCTGTGTTGGCCAATAACCAGGAATAAAAACCTGCAAGGCTTCCTAGTTGTTTAAGAAGGAACTGTAGATGCTGGTTTACACCGAAGATAGACACAAAATGCTGGAGTACCTCAGCGGGTCAGGCAGCATCTCTGGAGAAAAAGAATAGGTGACGTTTTGGGTCGAGCCCCTTCACCCTTCACACAAAGGGTGGTGGGGGTATGGAACAAGCTGCCAGAGGAGGTTGTTGAGGCTGGGACAATCGCAACGTTTAAGAAACAGACAGGCACATGGATAGGACAGGTTTGGAAGGATATGGACCAAGCGCAGGCAGGTGGGACTAGTGTAGCTGGGACATGTTGGCCGGTGTGGGTAAGTTGGGCCGAAGGGCCTGTTTCCTCGCTGTAT
The DNA here is from genome assembly GCA_035221665.1 of Okamejei kenojei. Taxonomy (NCBI): domain Eukaryota; kingdom Metazoa; phylum Chordata; class Chondrichthyes; order Rajiformes; family Rajidae; genus Okamejei; species Okamejei kenojei. The sequence continues at coordinate 2,716,665 of CM069132.1, read as the reverse complement.
CACTCTATGACTCTATCAGACTTCCTAATTTGTGGCGCTGATATTCACTGGGATTTTATATTGATGATGCTACTGTTAAAACTGTGGAATTGCCATTGCCATATTGATTTAGAGAGCCATTGATCAGGTGCTGATTGGAATCTGAGTACCCAGCAAAGCTTCATTGTAAGATTTGGAATATGTTTAGGTTTAAGTTAATTATTGTCACGTTCATAAGTCATAGGAGCAGAATTAGGCCATTTAGCTCATCAAAGCTACTCCGCCATTCAATCATGGCTGACCTATCTTTCCCTCTCAACCCCAATCTCCTGCCTTCTCCCCATAATCCCTGACACCCGTACTAATCAAGAATCTGTCAATCTCTGTCTTAAAATTATCCATTGACCTGGCCTCCACGGCCTTCTGTGGCAATGAGTTCCACAGATTCACCACACTCTGACTAAAGACTAACTGACGTACAGTGAAAAACTGTTTTGCAGTTTATCCAAACAGATGCCATACATAGATACAATCAAGTCAAACTCCAGTACAACAGGTAGAGCAAAGGGGGAGATACACAGAGCGCAGAATATAGTTCTCAGCATTGTAGCGCATCAGTTCCACAGACAGAGTCCAACGTCCGCAATGGGGTAGAGGTGAATCGGACAGTGCCCTAGCTTATGGAAGGACCGTTCAGAAGCCCGATAACAGACGGGAAGAAGCTGTTCCTGAGTCTGGTGGTGCGCTCTCTCAAGCTTCTGTTACTTCTGCCGGACAAGAGCTGGGAGAAGAAGGAATGACCAGGGTGGGACATACTTGATTACAGCTGCTTTTCCGAGGCAGCGTGAAGTGCAGATGGAGTCAATGGTGGGAAGTATGGCCTGTGTGACGGATTTGGAAAGATTAGTTGTAGATTTTACCATTTGACTGGACTACCTCAGCAGTGGATGGAGAATAATTTGCCGCACTGCAGTAATGATTGCTTCAGGCTCACTTAGTGGCCGTGACAACATTTGTTGATGATGATTCCGGCAGTGACGCACGGACATGGGGTAGGAGGTGTACATCCGAGGAGAAAGAGATGCTCGCTGTAAATCTGGAAGGATCCATGCATCAGGTGGGGTGCCAATGGGGAGAGATTCCAATTCCCCATCACAGCCCAGGTATTCTTCTCTCCAGAGATGCTGCCTGCCCCGCTGAGTTACTCCAGTACTTTGGGTCTATCGTACAGGTACCACCACATCAGTTCATTAACAACTCAACCTTCATTACAACTTCATTGTTCACTGCACTTTTAATGTCAACAAAACATCTGGTCACTTGAAGGGAATTAACTCGTGAATGCTTAGTTTAGTTTCGAGATAAAGGGCAGTAAACAGGCCCTTTGGCCCACCGTGCCCACCAGTACGATCCCTCACACACCAGGGACAATTTGCTGTTTTTACCGAAGCCACTTAGCCTACAAACCTGTACGTCTTTAGAGTGTGGGAGGAAACCGGAGCACCCGGAGAAAACCCACGGGGAGAACGTACAAATTCCACACAGACAGCAAGCGGAGTCAGGATGGAACCCGGGTTTCTGGTGCTGAGAGGCAGCAGCTCTACCACTGTGCCACCGTGCCGACCCATACTTACAGCTCTGCCTATCTCAGTCTTCATTATATATCAACTTCCTCGACAGTTAGTAGCTGAGAATTCCTGGGCGTTAAGAGCGTGGATGACCTGTGCTGGGCTCAGCACGTGGATGTAATAATGAAGAGGGCACCCCAGCGCCTAGAGGTATAGAGAGATACAGCATTGATACAGGCCCTTCGGCCCAACTTGCCCACACCGGCCAACATGTCCCAGGTACACTAGTCCCACCTGCGTGTGCTTGGTCCAAACCTGTCCTATCCATGTACCTGTCTAACTGTTTATCAAATGTTGGGATAGTCCCAGCCTCAACTACCTCCTCTGGCAGCTTGTTTCATACACCCACCACCCTTTGTGTGAGAATGTTACCCCTCAGATTCCTATTACATTTTTTTCCCCGTCACCTTAAACCTGGTCCTCAATTCACCTACTCTGGGCAAGAGACTCTATGCATCTACCCTATCTATTCCTGTCACGATTTTATGCACTCTGCTTTCTTAGACGTTTCAAGACATTTGGTGTGTCACTGACTACTCCAATAAAGTTCCACAGATGCTCTGTAGAAAGTACGCTGGCTGGTTGCACCTTGGCCTGGTATGATAATCCCAACACACAGGAAGGCAGGAGGCTATAAGGAGTGGTGGACTCAAAGAGTTGTGGTCCATCACAAGCTCAGCCCTCCCATCATCGAAAGCATCTGGAGGAGGTGCTGCTTCAAGAAAATGGCGTTTATCATCAAGATATCCGCGCAGTTCAGGCCTGGCCTTCTTCTGATTGTTACTGTCGGGGCACAGGAGGTACAGAAGCCTGACGTCCCACGCCGCCAGGTTCAGGAACAGCTACTTTCCTGTAACCATCAGGTTCGGCAATCAAACTGCACAACCCTAATCGGAACAAATTTCTGGGCATTAATAGCTACAGTGGCTTGCAAAAGTTTTCATACCCCTTGAACTTTTCCACATTTTGTCATGTTACAACCACAAACGTAAATGTATTCTATTGGGATTTTATGTGATAGACCAACACAAAGTGGCGCATAATTGTGAAGTAGAAGTAAAATGATACATGGTTTTCAAATTTTTTTACAAATAAAAAAACTGAAAAGTGTGGCGTGCAAAAGTATTCAGCCCCCTTTACTCTGATACCCCTAAATAAAATCCAGTGCAACCAATTGCCTTCAGAAGTCACCTATTTAGTAAATAGAGTCCACTTGTGTGTAATCTAATCTCAGTATAAATACAGCTGTTCTGTGAAGGCCTCAGAGGTTTAGAGAACATTAGTGAACAAACAGCATCATGAAGCCCAAGGAACACACCAGACAGGTCAGGGATAAAGTTGTGGAGAAGTTTAAAGCAGGGTTAGGTTATAAAAAAATATCCCAAGCTTTGAACATCTCACGGAGCACTGTTCAATCCATCATCCGAAAATGGAAAGAGTATGGCACAACTGCAAACCTACCAAGACATGGCCGTCCACCTAAACTGACAGGCCGGGCAAGGAGAGCATTGATCAGAGAAGCAGCCAAGAGACCCATTCAGCTCAGGTGGGAGAATCTGTCCACAGGACAACTATTAGTCGTGCACTCCACAAATCGGGCCTTTATGGAATAGTGGCAAGAAGAAAGCAATTGTTGAAACAAAGCCATAAGAAGTCCCGTTTGCAGTTTGCCACAAGCCATGTGGGGGACACAGCAAACATGTGGAGGAAGGTGCTCTGCTCTGATGAGACAAAAATTGAAGTTTTTGGCCTAAATGCAAAACGCTACGTGAGGTGGAAAACTAACACTGCACATCACCCTGAACACACCATCCCCACTGTGAAACATGGTGGTGGCAGCATCATGCTGTGGGGATGCTTTTCTTCAGCAGGGACAGGGAAGCTGGTCAGAGTTGATGGGAAGATGGATGGAGCCAAATACAGGGCAATCTTGGAAGAAAACCTGTTAGAGTCTGCAAAAGGCTTGAGACGGGGGCGGAGGTTCACCTTCCAGCAGGACAACAACCCTAAACATACAGCCAGAGCTACAATGGAATGGTTTAGATCAAAGCATATTCATGTGTTAGAATGGCCCAGTCAAAGTCCAGACCTAAACCCAATTGAGAATCTCTGGCAAGACTTGAGAATTGCTGTTCACAGATGCTCTCCATCTAATCTGACTGAGCTTGAGCTATTTTGCAAAGAAGAATGGGCAGAAATTGCAGTCTCTAGATGTGCAAAGCTGGTAGCGACATACCCCAAAAGACTTGCAGCTGTAATTGCAGCGAAAGGTGGTTCTACAAAGTATTGACTCAGGGGGGCTGAATACTTTTGCACGCCACACTTTTCAGTTTTTTATTTGTAATAAAATTTGGAAACCATGTATCATTTTCCTTCCACTTCACAATTATGCACCACTTTGTGTTGGTCTATCACATAAAATCCCAATAAAATACATTTACGTTTGTGGTTGTAACGTGACAAAATGTGGAAAAGTTCAAGGCGTTTGAAAACTTTTGCAAGCCACTGTATTTTATGTCGAAGAGGGGTTCAGTCGCCAATTTTTCGGCGACCTGCTATGGCTACGACAGTCGCCGGTAGTCGCCTAAAAATAGCCTAATTGAGTGAGACAGGCTCTTTATACAAACCCAGTGTGTAGAAAGGAACTGCAGATGCTGGTTTATACTGAAGAGAGACACAAAGTGCTGGGTCAGCCAGCATCTCCGGAGAAAAAGGATGGATGACATTTTGGGACAGAACCCTTCTTCAGACTGAAAGCTTACTTTAAAAAAAAATATATTTTATTATTATGTGGAAATGATTTCGGTGGGACAGGAGCAGGCAGAATCAATTTATCGGTCAGGGCAATTCAGCTTATGGTTTTTGGGGAGAAGGTAAAACGTGCGGAGCTGGGAAAGGATAAGGTCGGAAGCTGTGGAGGGCAGACAGCTGGAAGTGATCAAATCAGAGATGTTCTGAGAGATGATGACCCGGTGCTCAGTCATTTTCAGACTGGCGAAGGGTCCCGACCCTTTCCTTTTTCTCCAGAAATGCTGCCTGACCCGTTGAGTTAGTCCGGCACTTTCTGTCTATGTTCGGTGTACGAACCCATCTGGTTCACTGCAGGAATTCAGCTGCAGCCTGGCCCATTTGTGACTCCAGAGGCCACAGCTGGTCTTGGTGGCTTTTCACTGACCCCTGCGAGACCAAGTAAGCCAGTCAGTTACAGGGCGGGTAGCGACGGCCATTACCAGCAACACTCGTACACAAGGTCCTGTGGGGAAAGTCATCTGCTGTCCTCGGCCAGTCTGACACCACTTAGACACCAAGACCCACAGCATGAAGATAAACACAAAAAGCTGGAGTAAAAGGCTTTGCGATTTTTTCGGCGACTGCGGGTGTCAGTGACTGACGTCCGCAGTCGGCGAAAAACCGTCAAATTGTCCGGCAATCCACGACGGTCTACGGCACAGTTGGCGTCAAGCTTTGACAATCTGCGTCAGCTGACGTCACAATTTGCAGGACCTGGACGACGACAAAATACAACAGCGCCTACCACATCCTGCAACTGCACAGATGTCAAACAGCGACAGCCAAAGTCGACATACGTCCACCCGCGACACGATACGGCAAGATACGACAGGCGGCGTCGCTGTCTACGACATCTGAGGACAACAGGTTGACGCATGATGATGCAGGCTGTCGCAAAATGAATTAGCCGAGGAAATTAATGACCTTGCGCCACCGGGCGTCACCCGCAGGACAGCCTACGTCAGCGTGCAACAGGGCGCACGACGCGATAAGACACGCAGGTGTCGAAGAAACATTTTGAACATTCCAAAATCCAGCGGCAACAAGGAGACACCGCGCGCCACTACATGCGTCACCCCGCGACAACCTCTTTTCAGGCCGTCGCCAAAAATGTTGCCCAAGTGGGGCAGGCCCTTTACCTCGGAGCGGGTCAGACAACATCTCTGGACAAAAGGAATAGGCGACGTTTCGGATCGAGGCCCTTCTTCAGGTTCTTCAAGTCTGCTACTCAGTTCAAGACGATTTAGCAATGGAAAATTAATGCCTGCCTATCTGGTGATGCTCAGAGTCTGAAAAAGGATTTAAATAAACTAATAAGTAGAAATAGAAAAATTCTGACCCATGACTTTTGCATCAGGAAACGGATCAGCCAATTTCACACAGCAAGATTCTAGAAAGAACAGTGAGATAATGACTAGCTAATCCACATGTCATGAATATTGGCCAGGATTCCTGAGATAATTGCCCTGCTCTTTAGTAGAGTACGTTGCTCTGAAGAGGCATTCAGTCCATGGTTTAATGTGTAGGAAGGAACTGCAGATGCTGGTTTAAACTGACGGTCAACACAAAATGCTGGAGTAACTCAGCGGGGCAGGCAGCATCTCTGAAGAGAAGGAATGGGTGACGCTTCAGGTCACGACCCTCTGAAGAAGGGGCTCGACCCGAAACGTCACCCATTCCTTCTCTCCAGAGATGCTGCCTGTCCCGCTGAGTTACCCCAGCATTTTCTGTCTATCATGGTCTAATCTCCAGCGGGAGGGACCCATCCAATAACAGAGCACTCCCTCAGCACTGAACACAAAGTGACAATCTCATGCTTTTCTTACTTAAGATTCTGGAGTGGATCAGGAACTCCGAGCCTCAGCTGCCCCATCCCAGCTGACAACTGGAAGCGTATCATTGAAGTAGGCTCCTTGCCAAATATTCCTGACAGATGGTCTGAACAACCCTCGTGATTCCTTCAGTTGACAGGAAAATTCTAACTAGACTATTCTGGTAATGAAAATGATGTTCTACGTAATGAAGTCAAATTTTGGAGTGTGAGGGTGTGGACTAACATAAAGTTCCCAATGAATAAAAACACTCTTTCTTTCCTTGGAAAATGCTCACATGAAATTTTAGTTTGGTTTAGTTTATTGTCACGTGTACCGAGGTACAGTGAAAAGCTTTGGTTGCGTTCAAACCAGTCAGCGGAAAGACTATGCATGATTACAATGGAGCCATCTACACAGTGTATAGATACATGATAAGGGAATCACGTTTAGTGCAAGGTAAAGCCAGTAAAATCCGATCAAAGATAGTCCGAGGGTAGTCACCAAAAGTAGTTCAGCACTGCTCTCTGGTTGTGGTAGGATGGTTCAGTTGCCTGATAACAGCTGGGAAGAAACTGTCCCTGAATCTGGAGGTGTGTGTGCGCTTTCACACTTCGCCCGATGGGAGAGGGGAGAAGAAGGATTGGCCAGTACTGTTAAAGGAACTGGGTTATTTTCTATTCACTATATTGAAAGCAGCCAACATAATCAAGGACCACTCACAGCCCGGTCATTTCCCTCATCTCTCCTTTTCAAACTAGCAAATGAACCACTTGCTAAAAAAAGTACAAGGGCTGCAATGAGATAGATTGGAAGATCGGGTAATTCATCCCTATGAATTACCTGATCTTCCAATCTACCTCGTTGCAGCCCTTGTACTTTTTTTATCTGCACTTTCTCTGTAGCTGTAACACTATATTCCACATGTACCTGTCCAGGCGTATTTTAAATGTTGTTATTGTACCTGCCTGAACTATTTCCTCTGGCAGCTTGTTCCATTACCCTCTACTCTCTGAGTGAACCCTCAGGTTCCTATTACAGTTTTCCCCTCTCGCCTTAAACCTATGTCCATTGGTTCTTGATTCCTCTAAACCCATGAATTACCCTCTGTAAGATTACCTCCTGCACTCCAAAGAATAAAGTCATGGAGTGTTTCAGTGTGGAAACAGGCCCGCCGGCCCAACTTGCCCACACCGGCCTACATTAGTCCCACCTGTCCGCGTTTGGTCCATGTATCAAGTCATAGCCTGCCCAACCTGTCCCTACAGCTCAGGCCCTCAAGCCCTGGCAACTTCCAGGAGTTGATGTTTCTCCTCTCCACTTACCTTTTACACGCATGTCTGGCATGATTTCCCTGTATAAAACACAAAACAAATGTTTTCAGAGCATCTCAGTACACACAGCATTCACAAACCAGTACCGATGCCAATAGATGTTGGGCACAACCAGAGAAGGTTCACACTCAACTCTGGAGATAGAGGCTCTTATTTGATCCTTTTTTTCAGTCAGACAATTGATTGGATAGTTGTAATTTATAAATCGTTAGAGTCATCGAGTCATACAGCATGGAAACAGGCCCTTCAGCCCAACACCCTCATGCTGACCAAGATGCCTCATCTAAGCTGCAGGAAGGAACTGCAGATGCTGGTTTAAACTCATGATAGACATAAAAAGATAGATTAACGTAACGGGTCCTACAGCATCTCTGGAGAAAAGGAATAGGTGATGTCTTGAGACCCTTCTTCAGTCTGAAAAATGAACGGACAGACCTTTAGAAAGGAGATGATGAGGAATTTCTTTAATCAGAGGGTGGCGAATCTGTGGAATTCATTGCCACAGACAGCTATGGAGCCGTTATTGGGTATTTATAAGGAGCAGATTCTCAGATTCTTGATTAATACGGGTGTCAGGGGCTATGGGGAAAAGGCCGGAGAATGGGGTTTGAGAGGGAGAGACCCTGTGGCCCCTGGTTCTGGACTCCCCCAACATCGGGAACATGTCTCCTGCCTCCAGCGTGTCCAAACCCTTAACAATCTTATATGTTTCAATGAGATATCCTCTCATCCTTCTAAACTCCAGAGTGTACAAGCCCAGCTGCTCCATTCTCTCAGCAGACAAAAGATGTGAGGGGCTTTTGAGGTAAAAGTGTAACACTAATGGAACAGTTGGTGCTGGGAACACTGACTGTAAGCATGGTGGTGCTAACAGATCAGTCAAGCCTTTCAAATGTCCTTGTTTACAGTTTAGCCAGTGAAACTGCTGGACTGAAGCCTTGGCATGCGGCATGCCCACTGTTAGGTAATTATTCCATGAGACCTCTCATGAGGGACTGGACAAATTATTTCTGCATGAAATTAGATGTATCAATGGGGGAATTGAAATTGAAATGAGATAACTCAGGATATTTGGATTGACAAATCATGAAAGAGCTTAACACTTGGCTAGCTTGAAAACAAGTCACAGAATCTGATTCCTCTGTCAGAATCTTTCACTGGGACAAAACCATACTGTCTCTGATTTATTCAGAGTCCAGAAAATGTAACAAGACAGCTACACCTGAAGGAAAGGCACCTGACGGAAGACCATTTGCTCAGCTCTGAGAGGAAACTGGGAAATGGAGCTGATGGATAGCTAATTGTTGCGTGGAAGCACTATGTTGGCAGTGGGCCCGTGTCGGCACATTGCAGGAATCGTTATTTTCTGGTCTTTCGCCATTACAGCCGAGCTCACTGACTGTCAGTACCACTGGGCAGCAGCATCAGGGCTGATTCTGCTCTCCTGCAAACAAAAAAAAAGAGTCCTTTACAAAACGTGTTGCCGTGGCAACAGAGTAAGAAACAAAAATCGGGTGAACAATGGGAACAATGGAGTACGAGGGAAGGTGCACGGGCATCGCTTGTACGTGGGTCGTGCATCTCTCCGTCTCACACTGCCACAGACGAGCAGGCAGCTTACAACGCAGACCAGAGCACATGTAGTGTGTGTCCTTCCGGTCATAGAGCCGCCCGCGCAGCAGGGAATCACGCCCCTTCAGCCCAACTTGCCCATGCCCAGTAATCTACACTAATCCCTTTGCTCATGTTTAGCCCATGTCCCTCTAGTCAAGTCAAGTCAAGTCACTTTTATTTATATAGCACATTTATAAAACAGCTCTCGTTGCCCAAAGTGCTTTACGTTGGTATAAGAATAGTATAACAAACAGCTGTGGTTCATAGATTAAATACAAACATCACTACATACCTATAGCCCTTGCTCAGAGGACGCCAAGAAAGGCTTGGGAGTAGAGATGAGTTTTAAGTCTCGACTTAAAGGAGTCGGTGGAGGGGGCAGTTCTGATGGGAAGAGGGATGCTGTTCCACAGAGTACCTACGAGCGGCCATTACCGTAATTCTCTGAACTCTTGAATTAGCTCGTACAGTGGGACAGGCCCTTTACTCTTGACTTTACTTCATTCGGTGATTCTGCTCTTGCTCTTCAATTTTTTGTTGTTAACTTTTTCAGTTTAGCGATACAGCGCAGTAGCAGGACTTCGGCCCACCGAGTCCGCGCCGACTAGCGATCGCTGTACACCAGCGCTATCCTACACACTGGGGACCATTTGCAATCTTTACCGAAGCCAATTAACGCATAAACCTGTACGTCTTTGGAGTGTGGGAGGAAACCGGAGCACCCAGAGAAAACCCACGCGATCGCGGGGAGAGCGTGCAAACTCCACACAGACAGCAACCGTAGTCAGGATGGAACCCAGGTCTCTGGTGCTGTAAGGCAGCAGCTACCGCTGCACCACCACCCTGAGCTTCATGACTTTATCATTAATTGTATCATTAATTCTATTTATCATTCCTGTGCTTACAGTTCACTCTGTGAGCCTCATACGAACAAGGAATTTCATTGCAGCCTGGCGTAAATGTCAATAAACTAATAAAATGTGAATCTGAATTATACTTTCTATGATGAGAACAGTAGCCTGTATTGAACGCAAAGTAATGGTTCACCAAAAGACTTTGATCAGCAAAAAATGGTGTCAGGTTCCCACTCACACTTCCCACCCATCCCCACTCACTCACCATTCCCCAACTCGCCCATTCCAACCAACATGTCTGTCTGAGTCAGTCTGACCCCAGTTGTCTACAGTCGATGCATATTCCGCAATGCAGACCAGCCCTCCACACAAACCAACCCCCCCTTCCATTGACTCACGCTGCCTCGGCAAGGCCAGCAGCATAATCAAGGACGAGTCGCACCCTGGCCACTCCCTCGTCTCCCCTCTGCCATCGGGCAAAAGGTATAGAAGTGTGAGACGCAGACCTCCAGATTCAGGGACAGTTTCTTCCCAGCTGTTATCAGGCAACTGAATCATCCTACCACAACCAGACAACAGTGCTGAACTACTATCAACCTCTTTGGTGACCCTCAGACTATCCTTGATTGGACGTTGCTGCTTTACCTTGCACTAAACGTTATTCCCTTAACATGTATCTGTACACTGTAAATGGATCGATTGTAATCATGTATTGTCTTTCTGCTGATGGTTAGCACGCAACAAAGGCTTTTCACTGTACCTCGGTACACATGACAATAAACTAAACTGAACTGATCTAAATCCTGCCTATCCATGTACCTGACTGAAAGTCTTTCAAACGTAGAACAGGACAGCACATTAACAGGCCCTTCGGCCCACAACATCTGTGTCAAACATAATACCAAGTTCAACTAAGCTTCTCCTCCTGCATGAGATCCATACCCCTCCATTTCTATCATATCCATGCGTTCTATCTAAAGAACTCTTAAACACCACTGTTGTACCTGCTTCCACAGCCACCCCAGACAGCGTGTTCCAGCACCCACCACCACCCTCTGTAATAAAAACTTGACTCACATATATCCTTTCAACTTTTCCCCTCTCACCTCTAAGCTGTGCACTCTAATCCCTGGGAAAGGGAAGGATTCCGACTGCCCAACCCGATCTTCACTTTCTCATAACTTTCTATACTTCCCTCATCCTCAGAGAAAACAATCCAAGTCTGTCCAGCCTCTCCTTGCAGCTAAGACACTCGAACCCAGGCAGCATTCTGCTGAACCTCATCTGCACCCTGTCTAAAGCCTGAACATTTAAGGTGACTTAATAGGAATCTGAAGGGCACCTTTTTCCAACAGAGGGTAGGGGTACATATATAGAACAAACTGCCAGATTAAGTGGCTGAGGCAGGTACAATGACAACATTTAAAAGACATTTGGACAGGTACATGGATAGGAAAGGTTTAGAGGAATATGGGTCTTATGGGAAGGTGGGACTGGTGCAGATATGGCGTTGGTCGGTATGGCAAAGTTGGGCTGAAGGGCCCGTTTACGTGCTGTAGGACTCAATGAAAGGTTTAGAAGGATATGGGTCAAATATGGGCAAACGGGACTAGCTCAGATGGTCAGAATGGATGTCATAGAGTGATACAGTGTGGAAACAAGCCCTTCGGCCCAACTTGCCCTCACCGGCCAACATGTCCCAGCTACACTAGTCCCACCTGCCTGCACAAGGTCCATATCCCTCCAAAGCTGTCCTATCCATGTACCTGTCTAACTGTTTCTTAAACGTTGGGATAGTCCCAGCCTTAACTACCTCCTCTGGCAGCTTGTTCCATACACCTACCACCCTTGGTTTGAAAAAGTTACCCCTCAGATTCCTATTAAATCTTCTCCTCTTCACCTTGAACCCATGCCCTCTGGTCCTCGATTCCCCTACTCTGGGCAAGAGACTCTGTGCATCTACCCGATCTATTCCTCTCATGTCGACTCCATTTGAAGTGCCTTTTTCAATGCTGTATCAAACGGGACAGGCAGCATCTCTGGAGAGAAGGAATGGGTGATGTTTCGGGTCGAGCCCCTCTTCAGACTCTGAAGAAGGGTCTCGCCCCAAAACGTCACCCATACCTTCTCTCCAGAGATGCTGCGGTCCCGCTGAGTTACTCCAGCATTTTGTGTATAACTTTGATTGCAACCAGCATCTGCAGTTCTTCCCTACACACTCCATGCTGTATCACTCTATGAATGAGATTCAATGAAGAAAGCTGATTTTAAAAAGATTTTCTCCGAATTGTTTCTTTAAAGAGAAAACAATCTTGATGATGAGCAGATCTCAAGCCGTGCATGAAGGAGAACATCGTGGAGGGTTGTAATGAGAGCCTTTCAGAGAACACAATGTAGCCATTGACAAGGCTCAAAGGCGGGAGAAGCTCGCTTCCTGAGAGCACTGATTAAGCTTTTGGTCGTGGGTTTAAGTGATGTGAAGGCGTGCAGAGTCCTGGGTCTTGTGCTTTATATTTAACTTGGCAGCAATCCAGCTGCATACTGTAACCTTGTGTTTTGCTGCAAACGAATTACCGCAACAGCAAGTATATATGTTGCAAACAGAACCTCTTTCGCACAGATCAATAGAGTTCCTTCCCCCCTGAGTGCAGTTTGAATGTTGAACCATTGTTATATCTTGGAGAATAAGGACGATTCTCTAAAATGTTGCTTTGATTTTGAAGGCTGCTGCTGAGTTCTCATTGCTGTTCAGCCAGATTGCAGAGGCAACTTTCAACTCAAGATTTATTTTAATTAGGACGTAGACTCAAGCAACCGCAGATGCTGGTTTGCAAAGAAAAGGTGCAAAGTGCTGGAGTAACTCAGTGGGTCAGGCAGCATGAGTCAAGAGAGTTTTATTGTCATGTGTCCCAGATAGGACAATGAAATACTTACTGCAGCACAACACAATATGTAAACATAGTACATCTCTGGAGAGCACAAATCCATAAAAAATAGACACAAATTGCAGGAGTGATTCAGAGGGTCAGGCAGCATCCCTGGAAAACATGGATAGGTGATAGGGAGAAAGAAATTGGAGCTTTTTACTTAACTAAATGCTTTTAAAGTGTGTTTTGTGTTTATTCTTCTAATTTTAACTAGACCAAGTGCAGACCCGTTGGGTCTGTTTCCCCAACGCGCGTTTGTGGGGGCTGGGGGGTGCTGCGGCCTCACACACACACATACTAGCCCCCTCCTGATATTATATTAATATTATTAATTTGCTCCTTTTACCTCATCCCCTGCCCTATCCACTCACGCATAGCCACCAACTGCGAAGGCGCGGCTAGAGAGGGAGGAGGGGTGGAGGGGGCCTGCGGTGTCACAAACACACAGGGGGGGAGGGGTGAGGGTAGGGTGAGAGTGGGGGAGACGGGTGGAGGGGGGGGGGAGAGAGAGAGGCGGGGGAGAGAGAGGGGGGGAAAGAGGGGAAAAGGGGGAGAGGGTCCCGTACCCTCAACGCGGTGGGGGAGGGGGTTGGGGTGGCTTGCGGCCAATTTAATTTTATTCACAAAGATTCAATCACCTTTCGAACTTGGATAGGTGATGTTTCGGGTAGGATCGTTCAGGCTGATTCCCAACCCAAAACCTCACCTTATCCATGTTCTCCAGGGGGGTCTGAAGAAGGGTCCAGACCTGGAACATTACCTATCCATGTTTTCCAGGGATGCTGCCTCACTTGCATTGTTTCTGTGTCTCCCTTTCCCCTGACTCTCAGTCTGAAGAAGGGTCTCGTCCCGAAATCCAGAGATGTTGCCTGTCTCGCTGAGTCACTCCAGCATTTTATGCTGCCTGACCTGCTGAATTACTCCAACACTTTGTGTCTTATTTTGTAAACCAACATCCGCATCTCATTGTTTCCACATGAATCCATGGATGGTGTCTGACCTGCTGATTTAGTTTTAAGGGCCTGTCCCACTGTACGAGGTAATTCAAAGGTTCTCCCGAGTTCTCCCCTGATTCGAGCTCGTGTAATGTACGTAGCAGGTACGTCGCAGCTCGTGGATGTCACTTAGCGGCTCGTAACGCTAACGGCAGGTACTCATGAAACGCGGTAGGCTCGTGAAGATTTTTCAACAGTGCGGAGAGTGTCCACGAGAGCCCCGAGTACCTATGAGCGGCCATTACCGTAATTCTCCGAGTTTGAATCAGGGGAAACTCGGGAGAACTCTTGAATTACCTCGCACAGTGGGACAGGCCCTTAGTTTAGTTTAGAGATGCGGCGTGCAAACAGGCCCTTTGGCCCACCATGTCCACGCCGACCAGCGATCCCCGCACACATTAACACTATCCTACACACGCTAGGGACAATTTGCCAATTAACCCATATACCTGTACGCCTTTGGAGTGCGGGAGGAAACCGAAGATCTCGAAGAAAATCCACGCAGGTCACGGGGAGAACGTGCAAACTCCGTACAGACAGCACCCGTGGTCGGGATTGAACCCGGGTCCCCAGCGCTGCAAGCACTGTAAGGCAGTAAGTCTACCGCTGCGCCACTGTTTAATTAGTTTAATTAAATAGTTGAATACAATTCTGCTCAAGGTATTCCCGGTAGTTCAACGTGCTCACATCCTCCTCTGGCACTATTATAAACCCTGCTCCATCTCCCCGGCTACATCATGTCATGTTCCCTCTATTTCTAATGCATATATCTGCAGCCTACCGCCATCACTTCTAAGATAGACACAAAATGATAGAATAACTCAGCGGGATAGGCAGCATCTCTGGATAGAAGGAATTGGTGACGTCTCGGGTCGAGACCCTTCCTCAGACATTACTCCTCACTGCGACCTTCCATTGTTATACTGCAAAAGCTCATTGTCCTCCTTTCCAATATAAAACCAGGGCTATCTGTCATAATTTGACTGTCTTTTGCTATGAATAGGGAGTTATTGCTCTTATTTATCTTCAGTTGTGGCCGGGACGTAATATTTAGATTTAGGTCTAAAACTGTCATGTGTACCGAGGTACAGTGATAAGCTTTGTTTCGCATGCTATCCAAACAGATCAGATATACCACACATAGATACAATCAAGTCATTCTCAAGTACAATAGGTAGAGCAATGGGGAAGATACAGAGTGCCGAATAAAGTTCTCAGCATTGCAGTGCACCAGTTTCCATTGACAATGTCCGCAATGGGGTAGAGGTGAATCGGTCAGTAACCTAGTTTATGGAAGGACTGTTCAGAAGCCTGATAACAGAGGGGAAAGAAGCTTATAGTTTTGAGATACAGCGCAGAAGCAGGCCCTTTGGCACACCGAGTCCGCACTGACCAGCGATCCCCACACATTAACACTGTCCTACACACACTAGGGAAATTTACACATACACCAAGCCAATTAACCTACAAACCTGTACGTCTTTGGAGTGTGGGAGGAAACCGAAGATCTCGGAGAAAACCCACGCAGGTCACGGGAAGAACGTACAAACTCCGTACAGACAGCACCCGTAGTCGGGATTGAACCCGGGTCTTTGGTGCTGCATTCGCTGTAAGGCAGCAACTCTACCGCTGCGCCACCGTGACAACCCTCGGGTCCTGAGTCTGGCGGTGGGCGCTGTCGAGCTTCTGCACCTGCTGCTCGATGGGAGCAGGGAGGAGAAGGAATGACCGGGGCGGGACAAGTGGTTGAAGATTGAAAGACACGGCACGGAAACAGGCCCTCAGCATACCATCGCGCACTGTCCAGCTCTGACATGGGCCTAAGCCCGTGGCAACATCCACCTCCCTGTAGTGGGATCTACCCGTGCACATACAATGTTAATGTGCGGGGATCGCTGGCCGGCACGGACCCGCTGGGCCGAAGGGCCTGTTTCCACGCTGTATCTCTGAACTAAACTAAACTAAACTTCTATTCAAATAAATTGGAGCAATTAGCTGGTAGATGGAAGTCGGAGCGTCTTTTAACTTAATTTTAAATAAAGTTTAAATGATTTTAATAGTTTTTAAGTGTGTTTCTTGTTTACTCTTTTAATCTTCAAAAAATAATAATTTTAATTCTATTACGTCCAACTAATGTTGGCATTCACAAGAATTCAATAACAGTAATAGCTAGTGAGCCTGGAGCCACTGAACATTTGATCCAGTGTTCATGTTGGCAATCAAGTACTTATATCCATTGCTAATCCCATTTCCTAGTCTTGTACCCGTAGTGTTCCATGGCCATTGCGTTTCAAGCGCATATTCTGCAGACTGTTTACATTTTTTGGTAGCCTCTGCCTCCACCATGCACTCAGGCAGTGAGTTACAGATTCCAGCCGCCCTCTGGGTGGAGTGAATATTCTTCCTCAAATCCCCTCTGAATTTCTGAGCAACAAAAAACTGCGGATGCTGGAATCTGGAGCAAAGGACTAATAGCTGGAGGAACTCAGCTGGCTCAGCGGTAGATCTGCTGCCTCACACCGTCAGAGGCCAAGATTCGATCCTGACTACGGGTGCTGTCTGTGCGGAGTTCCCCCTGTGACTGCGTGGGTTTTCTCCGGGTGCTCCAGTTTCCACCCACACTCCAGGTTTGTAAGTTAATTGGCTTTGGTAAGTTGTTACATTTTCCCTACTGTGTCGGATAGTGCTATTGTACGAGGTGATCGCTGATCGGCACAGACTCGGTGGGCCGAAGGGCCTGTTTCCGCACTGTATATCTAGAGTCTAAAGGTAGGACTAGTATAGATGGCGCATCTTGGTTGGAATGGGCAAGTTGGGCCGAAGGACCTGTTTCCATGTTTTTTGACTCTATGATTTGTCTTTGATTCCATTAAGCATGCAAACATTTATCAAAATAAGCTTGAATATATTCAGCAACTGAGCATCTGCTGTTGGTGATTCACAACCCCCCTGAGTTAAGCGATCTCCTTTTATCTCAGTCCTACTGTCCTCGACCTTCGATGTTGGCCATGCTTCTAGTCTCTCGAATCAGAAAAAAACAACAGATATATATTTCTTTCATTATCCTGAACTCCAGAGGTCATAGCAGCAAGATGCCGCAGAAGCGAGCGGCACAGTGGCGCACCGAGCTCGCAGCGCCGGAGACCCGGGTTCCATCCCGACTACGGGTGCTGTCTGTACGGAGTTTGCACGTTCTCCCCGTGACCTGTGTGCATTTTCTCCGAGATCTTCGGTTTCCTCCCACACTCCAAAGACATACATATTTGTAGGTTAATTGGCTTGGTGTAAATGTAAATTGTCACTAGTGTGTGTAGGATAGTGTTAGTGTGCGGGGATCGCTGGTCAGTGCGGACCCGGTGGGCCGAAGGGCTTGTTTCCGCGCTATATCTCTAAACTAAACTAAAACAAACACAGCATCATTTGTCTTCAAAATGGGACCTGGCGGATTCACAGATGATGTTAATTTTTGGACAACTCATTGGAAGCAGTGGGGATTGAGAGTGGGGTTGTGATTGAGGATGTGCCAAGGCCCAAGCTGATGACGTATCAGGCCTACTGGCCAACTCCTGCCTCTATTCTAAGAACATTTAGGTTACTATAGCAACATGGCTGCTAGGAGACTGGTTTCACCGTTAATGTTATTACATCTCTCAGAGCTTTTTGTCCTAAAGCACGGCAAGAAGGTAGTTTCAGGAATTAGGTAGGCTGCCAGAGCTATTGGAGCGGACTTTGACATCCTATAGGGCATACATTTGCAGTCAAAGGGGGGACTGTGTTTTTTCACAGTGAGTGGTGGGTACTGGATCGGGCTGCCAGGGGTGGTGATGGAGGCAGATGCGATGGTGGCATTTAAGAGGCTTTTAGATAGGCACATGGTTATGCAGGGAATGGTGGATCACATAGACACATAGAAAATAGGTGCAGGAGTAGGCCATTCGGCCCTTCAAGCCTGCACCGCCATTCAATATGATCATGGCTGATCATCCAACTCAGTATCCTGTACCTGCCTTCTCTCCATACCCCCTGATACCCTTAGCCACAAGGGCCACATCTAACTCCCTCTTAAATATAGCCAATGAACTGGCCTCAACTACCTTCTGTGGCAGAGAATACCAGAGATTCACCACTGTGAATTTTGTGAAAAATGATTTTCTCATCTCGGTCCTAAAAGCCTTCCCCCATCCTTAAACTGTGACCCCTTGTTCTGGACTTCCGCAATATCGGGAACAATCTTCCTGCATTTAGCCTGTCCAACCCCTTAAGAATTTTGTAAGTTTCTATAAGATCCCCCCTCAATCTTCTAAATTATAGCGAGTACAAGCCGAGTCTATCCAGTCTTTCTTCATATGAAAGTCCTGCCATCCCAGAAATCAGTCTGGCGAACCTTCTCTGTGCTCCCTCTATGGCAATAATGTCTTTCCTCAGATTAGGAGAGCAAAACTGTACGCAATACTCCAGATGTGGCCTCACCAAGACCCTGTACAACTGCAGTAGAACCTCCCTGCTCCTATACTCAAATCAGAGGAGATTAGTTTGACTAAGCATCATGTTCAGCACAGACCTTGTGGTCTGAAGGACCTGTTCCTGTGCTGTGCTGTTCTATGTTAGAGACTTAAGAATTAATTACAGGAATTCCAAACCTCAAATGGCGCTGGAAGGTGGCAGCATCTCTGCATGCCGTTCAAGAAGAGAATCTAGTGTACTCATGTATAGTTTATGCTAGTTTATTGTCACAGGGACCCAGGCACAGTGAAAAGCTCTTGTTGCGTGGTAGCCAGTCAGCAGAAAGACCCAATGTTCACAAGCGAGCCATTCGCAGTGTACAGATACAGCATAAGGGAATAATGTCCAGTGCAAGATAAAGTCCGATTAAAGATAGTCTGACGGTCTCCGGTGACCAGGTCGATGGGAGGTACAGTATGATTTGACTGGCTAGCATGCAGAACATCTTTCTGCTAACATGGCAATAAATAAGCCAAGCTAAACCTAATGCTCCTAATGGAGCTCCACACAGCTGGGTGGAACCAGGTGGAGGCTTCAAGCATTAGAATCTACACCGCCAAAAACAGTCTTGCTTCAAGCACATTTTCCAGCTGATTTCATCAAAAAGGTTGGAAAAATATGTGTGAGGGAGAGAGGGATGGACAGTGGGAATGGTAAAGATCACACTAACAAAGCCAAAGGGAGTTCTCGAGGTCACATGAAGATTGAGAGAGATAGTGGGAGAGTGAGACATTATTTGGCATGGGAGGGAGAGAAAGAAAAAGAGAGAGTGCTGGAGACATAGAAAATAGGAGCAGGCCATTCGGCCCTTCGAGCCAGTACCACCATTCAATATGATCATGGCTATCATGTAAAATCAGTACCCCGTTCCTGCTTTCTCACCATATCCCTTGATTCCGATAGCCCTAAGAGCTCTATCTAAATCTCTCTTGAAAACATGAAGGAAGAAACAATCTGGAAGGAGATTGCCTGGCCAGTAGACTCTAGAGTTTAGAGACACAGCATGGAATTGGAATGATTGAAAGGTACCGCATGGGAACAGGCCTTTCAGTCCACAGAGTCCACACCGACCATCGATCACCCGTTCACACTAGTTCTATGTTATCCCACCTTCACATCCACTCCCTACACACTGGGGGCCAATTAACCTACAAACCCACACGCCTTTAGGATGTGGGAGGAAACCCACCCGGTCACGGGGAGAACATGCAAACTCCACACAGACAGCACTCGAGGTCAAGATCGTAGCTGGGTCTCTGGCGATGTGAGGCAGCGGCTCTACCCGCTGCGCCAGTCTGCCGCCCAATATAAAAGGGATGGAAGTTGGGGGGGGGGGAGAGGGGGTGGGTGGAGTCGGGTGGTGGGTGTGCGTGAGAATGAAAAAAATAGCATGTGCACACACAGAGTACCCTGGCTTATGAAAGGACCGTTCAGAAGCTTGATAACAGGGGAAGAAGCTGTTCCTGAGTCTGGTGGCACGTGGATTCAAGCTTCTGTACCTTCTGCCGGACAGCAGCAGGGAGAAGAAGGAATGACCGGGGTGAGACAAGTTGGCTGCTTTCCCGAGGCCGCATGAAGTGTAGATGGAGTCAATGGTGGGGAGTCTGGCCTGTGTGATGGACTGGGCTGCATCCACAGTCTCGGCAGTTTGCTCTTTGCTTCTTTTCATCTATTCGGGATGGTACGGGATACTGAGTTGGATGATCAGCCATGATCATATTGAATGGCGGTGCAGGCTCGAAGGGCTGAATGGCCTACTCCTGCACCTAATTTCTATGTTTCTATGTTCTATTCCTCTATCCCATCCAACTCTTATTTTTGCAAGCATGAATAAGGGGCTATTTTCTAAAAGGCACGTTTAGTAATCTTACTTATTCCTCGCATCAGTCTGTGATGTACTGTTTTCCTGTTTAGGAGTTACTTGACGTATCTTTCATGTGGCCTGCAGTCTAAAAATAAACATAATGAGAGCCAGGTTTAGGCATTAAAGTCAATTAAAGATATAGGAACAAGACGTAAAATGGCAGCAGCGGTCTTCTCAGTCAAGTTTCATAACACCAGAACTTCAACTCTGTAAAAACGTAAGCAGAAAGATAAACTGATAAACGGACTTCAGAAAGGCAGGAGTGATGAGGACCAAATTAAGTCTATCCTTTTGTGGATGGGAGTGATGGGAGAGATAAAGTATAAAGTATAAGTATAGAAACATAGAAACATAGAAATTAGGTGCAGGAGGAGGCCATTCGGCCCTTCGAGCCTGCACCGCCATTCAATATGATCATGGCTGATCATCCAACTCAGTATCCCGTACCTGCCTTCTCTCCATACCCTCTGATTCCCTTAGCCACAAGGGCCACATCTAACTCCCTCTTAAATATAGCCAATGAACTGGCCTCAACTACCCTCTGTGGCAGAGAGTTCCAGAGACTCACCACTCTCTGTGTGTAAAAAGTCTTTCTCATCTCAGTCTTAAAGGATTTCCCCCTTATCCTTAAGCTGTGACCCCTTGTCCTGGACTTCCCCAACATCGGGAACAATCTTCCTGCACCTAGCCTGCCCAACCCCTTAAGAATGTTGTAAGTTTCTATAAGATCCCCTCTCAATCTCCTAAATTCTAGAGAGTATAAACCGAGTCCATCCAGTCTTTCTTCATAAGACAGTCCTGACATCCCAGGAATCAGTCTGGTGAACCTTCTCTGCACTCCTTCTATGGCAATAATGTCCTTCCTCAGATTTGGAGACCAAACCTGTACGCAATACTCCAGGTGTGGTCTCACCAAGACCCTGTACAACTGAAGTAGAACCTCCCTGCTCCTATACTCAAATCCTTTTGCTATGAAAGCTAACATACCATTCGCTTTTTTCATTGCCTGCTGCACCTGCATGACTACTTTCAATGACTGGTGTACCATGACACCCAGGTCTCGCTGCATCTCCCCTTTTCCTAATCGGTCACCATTTAGATAATAGTCTGCTTTCCTGTTTTTGCCACCAAAGTGGATAACCTCTCATTTATCCACATTATACTGCATCTGCCAAACATTTGCCCACTCACCCAGCCTATCCAAGTCACCTTGCAATCTCCTAGCATCCTCCTCACAGCTAACACTGCCCCCCAGCTTAGTGTCATCCGCAAACTTGGAGATATTGCCTTCAATTCCCTCATCCAGATCATTAATATATATTGTAAATAGCTGGGGTCCCAGCACTGAGCCTTGCGGTACCCCACTAGTCACTGCCTGCCATTGTGAAAAGGACCCGTTTACTCCTACTCTTTGCTTCCTGTTTGCCAGCCATTTCTCTATCCACATCAATACTGAACCCTTAATGGCGTATGCTTTAAGTTTGTATACTAATCTCTTATGTGGGACCTTGTCGAAAGCCTTCTGGAAGTCCAAATATAACACATCCACTGGTTCTCCCTTATCCACGCTACTAGTTACATTCTCGAAAAATTCCACAAGATTCGTCAGACATGATTTACCTTTCGTAAATCCATGCTGACTTTGTCCAATGATTTCACCACTTTCCAAATGTGCTGCTATCCCACCTTTAATAACTGACTCTAGCAGTTTCCCCACTACCGATGTTAGACTAACTGTTCTGTAATTCCCCGTTTTCTCTCTCCCTCCCTTCTTAAAAAGAGGGGTTACGTTTGCTACCCGCCAATCCTCAGGAACTACTCCAGAATCTAAAGAGGTTTGAAAGATTATCACTAATGCATCCACTATTTCCTGAGCTACTTCCTTAAGTACTCTGGGATGCAGCCTATCTGGCCCTGGGGATTTATTTGCCTTTAATCCATTCAATTTACCCAACACCACTTCCCGACTAACCTGGATTTCACTCAATTCCTCCTTTGACCCGTGGTCCCCTGTTATTTGCGGCAGATTATTGATGTCTTCCTTAGTGAAGACGGAACCAAAGTAGTTATTCAATTGGTCCGCCATATCCTTGTTCCCCATGATCAACTCACCTGTTTCTGACTGCAAGGGACCTACATTTGTTTTAACTAATCTCTTTCTCTTCACATATCTATAAAAGCATTTGCAGTCAGTTTTTATGTTTCCTGCCAGTTTTCTTTCATAATCTATTTTTCCTTTCCTAATTAAGCCCTTTGTCCTCCTCTGCTGGTCTCTGAATTTCTCCCAGTCCTCTGGTATGCTGCTTTTTCTGGCTACTTTGTACGCATCATCCTTTGCTTTGATACTATCCCTGATTTCCCTTGTTATCCACGGATGCACTACCTTCCCCGATTTATTCTTTTGCCAAACTGGGATGAACAATTTTTGTAGTTCATCCATGCAGTCTTTAAATGTCTTCCATTGTATATCCACCGTCAACCCTTTTAGAATCAATTGCCAGTCAATCTTGGCCTATTTACATCTCATACCCTCAAAGTTACCATTCTTTAAGTTCAGAACCATTGTTTCTGAATTAACAATGTCACTCTCAGTGACAGTATAGGACTGTCAGTCCTATGTATACAATGACAGTATAGGACTGGATCCAGTATACAATGACAGTATAGGACTGGATCTTTTCTACAGCTGGGGGACATGAATGAGCCAAAGGAAGGCTACGTGGGATCTGTATTACGACCTCATGAATTCACAGGGAAAAGTCCTGATAAGATCTTCCCCCCAAAAAATTCAGCACACATATCGAGCCAAAATCAAATCATCAGAATCGCTGGAGTGTGTTTCAAAGCCTGAGGCTGGGACCAGGTGAGCCGACTTGTGATTTCCTCACCAGCCTTAAAGCCCTGTCCGATGGTACAAGTTAATTACAAGAGCTCTCCCGAGTTTGCCCTGATTCGAACTCGGAGATTTACGGTAATGGCCGCTGTTCGGCACTCGGGGCTCTCGTGGACATTTTTCAACGTCGAAAAATCTTCACACGTCTTCTCGTGCTTACCTGCCGTTTGCGAGTCTTCCCGAGTACCTGCCGTTAGCGTTACGAGCCGCTAACGTCCCCGAGCTCCGACGTACCCGCTACATTAATTCCCCGTGCTTACCACGAGTTTGATTTTTTTTTAACTCGGGAGAGCTCTTGGAATGAACTCATACTGTGGGACAGGGCTTTAAGAGACACAGCCAGGAAAAGCAAATTCCAGAGTGAGGCTGTGGGGTTCAGCCAGAAAGCCCCGAGAAGGAATGGGGGGGACTAACTGTGATGAAGGCGATAAAGGTGGACTCTGGAAGCCAAAGTCACATGCTGAAGACACTGAACATACAGCCTCCTGAGCAGTGCTGGGAAAGGGAGCACTGTTGACACACAGTTTTACACTGTGGCCTCTATCAAGTCACCCCTAAACCTCCTATGCTCCAAGGGAAACAGTCCCAGCCAATCCAGTCTCTTCTTACTAGTCAAACCCTGCAGGCATTTGGAAAGGCAAGGATTGATTAGGGATGGTCAGCATGGCTTTGTGTGTGGGAAATTGTGTCTCACCAATTGTTTACATCGAAGGTAGACACAAAATACTGGAGAAACTCAGCGGGACAGGCAGCATCTCTGGGGAGAAGGAATGGGTGACGTTTCGGGTCGAGACCCTTCTTCAGACACACAACACAAAGTACTTGTGCTATACACCTGGATACCCGTGCAACACGGAACAATCTGATCCTGAATGTTGACAACACAAAGGAGGTCATTGTTGACTTCAGGAGAAACCGGCACAGTCACACACCAGTACACATTAATGACATTGATGCGGAATTGGCAAAAGGTATCGCAGTATAAGGAGCAGAACGGCCAGGTTCTGCAACAGCTTCTTCCCCCGGGCCATCAGACCCTTGAATTCCATATAATGTGCCGCCACTATTATCTATTTTATCTTTTTATCTATTTTATCTTTTTGTCTGTTTTATCCTTTTGTTATTTTATGTTGCACGGTGAGCCAGATGCAACAAAATTTTGTTCAGACTTGCAATTGTTGGTGTATTTTTGAATGGCAATAAAGTCTCTGATTGATTGATTGGTAAGCGATCAACCAAGAAAGTGATGTTAAGCTCAAATCCAAAGTAGTATCTAAATTGATTATACCAACTTGTGCTAAGGACAATATCTAACTTCATATGCAATAATCAGCTACATGCTTGTTAACAAGCATTATTAAAAAACGCTGAATGCTGGGAGGCATTACGGTTGGCATTGTCAAGGTGGGCAGGGACTGTCCATTTCCATACTGTAAGATTTCTCCTCCAGCTGCTCCGCTTTCCTCCCACATCCCAAAGACGTGCGGGTTTGTCGGTTCATTGGCTCTGAAAATTGCTCCTATTAAGTGGGAAGTGGACCAGAAAGTGGGATAACATCGAACTATTGTGAACGGTCGGTCGATGGTCAGTATGGGCCGAAGGGCCTCATTCTTCATTGTATCTTATAAAGTGGAGATAAGATGGCTTTAGAAAGTGTATTGCGTTCAGCAGCCATTTTAATATTATTACAGGTAAAGGGAAGCAATCAGAGACCCTTGGAGAACATGGATAGGTGACGTTTCAGATTGGGACCCGTCTGAAGACTGATTGTCTGAAGAAGGGTCCCCACCCTAAACGTCACCTATCCATTTTCCCCAGAGATGCTGCCTGACCCGCTGAGTTACACCAGCACTATTGTGTAAACCAACATCTGCAGTTCTTTCCTACACATTTACTCGTACAATGGATGGAAAGTTCCATCAGTACCTCTGCATGAGCAACAACCCTCACCCAGACTAGATTACATTGTTTGAAGAAGGGTCTCGACCCGAAACGTCACCCATTCCTTCTCTCCAGAGATGCTGCCCGTCCCGCTGAGTTATTCCAGCATTTTGTGTCCATCTCCTTGTTTTTGTGTAACGCTGACTCTGCAACAGCAGGCATTTTACAACACCAGTAACACCCTCAGGGTAGCATGAAGAATTTTGCATCCAAATTCAAATTGTAATCAAATGCGGGAATCCATGGGAGCTGATACCACCAAGATTCTCTCACATGCCAATGCAATAAAGACCATTCATGTTCACTGTTTTAGTTTAGCTTAGAGATACAGTGTGCAAGCAGGCCCTTCGGCCCAACTCGCCCACACCGGCCAACATGTCCCAGCTACCCTAGTCCCACTTGCCTGCGCTTGGTCCATATCGCTCCAAACCTGTCCTATCCATGTACCTGTCCAACTGTTTCTTACACGATGGAATAGTCCCAGCCTCAACTACCTCCTCTGGCAGCTTGTTCCATACACCCACCACCCTCTGTGTGAAAAAGTTACCCCTCAGATTCCTATTAAATCGTTCCCCCTTCACCTTAAACCTATGTCCCCTGGTCCTCGATTCCCCATCTCTGGGTAATAGACTCTGTGCATCTATCCGATCTATTCCTCTCATGATTTTATACACCTCTATAAGATCACCCTTGCGCCCCATGGAATAGATTCCCAGCTATTCAACCTCTCCCTATAGCTCACACCCGGCAACATCCTTGTAAATCTTCTCTGAACCCTTTCAAGCTTGACAACATCTTTCCTATAACACGGTGCCCAGAACTGAACACAATATTCTGAATGCGGCCTCACCAACGTCTTATACAACTGCAACATGACTCCCAACTTCTATACTCAATACTCTGACTGATGAAGGCCAATGTGCCAAAGGTCTTTTTGACCACCTGATCTACCTGTGACTCGACCTTCAAGGAACCATGCACCTGTACTCCAAGATCCCTGTCTGAACATTTCGACCCAAAACATCACCTATTCCCTTTCCCCAGAGAAGCTGTCTGTCCCACTCGAGCATTTTGTATCTCTCTTCAGTATTAACCATCATCTGCATTTGCTTCCTACACATTTAGACAAGTGATGGTCTTGGTTACATGTTCAGCACAGGCATTGTGGGCCGAAGGGCCTGTTCTTGTCCCATAATGTTCTATGTTTTATGTTATACCTTAAGATGAATAACTCTTAACATCACTTATCTTTTTCAACAATAAACCTTTAATCCCCTTCTCCCCATGTATAGCAGTGGCTTTCTCTGCCATGCTTCTATTAATAGTTTTTTTGTAAAAACAAGTTTTAATCTAAATTTAAATCTCTCGTCTTGATGGAAATGGCGGCATAATTGTGGGGTTCTATGAAATGAAGAGGGAGAGCAAGGAAACATGGATCTAAATCTGAAAGCAAATCCATTTCAAAACTTATTTTCCATTATTCAAGTAAACAAGATGGTTATTGAGAATGTGCCAAGTGTTTTAATCAACATTCAGACTGTCACATACATAGAACAGCTTCATTAGCCATCAATGTTCTGATAGTTTTACCTACTGTAGATTAGTTTAGAGATAGAGCGCAGAAACAGGCCGACCATCGCAAGGACATCCTTGTGATTGAGGCAGTGCAGCGTAGGTTCGCGAGATTGATCCCTGGGATGGCGGGACTGTCATATCAGGAAAGATTGAAAAAGACTAGGCTTGTATTCACTGGAGTTTAGAAGGATGAGGGGGAATCTCATGGAAACATATAAAATTATAAAAGAACTGGACAGGCTAGATGTAGGAAAAATGTTCCCAATGTTGGGCGAGTCCAGAACCAGGGGCCACAGTCTTAGAATAAAGGGGAGGCCATTTAAGACTGAGGTCAGAAAATACGTTTTCACCCAGAGAGTTGTGAATTTGTGGAATTCCCTGCCACGGAGGGCAGTGGAGGCCAAGTCACTGGATGGATTTAAGAGAGAGTGAGACAGAGCTCTAGGGGCTAGTGGAGTCAAGGGATATGGGGAGAAGGCAGGCACGGGTTATTGATTGGGGACGATCAACCATGATCACAATGAATGGTGGTGCTGGCTCGAAGGGCCGAATGGCCTCCTCCTGCACCTGTTTTCTATGTTTCTATGATTGTCTGTTCGCACTCGTTCTACGTTATCCCACTTTTTCATCCACGACCCACACACTCGGGGGCAATTTACAGAGGACCAATTAATCGACAACCCCGCATGTCTTTTGGGATGTGGCAGGAAACCGGAGCACCCGGAGAAAACCCACATGGGGGGGGGGGGGGAGAGGAGGTGAACTGGCAAACTCCACACAGACAGCGCCTGAGGTCAGGATCATACCCGGGTGTCCGGTGCTGTGAGGCAGCAGCTCAACCACTGCCCTACTGTGTCACCCCAAATGTGGTTTTATTATCGATCAGAGTCGTACAGCATGAAATCAGGCCATTCGGCCCAACCTGCCCATGCCGACCATGATGCCATATCTGCAGTGTAGGGAGGAACTGCAGATGCTGGTTTGAACCGAAGATAGGCACAAAAAGCTGGGGAAACTCAGCGGGACAGGCAGCATCTCTGGAGAGAGGGAATGGGTGATGTTTCGGGTCCCGAAACGTCACCCATTCCTTCGCTCTGGAGATGCTGCCTGTCCCGCTGAGTAAAAGCCCTATCCCACGGTACGAGTTCATTCCAAGAGCTCTCCCCAGTTTGCCCTGATTCGAACTCGAAGATTTACGGTAATGGCCACTCGTCGGTACTCGGGGCTCTCGTGGACATTCTTCGACATGTTGAAAAATCTTCACGAGACTTCCCGTGCTTACCTGCCGTTAGCGAGTCTTCCCGAGTACTTGCCGTTAGCGTTACGAGCCGCTAAGGGACGACCCAGAGCTCCGACATACCTGCCACGTGGAGAACCTGCATTCTCCGTGCTTACCACGAATTTGATTTTTTTGAAAACTCGGGAGAGCTCTTGGAATGAACTCGTACAGTGGGACAGGGCTATTACTCCAGCTTTTTTGTGTCCATCCTTGCCATATCTACAGTAGTCCCACCTGCCCACATTTGGCCCGCATCCCTCTAAGTAAGTAAGTAAGTAAGTTTATTGGCCAAGTATTCACATACAAGGAATTTGCCTTGGTGCTCCGCCCACAAGTAACAACCTGATATACAGTGACAGTAACGAATGACTCAGAAAACATTAAACATTAATAATAATAAAACATTAATGATAAAACACTAGGTATGTTACAAAACTTACTTTTAGCGGCGCTGCAGTTCTGCCACTGCCTGTGTGCGCAACTTTGGCGCCTTTGAGAGGGGGGCGGGTTTAAAATGCAGTTTACTCCAGACCATTCAAATCGATTAATCTCAAGGGGATTTTGTTGCTGAAGAGAAATCACTCCGACATTTGTTTTATGGAGGTATTTTTAAACAACGCTGGATAATGTATTAGCATAAGTAATTTAAAAATCATCTTCTAAAGCCGTGATCGCCGACAACGGGAAGGATCTTACGTAGGGGACAAAAGAAGGTACACAGTTTATTTTTACATAAAAACGTGGTTCTTAGGAAGCCTTTAATCAAATTTTCATGTTGCGAAAAGGTGACTAAAAAAATATACGAACCGGCAGTATTTTTCCTGCCGGCTGGGGGTTAAATTCACCGCAAACCGCAACGTTCCAATCCATCGCGTTCCGCAAAAACCCAAGTTGATTTAAATGGCCATTAATTTACGGGGATTAAACGCTAAATTCCTTCAATTTGGCCTATAAATTCATGAAAATGAGATTTAAAAATCATGTTATACTGTGAATTCTTGTGTGAATGTTATTTGGACACTTAGGCTTTTAAAAAATGTTAACCTTTTCTTAAGAAATGGATAGATGTTTAGATCTAGCAATTGAGTTTTGTAAATAGCTACAATTAGGTAACTAACTAATTATATGCTTTAATTTCAGGTCATCCAAGTAAGATTGTTTCATATTTGTTTCAGAATGCTTCAATCTATAATAACTGAAAATGTCATTCAGTTCTCTTAATTTTTAAGAAAGTTATGGGCTTTTGACTGTCCTTGATCACAGCTCTTGTATTAAGTCAACGGAAAAGCAATAGGGAACAAGATGCTAATTTCTGAGTATGAAAATGGCCATAACGTTTTTAATACTGAAGATATGAAAGTGAATTAGGTGTCAAATTAAACTTATTTTTATGCTTTATCTGATGGGATAAATTTTGTAACATTGCTAAAAACACCATTATAGAAAGGACTGGACAAGCTAGATGCAGGAAAAATGATCCCAATGTTAGGCGAGTCCATAACCAGGGGCCACAGTCTTAGAATAACCTCTCCTAAACCTCTCCTGTCCATGTACCTGTGCTAATGCTGCTCCAGTACCTGCCTCTGGCATTAACTCCTTGTCTCCTCTTCTGTGCAGAACGTCTCCTCACCGCTGGATGAGCGGCACCAAGGAGCGCATGTTGATCAAGGTGACGGACCGGGAGCCCAGCTACTTGCTGCACCAGGGCAACGGCACCATGGAGAGCCAGCCGGGAACCAGGCCGCGGAGGCCCTCGGGGCACCAGCTGCCCCACGCCCACAGCTTCGCCTCCGACAGCGACCCCCAGGTCTACTTCACCGAGCGCAAGGCCTCCCCGTACCTGAAGAGGGCCGAGCACATCGGAGGCTGCTCCCCGGTGCTGGCCAGGGGCGAGCCCTACCACTCTCCCATCCACTACCAGCACCGCAAGTACTCCTTCGAGTCGCAGCCCTCGTCCCCCCGCTACGGCTACGAGCCCCCCCTGTACGAGGAGCCCCCCGTGGAGTACCAGGCCCCCATCTACGACGAGCCGCCCATGGAGGTGCACTGCGAGGGGGTGGTCTACAAGGCGGCGGGCTCGCCGCAGATGTCCCCCGTCCGCAAGCCCCCCCACCCCATGCTCCACTCCCCCAAGCAGGGCCAGAACTCCCCCTACCAGCACCTGGTGCTGACCAAGCAGAAGTGCTCGGACAAGTCCATGAGCCTGGAGTACAGCCCGGCCGGCAAGGAGCTGGTGAAGCAGCTGGTGTACGTGGAGCAGTCGGGCTCCAGCCCCAAGTACAAGACTGGCACCAAGCACCGCTACTCCCCCGGCGCCAGCTCCACCATCTCCTTCACCCTGCAGCACAGCCCGTCCTCGCTGGCCCGCGACTTCCACCGCTCCGCCGAGTCCAGGTCGGCCGACTACAACGGGCTGGAGGAGGCCGAGGCCAGGTTTGCCCAGCAGGGGGGCCAGCCCGCCCACGAGGACTCCATGTCGTGGTCCAGCCAGCACGACTCGCTCTCCTCCATGGGCCACTCGCCCAGCACCAGGAAGAGGAAAAGCCGGAAGCCCTCGCTGACTCTGGAGGGGTGCGGGGCGACGGGGGAGAGCTGCGGGGAGCCGTCCCCCGCCCCGGCCTGCGACAGGCTGGCGGAGGAGGAGGGCCAGTCGCCCCCCGAGAGGCCGCAGCCGGGCGCGGCGGAGGGGGAGGGCCCGCGGGGGTACCCGGAGCTGCAGGCCCGGCTGGCCAGGGAGGTGCAGCAGCTGCACCACATCAAGCAGCGCAGCAGCTGGGACTCGCAGAAGGAGGTGTCGGGCTACGAGAGCGACGGGGCTCTCCCCTTGCCCATGCCCGGCCCGGTGGTGAGGGCCTTCAGCGAGGACGAGGCGCTGGCGCAGCACGACACCAAGCACTGGAAGAGGAACACCTTCGAGAAGCTGGGCTTTCCACAGGTGCTGCTGGAGAAAAGCGTCTCGGTGCAGACCAACCTGGCCTCACCCGAGCCCTACCTACACCCCTCGCAGGTAGGTCCTCCGCGTAGGCGCCCTCGAACCCCAGATACACCCTAACACCCGGCAAAACCCCTCCTCGACCTAGAAAGAAGGTCTGCTCATTTATGTTACCGCCATGCTGTCATAAAGCCTTACAGCAAGTAGACAGGCCCTTCGGCCCAACTCATCTATGCCAACCACATGGGGCGGCAGCAGTGGCGCAGCGGTAGAATTCACACAGAGAGTGGCGAATCTGTGGAATTCTCTGCCACAGAAAGTATTTGAGGCCAGTTCCTTGGCTATATTTGAAAGGGAGTTAGATGTGGCCCTTGAGGCTAAAGGGATCAGGGGGTATGGAGAGAAGGCAGGTGAGTTGGATGATCAGCCATGATCATATTGAATGGAGATGCTGGCTCGAAGGGCCGAATGGCCTACTCCTGCACCTATTGTCTATGTTTCTATGTTTCTAATTGATGCCTAACAGCACCAGAGACCAGGGTTCAATCCTGACTACGGGTGCTGTCTACGGAGTTTGTGTGTTCTCCCTCTGACTGCGTGGGTTTCCTCCGGGTGCTCCGGTTTCCACCCACACTCTGAAGACGACAAGGTTTGCAGGTTAATTGATTTTTGGTAAAATTGTAAATCGTCCCTCGTAGAATAGTATGGGGTGATCGCAGGTCAGCACAGGCTCAGTGGGCCGAAGGACCTGTTTCCACGCTGTATCTCTAAAGTAAAGACCAAGATGCCCCGTCAGTGGTCATCCCATTTTATAACATCGTAAGTGACAGGAGCAGTGTTAGACCAATCGCAAATTGTATTTAGCCCATCACCCTCTAAACCTTTCCTATCCATATACTAGTCCAAATATTTTTAAAATGCTGCCTCAACTCTTTCCTCTGGCAGATTGTTCCATAAACCCGCCACCTTCTGTGTACGTAAATTGACCCTTTGGTTCCTATTAAATCTTTGCCCTCTCATCTTAAACATGCAGCCTCCAGCTCTTGATTCCACTACACTGGGAACAAGACTGTGCATTCACCCTTATCCTGCACTCTGTAATGGTCTATCCATGATACTTGAGTTGGCCTTGTTGCTTTGATGTATATCTGATCTGTTTGGATGGAGTGCAAAACAAGTCTTTTCAATGTACCCTGTACTCAACCCTTGACTGTCATAAAACTAAACGTATTCCCCTCATGGTTTTGTATAACTGTACACTTCAGCCTCCTGCAGTCGAGTATTTTCTAACCTCTGACTACTACACTGCCGGCAGCAGAACCTGGGGAATGTTAGCCCTCCTGATATTAATGGAGGGGGGATTCCATGACAGTAATGCCTCTGAATATCTGGGCTTTAGTTTAGTTTCGAGATGCAGCATGGAAACAGGCCCTTCAGCCCACCAAGTCCACACCGGCCATCGATCACCCATTCACACTATGTTATCCCACGTTTCACCTTCCCACACACACTAGGGGCAATTTACAGAGGGTTTAATAGGAATCTGAGGAACACCTTTTTCACACAAAGGGCAGTGGATGTATGGAACAAGTTGCCAGATGAGGTAGTTGAGGCTGGGACTATCTCAACATTTAAGAAACAGACAGGTACATGGATAGGACCGGTTTGGAAGGATATGGACCAAACGCAGGCAGGTGGGACTAGTGTAGCTGGGACATGTTGGCTGGTGTGGGCAAGTTGGGCCGAAGGGCCTGTTTCCACACTGTATCACTCTAGGACTATAGGAGATGTGCATTGGATCTCTTCCTATGCTATAGGTGGCATGGTGATGATGCTGCCTCTGCAATTGTGACCTAAAAACAGAACACGCTGTTTTAATTTACAGCTAATTTTGCAATTACTGAAATTTCATTATGAGGGCATTTTATTCTACTTGATTTGCATGCAATTATAGATATATTTCAGGTTTCCCAAATTTCAAAATTATGATGCGAAAAATAAAACCTAATAATCGAATACGTGGTCTGAAGAAGGGTCTCGAACCGGAATGTCACCCATTCCTTCTCTCCAGAGATGCTGCCTGTCCCGCTGAGTTACGCCAGCATTTTGTGTCCATACTTGATTATAATATGGTTTAGAGTAGCCCTTGTCTCAGCGGTAGATTTAACATCTTCTTAATGGAATGATCTGTTTATCTGACAGCTGGAAGCAGGAAATATGCTTGGTGTATTTATTTTAGGGATAGTATGTGTTTTAGAGATGCAGCGAGGATACAAGTCCCATGGGCCCACCGTTTCCAGGGCAACCAGCGATCACCAGTACACTAGTTCTATGCAATTCCAGTTTTGCATCCTACACACTGGACCATTTACAGAAGCCAATTAACCTACTAAAATCACACGTGGTCGTGGGAGGAAACTGGAGTGCCTGGAGGGACCCCACACGGTCACGGGGAGAACGTACAAACTCCGTACAGACAGCACCCGTAGTCAGGATCGAACCTTGTTCTCTGGTGCTGTGAGGGGTAAACTCTACCGCTGAGCCATTGTTTTTATTCAAACAGTGTTTACTTGTTAAGGGCCTGTCCCACTTTACGAGTTGTTCCCGAATTCTCCCGAGCTGCTCACGAATTCTCCCGAGCTGCTCACGAATTCTCCCGAGTTTTCCCGTTGATTCAAACTCGCAGAATGTTCGTAACGGGTCTGTAGGGGGCTGTAGGAGTCCGTAGATATATCGTAAACCAGCCGTGGGTACTCGGGGCTATTTGTTTACTCGTGGACATTTTTGACCAGGCTGGAAAAAACGTCCCGACTTACCTGATGCCCTGAGCACCTACGGCTGGCATAACGAGCCGCTACGATATATCTACGGACTCCTCCGGACCGGTTACGAACATTCTGCGAGTTTAAATTAAGGGGAAAACCTGGGAGAATTCATGAATAACTCGGGAGAATTTGTGAATCACTCGTAAAGTGGGACACGCCCTTTACTCAATTTACATGCAGGAAAATTCCCTCTCGCGGTTTGTAAATTGTCTTTCAAATTCTGAATTAGCAGATGGTTTGACATTGCAATGGCATTGTTGATATGCATCTGATTCTTAGTTCAGTTCAGTTTAATGTCACGTGTACCGAGGCACAGTGAAAAGCTTTTGTTCCGTGCTAACCAGTCCGAGGAAAGACAGTACATGATTACAATCGATCCATATACAGTGTACAGATACATGACAAGGGAAAGAACGTTTAGTGCAAGGTAAAGCCAGTAAAGTCCGATCAATAGACAATAGACAATAGGTGCAGGAGGAGGCCATTCAGCCCTTCGAGCCAGCACCGCCATTCAATGTGATCATGGCTGATCATCCCCAATCAGTGCCCCGTTCCTGCCTTCTCCCCATATCCCCTGACTCCGCTATCTTTAAGAGCCCTATCTAGCTCGCTCTTGAAAGCATCCAGAGAACCAGCCTCCACCGCCCTCCGAGGCAGAGAATTCCACAGACTCACAACTCTCTGTGTGAAAAAGTGTTTCCTCCTCTCCGTTCTAAATGGCCTACCCCTTATTCTGTGGCCCCTGGTTCTGGACTCCCCCAACATCGGGAACATACAAAGGATAGTCCGAGGGTCACCAAAGAGATAGATAGTAGTTCAGCACTGCTCTCTGGTTCTTAAAGATATACAAAGGTCACAGTGTAACTTAGATGCAAAACTTTTTTGCTCCACCGGTCCATGCTGTGCTTATTCCCCTCATCAGCTTGGTGTGCAGTTCTGCTTGAATGTAGGTAGTTCTGGTCGCCCCATCACAGAAAGGATGTGGAGAGTGTGCAGAGGAGGTTCACCAGGATGCTGCCTGGATGGTATTAGCTGCAGGTAGAGGCTGGAAAAACGTGGATGTTTTCTGTGGAGACTGAAGGGAGACCTGATTACAGTTTCTAAAATGAAGCGCGGCAGAGAGATAGGGTAGAGAGTGAGCTCCTTGTTCCCCAGCACTAGAGGGGCGCAGCTATACGGTGAGGTTGGGAACATTGAAGGGAAGTGAGCAGGGCAAGGTTTTTACACAGAGGGCAGTGAGTATTTAGAAGGCGCTGCCAGGGGTGGAAGTGGAGGCAGATGCGATAGTGGTGTTTAGGAGGCTTTTAGATTGGGACATGGGGAATGGAAGGTGTGGATCACGTGCAGGCTGAGGAGATTAGTTTACCCTGACATCATGTTTAGCACAGATATTGCTGCAGCCTGGGATTCCTAAAAGGACACGGGACAATTCTGTGGAATTCTCTGCCTCAGAGGGCGGTGGAGGCAGGTTCTCTGGATGCTTTCAAGAGAGAGCCAGATAGGGCTCTTAAAAAATAGCGGAGTCAGGGGATATGGGGAGAAGGCAGCAACGGGGTACTGATTGGGGATGATCAGCCAGGATCACATTGAATGGCGGTGCTGGCTCGAAGGGCCAAATGGCCTACTCCTGCACCTATTGTCTATTGCCTATTGTCTAAGTCGTGGAGTAACTCAGCGGGTCAAGCAACATCCCTGGAGAACATGGATAGACCTTTGAGATACATCGCAGAAACAGGCCCTTCGGCCCATAGAGTCCGTGCCGACCAGCGATCACCCTGTACATTAACACACACTAGGGGGGGTGGGAGATGGCAACCTTCACGTGGTCCGCCCTGTTTCGACGAATGCAATCAACCTGGCGCGCACAATCAAATAAGATCAAATAGAACAAGTTGTCCTACAACTTTAGGCTGTACACGCCACACGCAAGAAGAAGAAGAAGACGAAGATGACACACTAGGGACAGTTTACACTTATACCAAGCCAATTAACCTGTATGTCTTTGGAGTGTGGGAGGAAACTGGAGCACCCGGAGAAAACGCACATGGTCACAGGGAGAACGTACAAACTCCCTTCAGACAGCACCCGTAGTCAGGATGGAACCCGGGTCCCTGGCACTGTAAGGCAGCAGCTCTACTGCCGCTGCTGTGCCTGATAGGTGATGGATCGGGTCAAGACCCTTCTTCAGACCTACTGTCTTCAGATCTGTGATTCCTAATGGCCTCATCACAGCGTCTCTTGCCCAGAGTTGGGGAATCGAGAACCAGAGGAAATTGGTTTAAAGTGAAGGGGGAAAGATTTTATAGGAAGCTGTGGGGTAACGTTTTCACGCAAAAAGCATGAAACCAGCTGCCAGAGGAGGTAGTCGTGGCAGGGACTGTCACAACGTTTAGACAATGGACCATAGGTGCAGGAGTAGGTCATTCGGCCCTTCGAGCCAGCACCGCCATTCAATGTGATCATGGCTGATCATCCCCAATCAGTACCCCGTTCCTGCCTTCTCCCCGTATCCCCTGACTCCGCTATCTTTAAGAGCCCCATCTAGCTCTCTCTTGAAAGTATCCAGAAAACCTGCCTCCACCACCCTCTGAGGCAGAGAATTCCACAGACTCACAACTCTCTGTGAGAAAAACTGTTTCCTCGTCTCTGTTTCTAATGGCTTACCCCATAATTAATAAGCAATTGGAGATGTAAATGGATAGGATAGGGTTTAGAGGGATATTAGCCAAGCGCAGGCAGCTGGGACGAGTATAGCTGGGACATGTTGGCCAGTGTGGGCAAGTTGTGACGAAGGGTCTGTTTCCACACTGCGTGGCTTCTTGGCCTCCGTGTGTGGAGATGCTAACTCTCTCCCTGTGGACCTGCCTCTGAGATACCGAGATGAAGTAAATGTGGGCATGAAATACTCATCTCCGAGTGTCCAATGCATCTATCCCCCCTTGTGCACAACATAACCTGTGAAGGACATTACCTAGCAGCATCTGTGGCTTCATTGTGCAAAGCAAGGAAGTGTGGATTTTGAATGTAAGCTTTTCTGCATGGGCGAATATATCCTGAGTTTTCTGTACTTGAAATAAAATTGCATGGCATGTCACCTCATTTATTACAAGGAGAATTTGTTACAACTAACCAATGTGCTAAGTTGCTATAGTTACCGCAGATGGTGCAACATCTAGAGGAATACTAATGGGAGGTTTCGATATTGGATGAAAACTTTAACCACTTCAGATCTCGCCGTGTTCCTTCCTTTTTAAAAGCTGTCATTCATTGTTTTTTTGTTTATTGCAATTTATCAAACAGTGGTCGGGTAATTTATATTTTGTCATTTTCATATTTAGTTTTCTCGTCTTTTTCCGTGCGTTCTCATGTCATGAGCCTTAATTAATCTCGCCGAATAATTGACACCTCTTGAAACATAAGGGCTTGTTTTGTCTTGAATGAGATTGTTCTCCGCAGTCCTTTCTCATCAGATCCCGCCATCTGCACCATTTGCCTCCCCTGCTCATCACCTCGAGCCTCGGCTACCCTCTACAACCAACCTTCTCCCTCCTGACTCATCTGCCAATGAACATCTCCTTCCCTGGCTCCACCACTTGCCCCAACCCTTCCCCTCGCCTCTCTCTGCCAGCCGTCTCCCCCCCCTCGACGCCATCGGTCTGAAGAAGGGGGTGGCAAGATGGCGCAGCTGGTTAGGGCTGCTGCCTCATGGCGCCAGTGACCCGGGTTCGATCCCAACCTCGGATGTTGTCTGCGCAGAGTTTGCACGCTCCCCCCGTGACCGTGTGGGTTTCCTCCGGGTGCTCCGGTTTCCACCCACATCCCAAAGACCTGTGGGTTTGTAGGTTAATTGGCAACGTTTGGTAAAGTGTGCAGAGGGTGGATGAGAAAGTGGGATAACATAGAACTAGTCTTGCTATTGAGGAAGTGCAGCGTAGGTTTACAAGGTTAATTCCCGGGATGGCGGGACTGTCATATGCTGAGAGAATGGAGCAGCTGGGCTTGTACACTCTGGAATTTAGAAGGATGAGAGGGGATCTTATTGAAACATATAAGATTGTTAAGGGCTTGGACACGCTAGAGGCAGGAAACATGTTCCCGATGTTGGGGGAGACCAGAACCAGGGGCCACAGATTAAGAATAAGGAGTAAGCCATTTAGAACGGAGACGAGGAAACAGAGAGTGGTGAGTGTGGAATTCTCTGCCTCAGAGGGCGGTGGAGGCAGGTTCTCTGGATGCTTTCAAGAGAGAGCTAGATAGGGCTCTTAAAAATAGCGGAGTCAGGGGATATGGGGAGAAAGCAGGAACGGGGTACTGATTGTGGATGATCAGCCATGATCACAGTGAATGGCGGTGCTGGCTCGAAGGGCTGAATGGCCTACTCCTGCACCTGTTGTCTATTGCCTATAGTGTGAACAGGTGGTCGGCATGGACTCGGTGGGCCAAAGGGCCTGTATCCATGTTGCATCTCTAAACTAAACTAAACTAAAGTAAAAAGATGGCAGAGTGCAAAGTAACATTCTATGTGCATCCATCAGTGAGCCTGAACCCTATTCTCAAGAGATCCTTCATTCTGTTATATTTCCATTTCTCACAGCAGTTGGCCTTATTCCCCCAAAACATCAGCATTTCAGAAAGTGATTCTGAAAGTGGCGTTTTCCTCAGAGGGACATCAGTGTAAACAGACCAGAGATTGTCCTCTCTGGATCTTAGTCCTGGCTGAAGTGATTCTTATTGAAATTGCTACCCTCCCATCCTCGGGCCGCAGAGCAGACCATTTGGCTTCTTGTGCCTGTGCTGGCTGTTTGAGTCTTTCTGCCTCGTCCCATGCCGATATTGCCTTGCAAAACTTCCTCTGTAAACAAGGGTCCAATTGCCTCCTGCCATTTATTGTTGAATCTGCTTACATTCAGGGCCTTTCAGATACAACTCAACACATTCTGTTATTTCTGAAGAGATCAGGATCAAGAGTGGTTGACCCGCTGAGTTACTCCAGCACTTTGAGCTATTTTTATCCAAAAGTCTTTAATTATGTAATGTATTGACAACAGAAGAATGAAATTCTTACTTGCAGTAGCATAACAGACCTGCAACACATAGGTAGAAAGGAACTGCAGATGCTGGCTTAAACCAAACATAGACACTAAAAGATGGAGTAACTCAGCGGGACAGGCAGCATCTCTGGAGAGAAGGAATGGGTGACATTTCGGGTCGAGACCCTTGTTCAGACTGAAGAAGTCTGAAACGTCACCAATTCCTTCTCTCCAGAGATGCTGCCTGTCCCGCTGAGTTACTCCAGCATTTTGTGTCTATCTTCGGTAGTACATAATAACTAGTTAGCACTGGTTAGCTAACTGAATGATTAGTTAGCACCCAACAAAAGCTTTTCACTGCGCACGTGACAATAAACTAATGGTTTAAGAAGGAGGGAGATCAGGTTGGTTAATGCGGACCGAGCGGAGGTGTTCGGCGAAACGATCGGCAAGCCTATGCTTGGTCTCACCGATGTAGATCAGCTGACGTCAAGAGCAACGGATGCAATAGATGAGATTGGAGGAGGTGCAGGTGAACCTTCGATTTTCCAGCATCTGCAGTTCCTTCTTAAAAACTTCAAAACGAGTTTCTGTCAGTGAAAACATGCAGGTAGACTCAATCCATGTAGAGTTACAGATTTGCACAGCACAGAATCAGCCCATTGATCCAACTCATCTATGTTGACCAAGATGCCCAGTTCCATTGGCCCACGTTCCTTTAAACCTTTTCTATCCATTGCCTGTCCACATCTATTTTAAATATTGTTCTTATATTTTTTAAATACATTCAGGGCAGCACGGTGGTGCAGCGGTAGAGTTGCTGCCTCACAGCGCTAAAGTCCTGGGTTCGATCCCAGGGCTGCCAACTCTCACGCATTGAGCGTGAGACTCACGCATTTCACAAAATTCTCACGCTCCCGGGCTGATCACAATTTTCTCACGCTCAAATTTTAAATAAATAAATAAATAAAGTTGCGGACAATACAACTCGCCCAAGGCTTCCAGATCTCCTCCACACTCTCCAATGAGAATAGCCTTCTGTCTGCGGGTTTCCCGTAAAGAACGAGCAATTTAATTCTTAGACTCTTAAGCACACTATTGAAAATGGCAAACTGCAGTGCATTTGACTTTCATGGAACCAAAATCTGCAGCTGATGACAATTCAAAATAAAGCAAAAATTGTTTTAGTGAGTAAAAACCATGAGGGGAATATATAAGGTGAATGCATAGTCGTTTTCCCGGGATATGTGATTCAAGAACTAGAGGACATTGGTTTAAAGCAGGGCTGTCTAACTACCGGCCCGCGGGCCGTATATCCGGCCTGCTAAGGGGTCCAATCCGGCCCGCAGGATGATTTGGGTGAAAGAAAAGTAGTTTAGTTTCTTTCCTGCAGATGGTGTGATAGGTGAGACATGGCGGTGGTCCCAGCACTGACCCCTGAGGCACCGCTCACACTTCCCACCCTCTGTGTCCGTCGGCCGTTCTATCCACACCCCATGGAGTTTTATCCCCAGCCCAGAGCCAGGAGCGGACCGGGTGAGTGGGGGCGTTGGTGCCGCCTCCGGGGATGAATCTCGGGCTGGGGGGGGGGGGGGGGGAGGGAAACACTCCCCGTGCATCGCCAAGTCTCCGCTCACTCCGGATGTTGTCACCGCTTCACTGACACACGCTCTCACACACAATCTAACACACACTGACACACAAAAGGTTTAAAGGGATATGGGTCAAATGCAGATAAATGGGACTAGTTTAGATGGGGCATCTTGACCTGCATGAACAAGTTGGGATGAGGGGCCTGTTTCCATGCTGTAAGACTATGACACATTGTAGAAAGGGTGCAATTACTCTGGGGACGACCCAGGGGCGATTTATGAACATATTGGCAGGGCTGGAATTTTTTTTCACTTTGAAGAAAGATTTGATAACTGGGATTGTATTCTCGGCAGCAATGGAGGTGAATAAATAACTTAGTTGAGGTGAATAATATTATGAGAATAAGACCTGTTTTGCTTAACAAAGAGTGTAGGAAGGAACTGTAGATGGTTTATATGCAACCAATAATATAGTTACCTCACTCCCATTAACCCCGCCCAGTTAACATCAATCATAACGCCTTCCCCTCAGTAGAAAATGTAGCCGGTGCTTGAAGGTGTGTGTAATACCCAGTGCTATCATTAAAAGATGTTGTACACTTAAGAGCTTGTAAAGTTTTCATTTACATGGTGTCAGAAGTGGGATTCGAACCCACGCCTCCATGTAAATGAAAACTCTGAAAATAGACACTAAAATCTGGAATAACTCAGCGGGACAGGCAGCATCTCTGGACAGAAAGAATAGGTGATGTTTCGGGGCGAGACCTTCAGACTGAAAAGGTTGAAAACCAGCCATAAAACACAATTACTGGAGATGTGTGTTACCCAACTAAGGGCAGAAATCAGAATCATGTGTTCATCTTTATTGATGTGACACCATAATAAATATATTACAGAAAAAATAATTGAATGGGGTGGCCCGGTGGCGCAGCGGTAGAGTTGCTGCTTGCAGCACCACACACCCAGATTGGATCCTGACTACGGGTGCTGGCTGTACAGTATTTGTACATTCTCCCTATGGCCACTGGGTTTTCTCTGGATATTCCAGTTTCCCCCATATCTGAAAGAAGTGCAGGTTTGTAGATTAATTGGATTCTGTAAATTGTCCCTGGTGTGTAGGATGAAACTGGTGTATGGTAGATTGCTGGTCGGTGTGGACTTGGTGGGCCGAAACATATATATAGAATATATATTTCCATATATATGTTTTACATATATACAGTGGCTTGCAAAAGTATTCATACCCCTTGAACTTTTCCACATTTTGTCACGTTACAACCACAAACATAAATGTATTTTATTGGGATTTTATGTGATAGACCAACACAAAGTGGTGCATAATTGTGAAGTGGAAGGAAAATGATACATAGTTTCCAAATTTTATTACAAATAAAAAACTGAAAAGTGTGGCGTGCAAAAGTATTCAGCCCCCCTCAGTCAATACTTTGTAGAACCACCTTTCGCTGCAATTACAGCTACAAGTCTTTTGGGGTATGTCTCTACCAGCTTTGCACATCTAGAGACTGAAATTTTTGCCCATTCTTCTTTGCAAAATAGCTCAAGCTCAGTCAGATTGGATGGAGAGCGTCTGTGAACAGCAATTTTCAAGTCTTGCTAGAGATTCTCAATTGGATTTAGGTCTGGACTTTGACTGGACCATTCTAACACATGAATATGCTTTGATCTAAACCATTCCATTGTAGCTCTGGCTGTACGTTTAGGGTCGTTGTCCTGCTGGAAGGTGAACCTCCGCCCCAGTCTCAAGTCTTTTGCAGACTCTAACAGGTTTTCTTCCAAGATTGCCCTGTATTTGGCTCCATCCATCTTCCCATGAACTCTGACCAGCTTCAATGTCCCTGCTGAAGAAAAGCATCCCCACAGCATGATGCTGCCACCACCATGTTTCACAGTGGGGATGGTGTGTTCAGGGTGATGTGCAGTGTTAGTTTTCCGCCACACATAGCGTTTTGCATTTAGGCCAAAAAATTCAATTTTGGTCTCATCAGACCAGAGCACCTTCCTCCACATGTTTGCTGTGTCCCCCATATGGCTTGTGGCAAACTGCAAATGGGACTTTTTATGGCTTTGTTTCAGCAATGGCTTTCCTCTTTCCACTCTTCCATAAAGGCCTGATTTGTGGAATGCACGACTAATAGTTGTCCTGTGGACAGATTCTCCCACCTGAGCTGTGGATCTGCGCAGCTCCTCCAGAGTTACCATGGGCCTCTTGGCTGTTTCTCTGATCAATGCTCTCCTTGCCCGGCCTGTCAGTTTAGGTGGAGGGCCATGTCTTGGTAGGTTTGCAGTTGTGCCATACTCTTTCCATTTTCGGTTGTTGGATTGAACAGTGATCTGTGAGATGTTCAAAGCTTGGGATTTTTTTTATAACCTAACCCGGCTTTAAACTTCTCCACAACTTTATCCCTGACCTGTCTGGTGTGTTCCTTGGGCTTCATTATGCCCAAGGAACATTGTTTGTTCACTAATATTCTCTAACAAACCTCTGAGGCCTTCACAGAACAGCTGTATTTAAACTGAGATTAGATTACACACAAGTGGACTCTATTTACTAATTAGGTGACTTCGGAAGGCAATTGGTTGCACTGGATTTTATTTAGGGGTATCAGAGTAAAGGGGGCTGAATACTTTTGCACGCCACACTTTTCAGTTTTTATTTGTAAAAAAATTTGAAAACCATGTATCATTTTCCTTCCACTTCACCATTATGCGCCACTTTGTGTTGGTCTATCACATAAAATCCCAATAAAATACATTTACGTTTGTGGTTGTAATATGACAAAATGTGGAAAAGTTCAAGGGGTATGAATACTTTTGCAAGCCACTGTATCTTAATTTCATTGAACCATATACTTGGTTGAATATGTGGCATTATGTTCA
This sequence comes from Okamejei kenojei, assembly GCA_035221665.1. Taxonomy (NCBI): domain Eukaryota; kingdom Metazoa; phylum Chordata; class Chondrichthyes; order Rajiformes; family Rajidae; genus Okamejei; species Okamejei kenojei. The sequence continues at coordinate 2,673,401 of CM069132.1, read as the reverse complement.
TCTTGTTTCTATAGTTAAAGGGTAAGGTTGATTGATTTATTTGTGTAGAACAGTGATAGAAGTCCGACTCCTCATGTCTTGTTTCTGTTTGTTTCTCTATATATATACATAACAGCATGAATTATAATCTGATTTGCATACATGAATATACTAAGGTCATCCATGTGCTGCACCTGTTGATCAGAGCCTGGCTCTACTGTGGAATGTAATTAGGAATGTAATTTAGCCTAAACTTATTCATACCTAATCCAATTTAAAGCATAAATGTTGCATTCAAGTGTAAGTTAAATGACTCGCTACAGTATGCACCAGATTTCACAATTTCAAGCTGGAAAATGCAAAATCTTGTCTCCCTACTTTGGGGGGGGGACACACATCCCCCCTCCCACACCCTCCCCGCCCCCATGGTCGCTACGCTCCCTCGCAATTTCTCACTCTCAACTCTCACCCAATGTTGGCAGCCCTGCGATCCTGACAACATGCTCTCTGTAGAGTGTTTGTACGTTCTCCCAGCGACCACGTGAGTTTCCCCCCCGGCTGCTCTGCTTTCCTCCCGCATTACAAAGACGTACAAGTTTGTAGGTTAATTGTTAAATTTAGTTTAGAAATACAGCGAGGAAACAGGCCCTTCGGCTCACTGAGTCCACGCCGACCTACGATCCCCGCACATTAACATTAACTATCTTACACACGTTAGGGACATGTATGCCAAGCCAATTTACCTACAAACCTGTACGCCTTTGGCGTGTGGGGGGGATTTGAAGATCTCGGAGAAAACCAACGCAGGTCACGGGGAGAACATGCAAACTCCATACAGACAACACCCGTGGTCGGGATCGAACCCGGGTCTCCGGCGCTGCAAGCGCTGTAAAGCAACAACTCTACCTGTGGTAAGTTTCAGAATTGGTGTTTATCAAGTCAAGCCAAGCCAAGTTTATTCGTCACATACACATACGGGATGTGCAGTGAAATGAAAAGTGGTAATGCTCGCGGACTTTGTGCAAAAAACAAACAAACAAACGACCAACAAACTACAAACAGAATCACATGTTCTTTTTCATGTTAACTATTGTGGGCGGTATTGTGGTACAGTAAGTTAGTAGAGTTAGTCCCTGGTGAGATAGGAGTTTACAGTCCGAATGGCCTCTGGGAAGAAACTCCTTCTCATCCTCTCCGTTCTCACAGCATGGCAACGGAGGCGTTTGCCTGACCGTAGCAGCTGGAACAGTCCGTTGCTGGGGTGGAACGGGTCTCCCATTATCTTATTGGCTCTGGAGTTGCACCTCCTGATGTATAGTTCCTGCAAAGAGGCGAGAGAAGTTCCCATAGTGCGTTCGGCCAAACGCACTACTCTCTGCAGACTCTTCCTGTCCTGGGCAGAGCAGTTCCCAAACCAGATTGTAATATTTCTGGACAAGATGCTTTCCACTGCCGCAGAGTAGAAACACTGGAGGATCCTCGGAGACACTCTGAACTTAATGACAGAGCACAGTCGTTGGTAAGAATTGGCTCACACTTCCTTGAATCGCACTTTATCTTATTCCGTTTTAAGTCTCCCCACTGTACTCTGTCATTAACGTTGCCTTCACTTCCTGAGTCTACTGTAGTCTACTTCCACACCTCCAATTCTCACCGCCACCTTAGCCTGCTGAACGTTGATAGCAACAGCGTACCCTGCATCCATCTGTGCTTCGTCAAACAAGCCAAAGGGAGACAATGGAAAAACAAATAGATTTGGAGGAAGAAGAGGGCAGAGAGATGGATACTATCAAATTGTATTCCAAGTTGATCAATGTCCAAGTCATTGATGAAACTCAGATGGATGCAGGGTGTCAACAACAAGCACGCAAAGGTACCGGTGGGAACTGAAGGCGTTGAAGTAGACATTATAGTAGACTCGGGAAGTGATAGCTATGTTATCGATGTGGGAAGACTGAAAACGGAATAAGGTAAAATGCACTTCGAGAAAGTGTGAGAAGAAATTGTATCCCTGAACATAATCAAAACCACTCCAAACAGTTGGATGTTTCAAGGCAGAGGTCCAGGCAGGTTAAGTTGTGGTCATCAAGGAGAAACGAGAGCCACTCATGAGTAGAGAGACTGCCCAAACATTAGGTGTGCTACACATTGGGATAAATGTCAACTCACTGAAGTCATTTGCGGACTTAAAGGAGGAGCTCAAGCCAGGATTTGAAGGCATTGGAAAATTGCATGATTGCCACGTCAAACGGAAGATAGACCCACATGTTAAGACTGTAGCACAAGCAATGAGAAGAACTCCGTCTGGATGAAGAGAAAAGGTTGAGGCCAAGACGCCAGAGCTCATTGAACAGGATATCATTGAACCTGTTAAAGAATCGACGCCATGGGTCAGTCCATTTGTAGTAGTCGTACCAAACCCAAACGGAGAGATAAGACTTTGTGTGGACAAGAGACAAGTAAATGAGGCAATGGTATGAGAGCGACACCCCATGCATACTGTCGATGAGATCCTACAACAGCCACTGAATCTACAAGCACAATATTTTCAAAGCTAGACCTGAAGTGGAGTTATCATGAGTTGGAGTTGGACCCAGAGTCAAGGAAAATAACTATTTATGTCACACATTGCGGTCTCTACCGATATACGAGGTTGTTGTTCAGAGTCAGTGTCACACCAGTGATTTACCAATATGATATTCAAAGGGATTCCTGGAACTACAAACATCTCAGATGATATACACATTCATGGTACCACACGTGAGGGACATGATGAGAGACTCAGGCAGACGCTGGTTTGGTTGAAGAGAATACGGACAAATGTTTGCCTGGTGTTTCAGAATCGGTGTTTATGGGCCACAAGATGACCAGTAATGGGATTAATGCAGCTGAGGGCAAGAGTAAAGCTGTGGAAGAAGTTCGAGAACCAAGAGATGCGACTGAAGTAAGGCTTTCTTGATTTGGTGATTTATTCCAACCCTAGCTACTGTGGCAGAGCCACTGAGGAGGTTGACAAGGAAGAATGTGCACTTTGCATTTGGTCCCGAACAAAGAACTGCATTTCAGAAGGTCGACACAAAATGCTGGAGTAACTCAGCGGGACAGGCATGATCTCTGGAGAGAAGGAATGGACGATGTTTCGGGTCGAGACCCTTCTTCAGACAGAAACGTCGTCCATTCCTTCTCTCCAGAGATTCTGCCTCACCCACTGAGTTACTCCAGCATTTTGTGTCGACCTTCGATTTAAACCAACATCTGCAGTTCCTCCTTACGCAAACTGCATTTCAGATGTTGAAACAGAGTTTGATGAGTGTCCATACATTGGGATGGTATGATCCAAAGGCACCAACCCAAATTATTGCAGATGCAAGTCCAGTGGGACTTTCATGCTGACCGGTATGACATTGAGTTTGAGTTGTGGACAGACAAGCTACTCCCCTCCATCGAAGCCCTGTGCCCGGATTGAAAGACGGATGCTTAGACTCCAACAGTGTGAATGCAGAGTGATGCACATCGCTGGAAAGAACGATACAGCTGACTCATTATCCAGATTGCTGAAGGTAGACAGGCTGCGAGGGTCTGCACTGGAGACAGAAGCAGAATCATTTGTAACATTTCCTGAGGTACACTCTGCACCAAGAGCAATGAGAGCCAGGGAAATAGCAGAAGAGTTGGACAAGGATCCAGAACTCCAAGATGCTAGAGAGCGGATTCACAGAGGTGACTCTGGGAGGAATGTCCGCACAGGGCAGATGCATCTGTCTGGGATAGATCTGATCATCTATCAGAGATAGATCTGGCGGTCACAGTGGCGCATCGGCAGAGTTGCTGCCTCACAGCGAATGCAGTGCCGGAGACCCGGGTTCCATCCCGACTAATGGGCCTGTCCCACTTAGGCAACTTTTTAGGCGACTGCAGGAGACGATGCAGTCGCCACGTGTTCGCGGGTGGTTGCCGGGGAGTCGCCTTCATGGTCGTGTGTGTGTGTGTGTGTTCCACTCTGACAGTCGCCGTTCCAGTTGCCGGTTTTTCAGGCGACTGCCGGCAACTTGACAGTCACCGGCAGTCGCCTGCAAAATCGCCCAAGTGGGACAGGCCCATTAGTGTGCTGTCTGTACGGAGTTTGTACGTTCCCACGTGACCTGCGTGGGTTTTTCTCCGAGATCTTCGGCTTCCTCCCACACTCCAATGACGTGCAGGTTTATAGGTTAATTGGCTTGGTAAATGTAAAAAATAATTGTCCCCCCGTGCGTGTAGGATAGTGTTAATGTGCGGGGATCGCTGGTCGGCGCGGACCCGGTGGGCCAAAGGGCCTGTTTCCGCGCTCTATCTCTGAACTAAAGATGAACTATGCACAATTGTAAGGTGTGTGCTGAGGAGAAACAGGATCGCAGTGCCAACAAAGCTGAGGCCCAGGAGGGTCACGTTGGCTCACAAGAGACATTGAAGAGTTAGGAGAACGGAGGATGAATCAAACAAAGTGTTTGTGTTCAATGTTGTGAAGTGTGTGCATTGTGTTCGGAGCAAGGTGAGTATGTGACCAGCACGGGCTGGAATGTGGAGCATGAATCAGACTGCCGGAGGAGCTCGGCAAGTTGAGCAGCATCTGTGGGGGGAAAATAGTTGTTGCCAGTCAAAGTCCTCCAGCAGTTTGTTTTTGACCTTGTATTCCTGACACTGATGCTGGCTTATTGTTTAAACGCTCGGGCAGCTGACAACCCAACAGAAGATACATTGAATAACCTCGAGCAATCCCCATTCCCTTTCTCTCCTGCTCTCTCCCTCCCTTTCCCCCTCCCCATTCTCCCCCACACGCCACCTTCCCATTTCACACCCCTCTCCTGGACTCGCGCTGACTCCTCCCCTCCCCCTACTCCTACATTCCTTCCTCCAGCTTCACAATTTGTAGCTCTTCAATCCTTCTGTCTCACACTTTTTCTTTTCACCTCCAGCCTTTGTTTCCACCATTTACCTACCACCCCCCGTCCCCCTTATCCCCTATATCCACCTATTACTTGCCAGGCTTGCTCCTGCCTCTCCCCTCTTCCAGCTTCCTCCTCCTCCTCCACCATCAATCTGAAGATGGATATCAACCCGGAACGTTGTCCATCCATGGTCCTCATCGGTGATGCCTGAGTTACTCCAGCACTTTCTGACTTAAATGTGCAATTTATATGTCTGCTGGCTGAGGTCAGGATAACGCAACCTCCAAATGGGCAGCAGCAGCCGCTATCAGGCGTTTTCTTTAGGTGGTTGATGTGTGAGTCATGTTATTGTGTGTGTTGGTGTGGTCCTTGTTTTACGTGGGTGGAGATCCACTCGAGCAGCTTGTCAAGCAAGCTGTAGTGGAGGTGAAGATGAGAGCACAAATCTGCGACATGTGCTTCAGCGCAAAAGTGTTGGGGTTTGAAACCAGTTCAGAAAATGCTGGAAAATACTCAGTGAAAGCCCTGTCCCACGGTACGAGTTCATTCCAAGAGCTCTCCCGAGTTTGCCCTGAGTCGAACTCGGAGATTTACGGTAATGGCCACTCGTCGGTACTCGGGGCTCTCGTGGACATTTTTCATCATGTTGAAAAATCTTCACGAGTCTTCTCGTGCTTACCTGCCGTTAGCGAGTCTTCCCGTATACCTGCCGTTAGCGCTAAGAGACGTCCCCGAGCTCCGACGTACCCGCGACGTTCATTCTCCGTGCTTACCACGAGTTTGATTTTTTTTACACTCGGGAGAGCTCTTGGAATGAACTCGTACCGTGGGACTGGGCTTTGAGTCTCACACCATCGGTGAGGAGGGGAACAATTGGTCATGTTTCAAGTCCATCTTGTCACCAGGACAAGTGGTTAACTAGCCTTGCTCTCTGCGGATGCTAACCGACCTGCTGTGCAGACGCGAATGGTTTCTCAGTGGGAACGTGGCGTATGCAAATGGGAGCTGTCAGGTTCTCTGAAAGGCTGATGATTCATTTCTCTTCCCCCGCAGTCGGAGGACCTGGGCACTTGCAGCCAGTACGATGTGGGAAGGCAGTCCCGGAGCATGATGCCCAGCGCCAGCTGTGTCTTCCCCGGCTTCATGCTGAGGAAGCCCTCGTCGGAGACGGACATCGAGAACTGGGCCTCCAAGCACTTCAACAAGCACACGCAGGGCATCTTCCGCCGCAAGGTGTCCATCGCCAACATGCTGGCCTGGAGCAGCGAGTCCATCAAGAAGCCTATGATCATGACCGCCGACCGCAGCGTGAAGAAGGAGGCGTGCGAGGTCTTCAAGCTCATCCAGATGTACATGGGCGACCGGCGGACCAAGGCCGACCAGCTCAACGTGGCCCTGGAGATCGCCACCAAGGGCTGGAGCATGCAGGGCCTGAGGGACGAGCTCTACATCCAGCTGTGCCGGCAGACGACGGAAAACTTTCGATACGAGAGCCTGGCCCGCGGCTGGGAACTGATGGCCATCTGCCTGGCCTTCTTCCCCCCCACCCCCAAGTTCCACTCCTACCTGGAAGGCTACATCTACAGGCACATGGACCCCCTCAATGACGCTAAAGGTAAGCCTCTGCTAACACCAAGATCTCTCAACTCCACAAGAGATCGCAACCAACCTTATTCATTACTTCAGAAGTGATAGGAGCAGAATTTGGCCATTCGGCCCATCAAGTCTACTCCACCATTCAATTGTGGCTGACCTATCTCTCTCCCTCTCAACCCCATTCTCCTGCCTTCTCCCCATAACCCCTGACACCCGTACTAATCAAGAATCTGTCTATCTCTGTCTGAAAAATATCCATTGACGGCCTCCACAGCCTTCTGTGGCAAAGAATTCCACAGATTCACCACCCTCTGACTAAAGAAATTCCTCCTCATCTCCTTTCTAAAAGTACATCCTTTAATTCTGAGGCCATGGCCTCTGGTCCTAGACTCTCCCACCAGTGGAGACATCCTCTCCATATTCACACTGTCCAGGCCTTATTAAATGCTCTCTAAAGTGCACAGTGCACTAAAAGTAGCATTAAATTCTCAAATTACAGGTAGCTGCAAATCTCGGCCGCACCCCGCATCATCTCCCCGTCCTCTCTCCCCACCTGAACACCGCATATTACGCTTGGCAAGCCGACAACTTTCCATTTTAGATGACCAAAAAACCCTCCCCCTCTTCATTCTTCCAAAACACAACCCCCACCCCTTTATCCATCCCCTCTCCTGTGCCCCACCTGGCCACGTTTCTCCCCTTCCACCAACATTCCTTCCTCTAGCCTCACAGTTCGCAACAAAGATCCTATAGCGGAGCAAGATAGACCACTCCTGCCTTAAGCAATGGGCTGACGTGTAGTACGCAACGGAGTACATCCATTTCAGTAACCCGACTCACAGTGTAATCAGCGTTGCGGGGGAACAGTTTGTGTTAATAAATTATAATTCTGAAAATGAGGAGGATTTTTACCAAAGAACTTCTATTTTTACGAGGATGTTCCCGTAACTGGCTTCCATCACCGCACTAGTATCTTTACTCCGCTATGGGATCTTTGGTGCGGAGACGGGAGCCGGTTACGGAAATGGGGCCGAAAATTACCCAGGAATCTGCCCATGACCGGACCACGTCTTTTTTGTCGAGTGGGCTATCTTGCTCGCTGTAGGATCTTTGGTTCGCAACTCTTCAATCCTTTTGTCTCGCATCTTCTGCCTCTTCATCCCTGGCCTTTGTCCACCAGCAGCTGCCTATCAAAAATCCCTCCTCACCTGTGCCGACCTATTACCTGTCTGGCTTTTGCCTCGCCCCACCTCTCCCAGCTTTATTCCCTCCACCCACCCCCCCACCAACAATCAGTCTGAAGAAGGGCCCCCTCCCGAAACGTCACCTAGCCACGCTCTCCAAAGATGCGGCCCGACCCGCTGAGTTACTCCAGCACTTTGTGTTTTTTATCGTACTGAAGGTATCGTACCAGGTTACACGGAACAAGATTTAATACGAAACTGAGGACTGACTTTCTCACACAGTGGGTGGTGGGTGTATGGAACAAGCTGCCAGGGGAAGTCTGTAGGAAGGAACTGCAGATGCTGGTTTAAACCCGATAAGACACAAAATGCTGGAGTGACTCAGCGGGACAGGCAGCATCTCTCGACAGCATGAATAGGTGACGATTCGGGTCGAGAGCCTTGTTCAGACTGAAGAAGGGTGTTGACCTGAAACGTCACCCATTCCTTCTCTCCAGAGATGCTGCCTGTACCCGCTGAACTACTCCAGCATTTTGTGTCTGTCTGCCAGAGGAAGGAGTTGAGGCAGGTACTGTAAAAGCATTCAAAAGATACTTGTACAGGTATATGGAGAAAGAAACATAGAAACATAGAAAATAGGTGCAGGAGGAGGCCATTCCGCCCTTCGAGCCAGCACCGCCATTCATTGTGATCATGGCTGATCGTCACCAATCAATAACCCGTGCCTGCCTTCTCCCCATATCCCTTGATTCCAACCGCCCCTACAGCTCTATCTATCTCTCTCTTAAATCCATCCAGTGACTTGGCCTCCACTGCCCTCTGTGGCAGGGAATTCCACAAATTCACAACTCTTTGCGTGAAAAAGTTTTTCTCACCTCAGTCCTAAATGGCCTCCCCTTTATTCTAAGACTGTGGCCCCTGGTTCTGGACTCGCCCAACATTGGGAACATTTTTCCTGCACCTAGCCTGTCCAGTCCTTTTATAATTTTATTCGTTTCTATAAGATCCCCCTCATCCTTTTTGGAAGGGTCAAGAGGGATATGAAGGGTTGAGAGAGATATGGGCCAAACGTGGGCAAGTGTGACTGGGTTAGATGGGGCTTCTTGGTCTGCATGGACAAGTTGGGCCGAAGGCCTGTTTCTGTGCTCTGCGACTCATTTTAGTCCACACATTACGTTACCTTTACCAGCTCCATCAACATCAGTTAGCTCTCCATATTATTTATCATACACTGGCTGTTGACAATGGTTTATGCATTAATATCAAATGTAAGCAGTCTTCTACGTAGATACATAACAACTGATCCCAGACCAGCTGCTCCAGTATGTGTCCCAAATTGGGATGGGGGTGGTGGGGGGGGGGGGGGGGGGGGGGCAGGGTGTAGAGCAGGGGGAATTCAGGCCTACTTTTGACCGATTGATTGACAGATGCAGAATGGACGCAGGCTTCCCGTGTCCGCGCCGCCCGTCAGTCATCTGTCCACACTAGTTCCGTGTTGCGCCATTTTAGCATCTCCTCCCGACATACTGAGGGCAATTTACAGAGGCAAACTCGCACGTCTTGGGGATGTGGGAGGAAACCAGAGCATCCGGAGGAAACCCACGCAGCCACAGGGAGAACGTGCAAACTCCACACCCGGCGACAGCGCCCGAGGTCAGGGGGGAACCTGGGTCTCCGTCGCTGAGCGGCGGCAGCTCCACCGGCTGCATCAATGTGCCGTGGATAAGTAGGACAATATGTTTTACTGTTTGGGTGCTGTACTGCATGTGTCGAGCTGGGAGCCAGTATTCCTATTCTATCATTGATTTATTTCCTGCATTTCAACGTCTACTCTGTCTTGCTTTCAATACCTTTCTCGAACAACAACATCGACTAACCTCCAAAATGCACAGCGTTTTGGCAGACTAATCTGAACAGTTTGGCCATTAAATGCATGAAGATGTCCTTCTGATATTAGTAGTGAAGGCCTCTCTCCAACACAAGAGTTGCACCCCATTTATTTTAGTTTAATTTAGTTTAGTTTTGCCTAGAGACACAACATGGAAACAGACTCTTCGGCCTGCCGGGTTTACGCCAACCATCAATCTAGTGTTATCCTACTTTCTCATACACTCCCTGCACACTATTTCTACAAAGGCCAATTAACCTACAAACCCACACGTTTTTCTGGAGTTCTATCAGAGGAAATGGTTTGTCTCTATCTGCGGAGCGGCTGGGCTTGTACACTCTGGAATTTAGAAGGATGAGAGGAGATCTTACTGAAACATATAAGATTATAAAGGGTTTGGACACGCTAGAGGCAGGAAACATGTTCCCGATGTTGGGGGAGTCCAGAACAGGGGCCACACAGTTTAAGAATGAGGGGTAAGCCATTTAGAACAGAGACGAGGAAACACTTTTTCTCACAGAGAGTGGTGAGTTTGTGGAATTCTCTGCCTTAGAGGGCGGTGGAGGCGGGTTCTCTGGATACTTTCAAGAGAGAGCTAGATAGGGCTCTTAAAAATAGCGGGTCAGGGGATGTGGGGAGAAGGCAGGCCTACTCCTGCACCTATTGTCTATTGTCTATTGCCAAGGACCAAAAATCTAATAGCAAAAATCTGTAGTGGCTGAAAATCTGAAATGATAACATACCCAGAGAGAGAAACAAAGTCAACAGCTAACATGACTTCTGTCTCTTGCATGTCATGAGCTAGCTGACCTGCCGAGTGCTTCCACTATTCCCTGCTCCCTGTTTACTGAAGACTGCAGGTGAGGTTCGAATGAGTGCTCTTGACATCAAGGCAGCATTTGCACCAGTGTGGCATGAAGGAACCGGAATAAAAAGCAATGTAGGAAGCAACAGAAGCGGTTGTAGGTCATAGAACAGTACAACACTGGAACAGGCCCTTAGGCCCACAATATCCGTGCCAACCATGATGCCTAGACCAACTCTTATCTGCCTGCACATAATCCATATACCTGCATATCCATGTACCTCTCCCATCAGGCAAAAGTTATAAATGAGTGAAAACACACACCTCCACATTCAGGGACAGTTTCTTCCCAGCTGTTATCAGGCAACTGAATCATCCCACCACAACCAGAGAGCAGTGCTGAACTACTGTCCACCTCATTGGAGACTCTCAGACTCTCCTTGATCAGACTTTGCTGGCTTTACCTTGCACTAAACGTTATTCCCTTATCTTGCCTCTATACACTGTAAGTCGCTGGATGGTAGTCATGCATTGTCTTCCTGCTGATATGATAGCACGTAACATATGCTTTTCACTGTACCTCGGTGCACGTGACGATAAACTACACTGTAACTGTGCCTATCTAAAAGTCTCTTCAGCACCACTATCGTATCTGCTTCCACCTCCTTCCTGGCACCACGTTCCAGGCCCCCACCACATCAAACGTGTCCTGCACATGTCCTCTGAACTTTGTCCCTTTCACCTTAAAGCTATGCCCTGTGGAGTGTTTGATATTTCTATCCGGGTGGTGCAACTGAGCCAGGGTCGGTGGTTTGCTCGAAGGCCGTTTGTTCAGCTTCACAAAAATCAGGTTCGGTCGATCAGCACAAGGTTCGACTCCACTCGCCACTGCTGGGATAAAGAGACAGAAAATGCAGCAAGACCTAGGCAACGCTGAAGCACAGGCCTGGAGAAGGGTTCCAACCCGAAACGTCCCCTATCCAAGTTCTCCACAGATGCTGCCTGACCCACTGAATGACTCCAGCACTTTGTCCCCTTTGCGAGTCGGCATAGTGTCACAGCGATAGAGCTGGTGCCGAGTTCGGATTTACAGACTGCTGTCTGTGCAGAGTTTGTACGGTCTCTCCGTGACCGCGTGGGTTTTCTCCGGGTGCTCCGGTTTCCTCCCACGTCCCAAAGACGTGCGGGTTTGTAGGTTAATTGGCTTCGGTAAAAATCCGTAAATTGTCCCCAGTGTGTAGGATAGTGTTAGTGTACGGGGATCGCTGGTCGGCGCGGACTCAGTGGGCCGAAGGGCCTGTTTCCTTGCTGTATCTCTGAAGTCCACAGTAAATCTACAGTTCCTTCACCTGTATGTTCCCTCGAAGCTGTCTTTCAGTGCAGGGACTCCCTGCCAAACAGCATCATTGCGGCACCTCCACCAGCGGTTCAGTGCTTCATCACCACCTTCTCAAGCAGCAATTAGGAAAGGGAACTAAATGCTTGCTGTACCTGCATCTCGTAAATGAACGTGAAAATCTAATATCCGTTCATTAAGACTTCAGCTTAGCATTTGCTTCCTCGAGCTAGAGAAGTCGTCTTTGTAAAGGTTCACATTGTTTAATGAGGAGCGTAATAATCGAAGACAAGGCTGGAGGATTCAAAGCCTCTGCTTCCACCTCATCTGATCCGATCGTTAATGCGAGCATCTGTTGAGCCCTTGTTTATAACTAATTCCGCATTCAGCCTCTAAGCATTTTTAATTTTAATTGCTCACCGAGAACGTGGCATTTGGAGAAGGCAGGGTGGTTTGATGGGAGCTGTAATCCCACACATATCATCGCCTGTCATTGAGATGACGGATTTTCAGGGCCGTGCAGTCTTGCATCATACATCACGTCCCATGACTTGTGCACTCACGCTCCACTCTCACTGCTCATGGAGGTTGTTGCAAAAGCTCTGCGTTCAGTCACTAGTTAAATCATTTATTCAAGTACGAGAAGCAGGACTCATTTTCCATTCAGTCTCCAGAACGTTTCGCTGTTAACGTTGCAGAAAGAAAGCAGTTTTAATAATTGATTTGGTGCGAGTCTATATATCTGCCTCTCTTTGGCACATTGCACCCACCAGGTTGAGGAATGTTAAAGCCCCTGTCCCACTTACGTGTCCTTGGCACGCTAATTACGCGACCTCGTGATCGCATTGAGCCGCAACGGTCCCGCGAAGGTCGCGCGCGACTTCATTCGACCGCACGGCCGTCTGGAGCGCGTGACGTCGTTTGAAGATGTGCACAAAATGCAGGAGTAACTCAGCGGGACCGGCAGCATCTCTGGAGAGAAGCAATGGGTGATGTTTTGTGTCGAGACCCCTTCTTCAGTCTGGAAGAAAGGTCTCGACCCGAAGCGTCACCTATTCCTTTCCTTCAGAGATGCTGCCTGCCCCGCTGAGTTACTCCACCTTTTTGTGTCTATTTCCATTCGCCAGCCGAACAGTGTGCCAACAAGTGCATTAGTGTAGTTGTGCCCATCAGCTTGGTAACTAGGGTTAAGGAGAAGCCCAAGGTATTCTGTGAGTACATTAGGAGGCAGTTGCAGAGTTGCAGCCTCACAGCGCCAGAGACCCGGGCTCCATCCTGACCACGGGAGCTGCCTGTACAGAGTTTGTACGTTCTCCCCATGACCACGTGGGTTTTCTCCGGGAGTTCCGGTTTCCTCCCACACTCCAAAGACGTACAGGTTATTTGGCACTGGTAGAAATTGTAAATTGTTCGTAATGTGTAGGAGAGTGCTAGTGTGCGGGGATGGCGGGTCAGCACAGATTCACTGGGCCGTAGGACCTGTTTCCGTGCTGTATCTTTCCAAAGGAAGAGAGTAGTTAAGGAAAGGGTGGGTCCACTCAAAGACAAAGGTGGGAATTTACGCAGAGCCACAGGAAATGGATGAGATCCTGACTGAGGACTCTGCACTGGTGTTCACCCAGGATGGTGGTGTGACTGGTGAGACTGGGTATCAGTGAGCTGTGCTGCGCTGCTCCATGTTCAATGTCCCAGCAGCGTCACTCCATGAGAGACTTTAGCCGTACCAACACGTTACATCCGTCACTCTGTGGATCTCAGCTCTGTGAAGATAACTGCTCCTGGTAGTTACCGAGTAGATTAACGTAACCTAAAGGGCCTGTCCCACTTTCACAACCTAGTTCACAACCTCTGCCGAGTTTGCCCTTGACTCGTACTCGCAGCATGGTCGTCACGAGGTCGTAGGAGGTCATAGGTAGGTCGTGATGCTTGTCGTAGGTACTCGTGGCATCAAGTAGGTCGGGGCATTTTTTCAACATGATGAAAAATGTCCACGAGTGAAAAAGGTCGTGAATTAGGTCGTGAAAGTGGGACAGGCCCTTTAGACAAGAAGGCAGCTTTTCAGGAGCGGCCTGAGATATGAGAACAGAAAGCGGGGGCAGGTGTAGGACTTGGGAAACGGCAGCCAGTGGCTTTACTAGGAACCTGACCGGCAACCTTTTCACACAGAGCGCAGTGGGTGTATGGAACGAGTTACCAGAGGAGGTCGACACAAAATGCTGGAGTAACTCAGCGGGACTGGCATCATCTCTGGAGAGAAGGAACGGGCAATGTTTCGACACAAAATGCTGCCCATTCCCTGAAGAAGTCCCAACCCGAAACATCGCTCGTTCCTTCTCTCCAGAGATGCTGCCTGTCCCGCTGAGTTACTCCAGGATTTGTGTCGACCTTCAATTTAAACCAACATCTGCAGTTCTTTCTTACACATTTTGCCAGAGGAGGTAGTTGAGACAGGTACTATGTATAACAGCATTTAAGAACATTCGGATGGGTACGTGGATAGGAAAGCTTTAGAAGGATATGGTACAAATGCGGGCAGCTGGGACCAGTGTTGATGGGGCACCTCGGTCGGTGTGGGCAAGTTGGGCCAAAGGCCCTGCTTCGTGCCGTATGACTCTTGTGTCCTAACTTACTCCAAATCCCATTCTGCCACAAACCTCACACCCTTGTGGACCTTTAGTTAACAATAGATAATAGACAATAGGTGCAGGAGTAGGCCATTCGGCCCTTCGAGCCAGCACCGCCATTCAATGTGATCATGGCTGATCATCCCCAATCAGTACCCTGTTCCTGCCTTCTCTCCATATCTCTTAACTCCGCTATCCATAAGAGCTTTATCTAAATCTCTCTTGAAAGCATCCAGAGAACCAGCCTCCACCACCCTCTGAGGCAGAGAATTCCACACACACAACTCTGTGTGAAAATGTTTTTCCTCATCTCCGTTCTAAATGGCTTACCACTTATTCTTAAACTATGGCCCCTGACTCTGGACTCCCCCAACATTGGGACCATGTTTCCTGCCTCTAGCATGTCCAAACCTTTGATAATCTTATATGTTTCAATAAGATTCCCTCTCATCCTTCTAAATTCCAGAGTATATAAGCTCTGCCACTCCAATCTATCAACATATGACAGTCCCGCCATCCCGGGAATTAACCTTGTGAACCTACGCTGCACTCCCTCAACAGCAAGAATGTCCTTCCTCAAGTTTGGACACCAAAACTGCACACAATACTCCAGGTGTGGTCTCACGAGGGCCCTGTACAACTGCAGGAGGACCTCTTTGCTCCTACACTCAACTCTTGTTATGAAGGCCAACTTGCCATTCGCTTTCTTCACTGCCTGCTGTAACATTCCCATTCTAGTTCCAGAATAGTTCCATACCTTGCCCCCCCTCCCCCCTCCTCCCCTCGTTCTATAGTTTCCCAAAGCTGCACACCTGGAAGTCTGCATCCCTGCCCAACCTCTCCCTAGAGCTCAGGCCCTTGAATCCTGGCAACGTCCTCGTAAAAAATGGGTGCTGGGTAATAACGTTTTGGAGATTTACAAGGTTGTAGCCAGGACTCGATGTGGGACTAGTGTAGATGGGACTGAGCTGTAGGGAGAGGCTGAGCAGACTAGGACCCTATTCCTTGGAGAATGAGTGATCTGTACAAAATCATAAGAGGAATAGATCGGGGAGAGGCACAGAGTGTCTTGCCCAGAGTAGGGGAAATGAGAATCAGAGGACATAGGTTTAACATGAGGGGGGAAAGATTTAATCGGAATCTGACTGTTAACTTTTTCACACAAAGGATGGTGGGTGTATGGAACGAGCTACCGGAAGAGGTGGTTGAGGCTGGGACTATCCCAACATTTAAGAAACATTCCGACAGGTACATGGATAGGATAGGTTTCGAGGGATATGGACCAAACGTAGGCAGTTCAGATGGGGCACGTGGGTCGGCATAGGCAAGATAGGCCGAAGGGCCTGTTTCCACGCTGTATGACTCTGTGTGACTCTAGTTGGTTAGGTTTACAGAGTGGGGAGTGGTGGGGTGGGGGGGAGTGAGTGCTGGGCAGGGTTGCAGCGGGATTGTCAAGTCTCAAGCTGTGGATGTTAAAGCCAGCCACTTGTTTCTACTGCAAACGGCCCTGAGTAACGAAGAGGGAGTGCCGGCACTCTGGCAGGGGCTGTGCTTTTGCCCACGTGCTTTCTCCGACTGGGAAGCATCCCTTGAAATCATTCTGTTGACTATTTGTTCCAAGCGAGGAGCAAGGCATTTGCAGATTGCAAACGCTTTGTGCCACCTGGGACCTCTGGCTATCTAGAATGTAAACGACACAGAGTGTTGAGATTTGGACTGGAAGCTAAAACAGCAAGCTCTGCTTTTCCACGTTGTGAGGCCGCCACCTGGAATGCAATATCTATTTTAAATTTTTACCGTAACTTGTAACTGATAAATGTAAGAACATTTCAGCAGCAAATTGGAAGGGGATCGATTGCTTCTGGCCGCGACTCTTGTTATCTGCCTCTCCTTTGTTCTCAGCTCTGATCTCCGCACTGGCTGCTCCATTTCTCTCAATGAAATCGTGATCTGTAAAACAATGAAAAATCAATGGGTTGCAGCTGCCTGCGACCCCTTGACTGAGTGTTAAAATCAATTTTGTTCCTCGTCCTTGAAGGAAGAAAAGCCTTTCAGATAGTCAATGCTCCACATCTTTGCAAGCATGCAGCTCCGTGGCAAAGGACGAGGCCAAGCTTAACTGTTTCATTGCTGCAAGGGAATTTGATTTCCCCGCTGAATTTTCCCCATTTAGTCCGTGACGTGTGTTTTTATGCCTTCTGCGGCATTGTTGGAACACTTCTTCTTCTTGCGTTTGAGGCAACAGAAGTCCGCAGCAGGGTGATGCCATCCGGTTCGACATCTGTAGGTGCCCGCCCTAAAAGGGCGCATGCTTCGGGTTGGCGCCAAGCTACGGCGCTGCTGCTGTCTCCGTTTGTTGTCGTTCGCCTGACTGAAGTCAGTTGACAGGGCTCACCACAGGGAGGTCGACAACGTGAGCCCCATGCATTCTATTGTTGGAACACTGTCATCCCTAGGCCCAGAGGTTATGACTTCCAGTCCCGCCGAGCATGCGCTGAATAGCATTCGGGTAGAAATGGTGCAGGGAAAATTTACAAGGATGCTGCCGGGATTTGAGGGACTGAGCTACAGGGAGGGGCTGGGCAGCATTGGACATTATTTCTTGGAGCACAGGAGAATGAAGCGTGATCTTGCAGAGGCGTATAAAATCACGAGGGGAATAGATAGGGAATAGATAAGAGTCTGTGGAATTCTCTGCCTCAGAGGGCGGTGGAGGCCGGTTCTCTGGATGCTTTCAAGAGAGAGCTAGATAGGGCGGAGTCGGGGATATGGGGAGAAGGCAGGAACGGGGTACTGATTGGGGATGATCAGCCATGATCACAGTGAATGGCGGTGCTGGCTCGAAGGGCCGAATGACCTACTCCTGCACCTATTGCCTATTGTCTATTGATAAATGCAGTATTTTACCAAGGGAAGGGGAATCAAGAACCAGAGGACATGGGTTTCAGATGAGAGGGGCAACATTTAATCGGAACCCGAGGGGCAACTTATTCACTCAGACGGTGGTGGGTGGATGGAACAAACTGCCCGAGGAGGTAGTTGAGGCAGTTAATATAACAACATTTCAGGGGCATTTGGACAAGTACGTGGATAGGAAAAGTTTAGAGGGATATGGGCCAAACACAGACAAAGATGGACTAGCTTAGATGGGGCATTTTGGTCTGCTTGAACGTTTGGCTGAAAGGTCTGTTTCCGCGCTGTAACACTCTGTGAATGGTCAAAGTTATCTTTGTTATGCAATAGATGTAAAACATTGTACCTGCCAAATGAAGGTAAAATATCACGTGACATCATTTCAACCAAGAATGTGGAAGAGTTCTTCTGCTGCCGCGATTAATATTCATTCACAATTATTTTCCCGCAGTGGCTGGGTCTAAATCTCTGGCTCTCCCTCCCCAACAACACTTCACCAGAAGAACAGTCCAGCAGAGGGAGGTTGAGTGGGCTGGGTCTCTATTCCTTGGAGCGCAGCGCGATGAGGGGTGATCTTATAGAGGTGTACAAAATCACAAGAGGAACTGATTGGGTAGACGCACAGAGTCTCTTGCCCAGAGTAGGGGAATCGAGAACCAGAGGACCTCGGTTTAAGGAGGGGTGGGAGAGATTTAATGGGAAACTGAGGGGTAACTTTTTTATACAAGGGGGGTGGTGGGTGTATTGAACGAGCTGCCAGAGCAGGTAGCCGAGGCATGTGCAGCTGTTTAACAAAGCAGCCAGCTCAGTGGCATCTTCTCAAGTGTAATACTGATGGACAATCAATGTCCTCGCCAATCACGTCCAGATCCTGAACATTTTTTTTTTTTTAATCAATTCTGGGTCTCTTTGCAGAGTACCCCCGGCCACGGGCAGAGATGCCAAGTGTCCCGGATTCGCCGTATTTTGTCCCGGCGAAATAACCTTTTTACGGTGTTCCGGCAGCCAAACATGCTGTTACGGAACACCGCCGCGCCGGTGTTCCTCCCGTGGTGAACGCCGGCGCCATGTGCCCCCGGTTTGCCAGCCCGGCAGCTCGCAGCCACGCCCGGCCCAGAGCCCGGGCGGCGCCGGCCCGCGCGATCAGCGGCACTTTCTTGCCGCCAGCCGGCCGCTCGCGGCAGCCCCATCACCGGGCCTCCCCCCCACCCCCACCCCCACCCAGTGCGCAGGCGCAGACCCGCCGGCAACCTTGCCAAGTGCGCATGTGCCGCACCCGCCCGCCGGCAGCCCGCTGATCTGCACCAGTGCGCAGGCGCATAGCCGCCGGCAACAACTCCAAGTGAGTATGTCACGGAGAGAAATGCATTTAACCCCATTTGTTACGGACAAATGGGTTGAATGTTACTGTGAACTAAATTTAGGGTTGGCATCTATGCACGGGTACCATGTAATCCCGTGCTGCCTGCTCCATGGTCGGACAGTCGGTGACTAAACCGTCTCCCCCACCTGGTTTTCCAGGTGAGGAGGGGGGCTGTGGACCCCCAGCTAGGACCAAAAACAAGACCCGTCAAAGGGCGGATGAGCTCCTCGCGAGCCAACGGCCGTCCACACTTCAGTAGAAGTTGCGATCACTATCGTACACGGCATTGTAAGGAATGATGATAAAGCACACACACACACCAAAATCCTAGACTTCCAGTGGCGGAAGTCCGCAGGAACTGGAGGGCAGAGATGTGAGGTGCGTCCGTCACCGTTCCCGTCGGAAACCAGCGCCGCTCGCTACGTCGCTAATGTTTTCAACGATTATGAATGAATGAATGAATTTGCAGCTCAACTGGGGTATTCATCAAAGTGTACCCTCAACTTGTATCTGGCCTCCCAGATCTCTCCCTGGTGCAAGAGACCACATCGTGAGCACTGAATGTAATGTAGTAAACCCTCTTCCATAAGCTCCTAAGTAATTGGTCAGAAGTAGGCAATTCGGCCCATTGAGTCTACTCCACCATTCAATCACGGATTGATCAATCTTTCCCTCCCAACCCCATTCTCCTGCCTTCTCCCCATAACCCTTGACACCAGTACAAATCAAGAATCTGTCAATCTACGGCTTAAAAAAACCCAATTACGTGGCCTCCACCACCGTCTGTGCAAAGAATTCCACAGCCTCACCACCCTCTCACTAAAGAAATTCCTCCTCATCTCCTCTCTAAAGTGATTGCCCCAACCCTCCCTTGTCGTTCCCTCCTCTTTTTCCTGAGCCCCCTTCTGGATTCACACCCACATCTGGAGTAGCTCACATACAACCTAGCTGTATCAATTCTGCTTTTTTTTCTTTTTTATTTGTATAAAAAAAATTTATTTAATTACAATCATCATTTACAAGCAAAAACAAAACTCTGGTGACACACCCACCACAATAGCACAATATCACCAAATTATCTAGACACTAAATTTATAAACAACTGTGTTACAATCCTTACAAATATCGGCAATAGATAATAGGTGCAGGAGGAGGCCATTCGGCTCTTCGAGCCAGCACTGCCATTCAATGTGATCATGGCTGATCATCCCCAATCAGTACCCCGTTCCTGCCTTCTCCCCATATCCCCTGACTCCGCTATCTTTAAGAGCCCTATCTAGCTCTCTCTTGAAAGCATCCAGAGAACCGGCCTCTCACTCTGAGGCAGAGAATTCCACAGACTCACCACTCTCTGTGAGAAAAAGTGTTTCCTCGTCTCCGTTCTAAATGGCTTACTCCTTATTCTTAAACTGTGGCCCCTGGTTCTGGACTCCCCCAACATCGGGAACATGTTGATGTTGATGAACATGGCAGTCTGAAGAAGGGTTTCGGCCCAAAACATTGCCTATCTCCTTCGCTCCTTAGATGCTGCTGCACCCGCTGAGTTTCTCCAGTCTTTTGTGTACCCTCGATTTTCCAGCATCTGCAGTTCCTTCTTTAACACATCGGGAACTTGTTTCCTGCCTCTAGCATGTCCAAACCCTTAACAATCTTATATGTTTCAATGAGATATCCTCTCATCCTTCTAAACTCCAGAGTGTAGTAAATAACAAATGTACAACCACCCGGGCACGGACATAACCTCTGTAAAGGAGCAAACATGTGGCTCGGGCAGAGTCCTCTTCCGCCTGGCACCGTGACTCGCCAGCTTGGCCAGGCCATGAATGGTGCTTGGGCAGCTTACAACCTAACGGTATGGACATTGAATGCTCCAACGTTTAAGTAATTAACCTACAAACAACCCTTCCTTCCTTCCACTCCCCCCACCCCCCACCTTTAACATGTGCCGCACCTTGGTTTGCATCAAATTCCCTCCTTGCATCTCAGTTCCTTCCTCAGGCTTCACACTTCACACCACTTCTGTCCTTATCTCACACATATCTGTCTTTCCATATCTGGCCTTTGTCCAACCATCTGCCAACCTAAAAAAAACCTATCTCCACGAGCCCCTCTGCTTCTCTAGCTTGTCTAGCTTTCTTCCCCCCCCCCCCCCCCCCCCCCCCCCCACAATCAGTCTGAAAAAGGGTCCCGTCCCAAAACGTCACCTATCCATGTTCCCCACAGATGCTGCCTGACCCGCTGAGTTACTCCAGCACTCTGTGAAACGTCACCTATCCATGTTCCCCAGAGATGCTGCCTGACCCGCTGGGTTACTCCAGCACTCTGTGAAACGTCACCTATCCATGTTCTCCACAGATGCTGCCTGACCCGCTGAGTTACTCCAGCACTCTGTGTCTTTCTTTTTGTCCCTCTCATCTTAAAACTATGTCCTCGAGTATTTGATTTTTCCTTCCTGGAAAAAAGGTTATGACTGTCTGCAGCTCTCTAATCCAACTCATAACTGGCAGACGCACAGCGCCACGTACCCTATAGTCATCCTCACAGATCCATCAACGTGCATAGCAGTCTGAGGGGTGACCTTGTAACATAGAAACATAGAAATATAGAAATTAGGTGCAGGAGTAGGCCATTCAGCCCTTTGAGCCTGCACCGCCATTCAATATGATCATGGGTGATCATCCAACTCAGTATCCCGTACCTGCCTTCTCTCCATACCCTCTGATCCCCTTAGCCACAAGGGCCACATCCAACTCACTCTTAAATATAGCCAATGAACTGGCCTCAACTACCCTCTGTGGCAGAGAGTTCCAGAGACTCACCACTCTCTGTGTGAAAAAAGTCTTTCTCATCTCGGTCTTAAAGGATTTCCCCCTTATCCTTAAGCTGTGACCCCTTGTCCTGGACTTCCCCAACATCGGGAACAATCTTCCTGCATCTAGCCTGTCCAACCCCTTAAGTAAAGGTGGATACAATCGTGAGGGGCAGAGGTGAGGTGAATGGTCAATAGACAATAGGTGCAGGAGTAGGCCATTCGGCCCTTCGAGCCAGCACCGCCATTCAATGTGATCATGGCTGATCATCCCCAATCAGTACCCCGTTCCTGCCTTCTCCCCATATCCCCTGACTCCGCTATTTTTAAGAGCCCTATCTAGCTCTCTCTTGAAAGCATCCAGAGAACCTGCCTCCACTGCCCTCTGAGGCAGAGAATTCCCCAGGGTAGGGGAGTCTATAGATTCAAGGTGGGAGGGGAATGAGGGACAAGAGAGTGGTGGGTACGTGGCAAGAGGTACCAAAGGAGATGGTCGAGGTGGGTACAATTCAGTACAGTCTGAAGAAGGGTCTCAACCCAAAACCTCACACATTCCTTCTCTCCAGAGATGCTGCCTGTCCCACTGAGTTACTCCAGTGTCTACCTTTGGTGTAATCCGGCATCTGCAGTTCCTTCCCACACACTAAAGATTTTGAAGGATACATGTCAAATGTCTGCCATCACCCATCTGCTCAAGAAGCCAATCTATAGGATCCAATAACCCATGTTTCCATTTTATCAACCGAATTTGATTTCCAGTATCCATTCGTAGGAAGAATTAATATTGGTTGTGGTATCAGTTTATTATTGACACATGTACAGAGATTCTGTGAAAACGTTGTTTTGCATGCTCTCCGGTCAAATCACCTGCAGAGAAAGTGCAGGTAAAAAAAAGTGCGAGGGCGTAACAAGGTAGATTGGAAGATAGGAATTGATCCTTAACGTTGAAGGTCTGATAGCAGTGGGGAAGAAGCTTTTTCTGAATCTGGCGGTATGTGCTTTCAAGCTTTTGTATCCTTGTGCCCAACGGGAGAGTGGGGGGGGGGGGGGTAACGACCGGAGTGTGACTGGTCCTTGCTTATGTTGGCTGCGTTCCTGAGGCAGCGTCTAGTGTAGATGGGAATCAGTGGAGGGGAGTCTATTCTGTGTAATAGACTGGGCTGCATCTACAACTCCCTGCAATTTCTTGCAGTCTTGGGCAGAGCTGTTGCCAAACCAAGTGGTGATGCATCCCGATGGGACGCCTCCTACGGTTTACCTGTGGAAATCAGTCAGTTATTGGAGACACGGCAAATTTCCTGCTCCTTCTGAGGAAGTAGAGGTGAAGGCGTGCTTTCTTGAACGTATCATTCACGTGGTTGGACCAGGTCAAATTGTCGGCGATATTCACACATTTAAGGGCCTGTCCCACTTAGGAGACATAAACAGCAACCTCTGGTGACCTTGCCCACCACCCAAAAAAAAATCAAGGTCGAGGTGACCTGCAACCTCCTACCACCTCCCACGCACATGTTGAAAACCTTCCTCGACTATGAAGAAAACCGGCTTCAACTAGACCTGCGACTAATAAATTATCGATTTTAAAAACGGCAACCTATTTTTAGTCGAGGCTGGTTTTAATCATGATGAAAAAATAGCAGCAACCTAGATGAAGCCTCGACCACGCGGAAACCACTTTCGACCATTATGGAGAGTGACCAAAACCTCCTGTGACCTCATGGAAACCTTGTGTGGCGGGCAAGGTCACCAGAGGTTGCTGTTTACGTCTCCAAAGTGGGACAGGCCCTTTAGTTTGTTTCCTTTGGGAAAAAAAGCTTCATGTTGATGCCTTTCAAGTTAGTGAGCAAATCACGACCATTGTGGATATGGTGGTTGCTGGCTGTGTTGGAGGGCTCAAGTACCCGGGGGGGTGAGTTTAAAATGAGGACAATAAGAACAAGTGGGCGGATTGAATTAGAGAAGTAGATATTGCATGTGCGGGCAATTCATGTTTCATACGTTCCAGACATTAGACTTTTTCTCTGCAATTGGTGTGCGACAATGCTGAGAACTATATTCTGCTCCATCCCGCACACACAAACCAACCTCCCTTCCATTGACTCCGTTTATACCTTACGCTGCCTCAGCTAGGCCAGCAGCATCATCAAGGGCACGTCACACCCTGACCACTCCCATCAGGAAAAGGTACAGAAGTGTGAAAGCGCACACCTCCAGATTCAGGGACAGTTTCTTCCCAGCTGTTATCGGGCAACTGAATCATCCTACCACAACCAGAGAGCAGTGCTGTCTACCTCATTGGTGACCCTGGGACTATCCTTGATCGGACTTTGCTGGCTTTACCTTGCACTAAACGTTATTCCCTTATCATGTAGTTATCATTGTAAATGGCTCGATTGTAATCATGTATTGTCTTTCTGCTGACTGGATAGCACGCAACAAAAGCTTTTCACTGTACCTCGGTGCACATGACAGCAAACTTCAACTTAAACTAAACTAATCTTCTTCCCCTTTGCTCTACCTATTGCACATCAGTTTGACGAGTTGTGTTCATAAGTTCTAGAATTAGGCCATTCGGTCCATCAAGTCTAACCTATTTTGTTAGTTACTACCTCAAAAATCTTTAATTGATTATCAACAATGATGCCCCTTCTGTAACTCCATGTAGACATTGCTTGATCCAATTCCCTTAGGTTGACCAAGCCTGTCCTCACCAGAGTTTTAAAGGATCATAGAAACATAGAAAATACGAGCATGAGTAGGCCATTCGGCCCTTGGGGCCATTCAGTATGATCATGGCTGATCATCCAAAATCAGAACCCCGTTCCTGCTTTCTCCCCATATCCCTTGATTCCGTTAGCCCTAAGAGCAAAATCTAACTCTCTCTTGAAAACATCCAGTGAATTGGCCTCCACCGCCTTCTGTGGCAGAGAATTCCACAGATTCACAACTCTGGATTGGGTTGGGTAGCATGCAAAACAAAGCTTTTCACTGTACCTCAGTACACTTGACACTAATGAAGCCTTCCCTGATAGTCAGAGGAGATTTCATTGAAAAGTACAAAATCCCGACTGGAGAGTTTGGGAACAGGGACCAAAGTTTCAATAGGCAATAGACAATAGGTACAGGAGTAGGCCATTCGGCCCTTTGAGCCAGCACCGCCATTCACTGTGATCATGGCTGATCATCCACAATCAGTACCCCATTCCTGCCTTCTCCCCATATTCCTTGACTCCTCTAACTTTAAGAGCTAAATCTAACTCTTGAAAACATCCAGTGAATCGGCCTCCACTGCTTTCTGAGGCAGAGAATTCCACAGATTCACAACTCTCTGGGTGAAAACGTTTTTCCTCATCTCAGTCCTAAAAGGCCTGCCCCTTATTCAGGGTGTGGAATAAGACTTGGAATGAGAACTGCGATGAGGGGAATTTTCTTCACCCAGTGAACGGTGAAACTGTGGGACTCTCTCCTACAAAAGGGCCAAACCACGGACTATTTTTTAGAATTAAATAAATTTCAAGACACACAAGATAAACGCAAAAAGCTGGAGTAACTCAGTGTGTCTGCTGTCAGCTGACCCGCTGAGATACTCCAGCATTTTGTGTCTATCTTTGGTTTAATCCAGCATCTGCAGTTCCTTCCATGTGGACACAAACGATATTGAGGGAAATAAGGAGCGAGCAGGAATATGGTATTGAGATAATTAGCCACAATCATTCTTAATGACAGAACATAGTCAAGAGACAAGTCAAGAGAGATTTATTGTCATGTGTCGAAGATAGGACAATGTAATTCTTGCTTGCTGCAGCAGAGCACCATATTGCTAGCATAATACAGAACAGGAGATAAAAGTTCAGTGTGTCTATATACCATAGACCATATATATACACACATAAATAAACAGATAAAGTGCAATAGGCTGTTATAGTTCAGAGTTTGTTTGAAGTTGTGTTTAATAGCCTGATGGCTGTGGGGAAGAAGCTGTTCCTGAACCTGGACGTTGCGGTTTTCAGGCTCCTGTACCTTCTTCCCGATGGAAATGGAGAGATGAGTGTGTGGCCAGGACGGTGTGGGTCTTTGATGATGTTGGCAGCCTTTTTGAGGCAGCGACTGCGATAGATCCCCTCGATGGTGGGGAGGTCAGAGCCGATGATGGACTGGGCAGTGGTCACAACGTTCCGCAGTCTTTTCTGCTCCTGGACGTTCAAGTTGCTAAACCAAGCCACGATGCAACCAGTCAGCATGCTCTCTACTGTGCACCTGTAGATGTTCGAGAGAGTCTTTCTTGACATACCGACTCTCCGTAATCTTGTCAGGAAGTAGAGGCTCTGATGTGCCTTCTTTATAATTGCATCCGTGTGGTGGGACCAGGAAAGATCTTCGGAAATATGCACGCCCAGGAATTTGAAGTTCTTGACCCTTTCCACCATCGACCCGTTGATATAAACGGGATTGTGGGTCCCTATCCTACCCCTTCCAAAGTCCACAATCAGTTCCTTGGTTTTGCTGGTGTTGAGGGCCAGGTTATTGTGCTGGCACCATTTGGTCTATCGGTCGATTTCACCTCTATACTCTGACTCGTCCCCATCAGTGATACGTCCCACAACAGTGGTGTCGTCAGCGAACTTGATGATGGAGTCCACACTATGACCGGCTACACAGTCATGAGTATAGAGTGAGTACAGCAGGGGGCTGAGCAAGCAGCCTTGAGGTGCTCCCGTGCTGATTGTTATCGAGGATGACACATTACCACCAATTCGGACAGACTGTGGTCTGTGAATGAGGAAGTCGAGGATCCAATTGCAGAGGAATGCGCAGAGACCCAGGTCTGCGAGTTTGGTAACCAGCTTGGAGGGGATGATGGTATTAAATGCCGAGCTGTAGTCAATGAATAACAGCCTCAAATGAATTTTTGTTGTCCAAGTGGTCCAGAGCGGAGTGGAGGGCCAGCGAGATCGCATCCACCGTTGTTGACCTGTTGTGGCGGTAAGCAAACTGCAGTGGGTCGATGTTCTTGTCGAGGTAGGAGTTGATATGCGCCATAATCAACCTCTCAAAGCACTTCATCACCACAGACGTTAATGCCACTGGTCGATAGTTGTTGAGGCACGTCACTCTTCTTGGGCACCGGTATTATTGATGCCCTTTTAAAGCAGATGGGAACCACAGACCTCAGAAGTGAGAGATTGAAAATGTCTGTAAAAACTCCAGCCAGTTGGTCTGCACAGGGTTTGAGAACACGACCGGGTATACCAAAAGGTCCAGGCGCTTTCCGAGGGGTCACCTCCCTGAAGTCGGCCTCTGTGACTGTGACTGAAATACCATCAGAGTGAATGGGGGTTCGGGAAGGCACATCAGTGGTCTCCCTATCAAAGCGTGCGTAGAACGCATTGAGCTCGTCAGGGAGTGATGCTTCGCTGGCATTCGAGCTGCCTTCTGATTTCGCGTTGTAGGAGGTGATGGCATTCAAGCCTCGCCACAGCTGCCGAACATCCGTCTCATCCTCCAGCTTGGAGCAGAAGTCCCTTTTTGGCCTCTTTGATGGCCTTACCAAGGTCATATCTGGACTTCTTGTAGACCTCTGTATCTCCAGACCTGAATGCCCGGGATCTGGACTTCAGAAGAATGCGGATCTCATGATTCATCCAAGGCTTCTGATTGGGAAACACTCGGAAGGTTTTTGTTGGGATGCAGTCCTCCACACATTACTTTATGAAGTCTGTAACGACTGTGGCGTATTCGTTCAAGTCCGTTGCCGAGTCCCTGAACATTGCCCAGTCTACAGACTCCAAGCAGTCCTGTTGTTCCTCTGCATAGATACAAAAGGCTGGAGTAACTCAGCGGGTCTGGCAGCGTCTCTGGAGAGAAGGAATGGGTGACGTTTTGGTTCGAGACCCTTCTTCAGACTAGAACATCACACACTGGCTTACTTCTACAAGTATTTTTGTGGAAGCAAGGGACTGCAGAAGTCAGTTTACATAAAAGAGACACAAAGTGCTGGAGTAACTCAGCAGGTCAGGCAGCATCTGTGGAGAACTTGGACAGGTGACGTTTTGGGTTGGGACCCTTCTTCAGATTTTTGTGAGGGTTTTTTTGCACTTTCACTTCATCTTTAATAACAGATTTGTGCTTTTTTCCTGACTAATTGATCTGTAGTTCCCAGTTTTTGTTTGCCTTCCTGCCTGAAGCAGGGATTGCTCCTATTTCAGAGGGAGCCGCTGATCTGAAAAGCAATTAAGATATCATTGTGGTCTTTATTTCTTTTTCCCAATTCCCACCAACAATTCCGTGCCCAAAAGGCAGGGTGGCAGTGCCGAGGCCACAGGAATGTTCCGTCGGTCCCCCAAGTGGCCGTTCTTTCAGCACGGCACGCTGCCAGCTTGTAGGATTGTGCCGTGCATCACAGCTGGCTACACTGCCTTGCAGACACTGTGCCCACACACCTGCAGTGTCTGGCAGACAGACAGACCATGCTGGCTGAAGCTCAGGAGCAGGAGGCTCTGGCTGGCTTTACCTCACAAGCTTATTGTCAGGGAAGGCTTCACTGTTGTCACGTGTACCGAGGTACAGTAAAAAGCTTTGTTTTGCATGCTATCCGATCAAATCAGATAATACTATACACAATAGACTGTAGACAACAGGTGCAGGAGGAGGCCATTCGGCACTTCGAGCCAGCACCGCCATTCAATGTGATCATGGCTGATCATCCCCAATCAGTACCCCGTTCCTGCCTTCTCCCCATATCCCCTGACTCCGCTATTTTTAAGAGCCCTATCTAGCTCTCTCTTGAAAGCATCCAGAGAACCGGCCGCCACCGCCCTCTGAGGCAGAGAATTCCACAGACACCCACTCTCTGTGAGAAAAAGTGTTTCCTCGTCTCCGTTCTAAATGGCTTACTCCTTATTCTTAAACTGTGGCCCCTGGTTCTGGACTCCCCCAACATCGGGAACATGTTTCCTGCCTCTAGCGTGTCCAAGCCCTTAACAATCTTATATGTTTCAATGAGATTCCCTCTCATCCTTCTAAACTCCAGAGTATACAAGCCCAGCCGCTCCATTCTCTCAGCATATGACAGTCCCGCCATCCCGGGAATTAACCTTGTAAACCTATGCTGCACTCCCTCAATAGCAAGAATGTCCTTCCTCATATTAGGGGACCAAAACTGCACACAATACTCCAGGTGTGGTCTCACTAGGGCCCTGTACAACTGCAGAAGGAATCACTAGGGCTCTGTACAACTACACACAAATAGAATCTAGCCAAACTCAGGTAACAACAGGTGGAGGGGAGTATAGTTGTCAGCATTGCAGCGCATCAGTTCCACAGACAAAGTCCAATGTCCGCAATGGGGTGGAGGTGACAGAACCCTAGCTTATGGAGTGTCGTTCAGAAGCCTGAGCTTCTTCTTCTTTCCGTGTCCATCTTGTTACAAATGTTGACCTCGCCGTCATCGTGCGTCCTGAAAAGGACGTGAGCTTCCAGCGACAATCAGTGGAAGCCATTACTTGTCGCAATAGATGATGGTGGCAGCAGAATTAGCTCGGGATACTTCCAGTTTCCAGCCCCGCGACGTGGACGCTTCTGCTATGGGGCCGGAAGCCTGATAACAGAGGGGAAGAAGCTGTTCCCGGGTCTGGTGGTGCGTACCTTCTGCCGGACGGGAGCGGGGAGGAGATGGGATGACCGGGGTGGGACAAGTCTTTGATTATGTTGATGCAAGCACTCTCATTTCTTTTTGTTAAATCATCAAGGCTAATACAATATTACATTGTTTCATAACCTTTTTCACGGCACCATGTTGGATGCAGATCCATCCCTCCCCCACCCAAGTCCCACCAGGTTCTCGTTCTCACCTCGCACACTGTGCACAATCCTCGTTACCTTGGAGCATATCTTTCATTCATTGTTCTATATCTCTCCACGTCACCGTCGATATCTCTCGTTTCCCTTTCCCCTGACTAGTCTGAAGAAGGGTCTCGACCCGAAACGTCACCCATTCCATCTCTCCAGAGATGCTGCCTGTCCCGCTGAGTTACTCCGGCTTTTTGTGTCGATCGTATTGAATGCCTTTGATATTGATCTTGTTTGTTGTAGTAACATGTAGCGACATTCAGTGAAATACTTTGTGTGCTGTCCACTTAAATCTTACTATACAGGAGTACAGTCAAACTGTAATGTAGTGAAAAATACCAGAGTGTTGAAAATAGTGTTGCAGTGTTATATCATTAGAGTCACAGAGAAAGTGTAAAGATTGTTTTTTAAGTGCAAGGGTGACACTGAAGTAGGCACAGAGTGCTGGAGTAACTTAGCGGGTCAGGCAGCATCTTTGCAGAATATGGATAAGGTGACGTTTTGGCTTGGGGCCCTTGTTCAGACTGATTGTGTGTGGGGAGAGGGGGAGGGGGGGGAGAGGGGGAGGGGGGGTGAAGCTGGGAGAGAGGAGGGCAAGACAAGGCCCGGCATGTAATAAGTGAACACAGGTGAGGGGTGGGCTGGATAGGCAGATGGTTAGACAAAGGGCAGAAGGTGTGAGTCAAAAGGCGGTCACGGTGGCGCGGGGGTAGAGTTGCTGCCTTACAGCGAATGCGGCGACGGAGACCCGGGTTCCATCCCGACTACGGGTTCCATCCCGACGGAGTTTGTACGTTCTCCCCGAGATCTTCGGTTTCCCCTTCTACCAATATTCCTTCCTCCAGTTTCACTATTAACAACTCTACGGGTGAGGCAGCATCTATGGAACGAAGGAAATGGGCAACGTTTCGTGCCGAAACGTTGCCCATTTCCTTCGTTCCATAGATGCTGCCTCACCCGCTGAGTTTCACCGGCACTTTTGTCTACCTTTGATTTTCCAGCATCTGCAGTTCCTTCTTGAACAACTGACATACAATGAAAGAATGGGCTTATATTCGCTGGAATTTAGATGGATGAGAGGGGAGCTTATGGACATGTACAACAATTCTTTAGGGATTGGACACATTGGATGCAGGAAAAATGTTCCCTATTTTGGGGGAGTCCAAAACCTGGGGTCACAGTTTAAGAATAAAGTGTGGGCCATTTAGGACTGAGATGAGGAAAACATTTTCACCCAGAGAGTTGTGAATCTGTGGAATTCTCTGCCACAGAAGGCAGTGGAGGACAATTCACTGGATGTTTTCAAGAGAGAGCTAGACTTAGCTCTTAGGGCTAACGGAATCAAGGGATATGGGGAGAAAGCAGGAACGGGGTACTGGTGTAGGAAGATCAGCCATGGCTCGTAGGGCCGAATGGCCTACTCCTGCACCTATTTTCTATGTCTATGTTTCCAGAATTGGACCCTCAGCATATGACTACACCTTAATGGGCCTGTCCCACATAGGTGACTACGGGAGACTATGCGGTCGCCACATGGTCACCAAATGTCCGCGGGTGGTTGCTGGGGAGGCGCTTCCGTGGTCCTGAGTAGTTCCCGCATTCTCGGAACTAGTTGCGGCTTCCTTCTGGTCGCCGCTAATTTTTCAACATGTTGAAAATGAAACATGAGAAATTAGCGGTGACCAGAATTAAGCCGCCACGGAGAATAGCGAGAATTCCCGTGCCGTAGGTGCAGTGTTAGTGGGTCGCCAGGAGGTTGTAGGTTGTCGCCGTTGCTGACCGGTGAATTTCATTGGCTCATTGGGAAAAAAAACGTAAGCAGTAGTTTCCAGAACCAAGGATAACCGACCGGTAATGTTAAATGTCCGCCGAGCTTCACAGCCGTGTATCTCTGGCTTCTTAAAAGTTGTCTCCACTCCTTCTCCCCATCCCCTCTCCCCCTTCTCCCCCCTTCTCCCCTCTCTCCCCCCTCACCCCCTCTTTTAAAGGAAGTGACCCTTCCCGTACACTGTGTTTTAGCTGTCTTAATTACAATGGCAACCTTCCTGTTCATCGTGGTGTGTGTCAGTATCACGTCCGCACATTGAGACACTCCAGTTAAGGGCCTGTCCTACTTTCACGACCCAATTCACAACCTTTTGTACTCGTGGACATTTTTCACCAGGCTAGAAAAAACGCCCCGACCTACTTGATGCCACGAGTACCTACGACCAGCATCACGGCCTGCTACGACCTACCTACCACCTCCTACGACCTCGTGACGACCATGCTGCGAGTACGAGTCAAGGGCTAACTCGGCAGAGGTCGTGAATTAGGTTGTGAAAGTGGGACAGGCCCTTTAGTTAGTGGGACTTGGATAAGACTGTCCGAAGGTGTCTTGCCCCATCATTGCGTGATCTGATGCAGTATCAATATTCATTACAGTACGCTAACCTGTTACCTTGCTGCGAGTTTTAAATTCACCGCAGTCCTCTCCTCTCTCTCGGTCTGCGGAGTAAATACCATTTAGCATCGGCTCATTCTCGCCTTCATTTACGTCTCTGATGTTCAAACCATTCCTCTGGGTTCGCTCAACATTTTTGTTTCCTTGCCGACATGACGTGCCGAGTGTAGCCTTCAATATTTGTCCGATTTTTCCAGCTTTTGAAACGTTGATCAAAGAAGCCACACTTCATTAGGGTTGTTACATCGGACTGTTCCCGGACTCTCCAGAGGCACAAGCGTCTGTAGATGCGGGGATCTTGAGCCAAATACGAAGTGCTGGAGGAACTCAGCCGGTTAAGGGCCTGTCCCACTTACACGACCTTGGCTCGCAAATTACGCAACCTTGTGGTCGCTTGAGGCTTAGTTGTACGGAGCTGGTCCTGACATCGCGTGGGGCTCCGAAATTCATGCAGTGGCCGAAATCTTCGCGCGCCAACGGTGCCAGTGTAGTTCACTGTAGTTCATGGTTTCAGTGAACAAAGTACAATGTAGGGCGATAGTAAAATATGAGTTAGGGCCTAGACCATAGACCCTTCTTCAGACTCAATATCTAGACTAGCATCTGCAGACTGAACATCAGTCTGAAGAAGGGTCTCGACCCGAAACGCCACCCATTCCTTCTCTCCAGAGATGCTGCCTGTCCCGCTGAGTTACTCCAGCATTTTGTGTCTACCTTCGATTTAAACCAGCATCTGCAGTTCTTTCTAACACATGAGTTAGGGCCAACTCTTTGCCAGTAATAATAACTGCAAAAGTGGATCTTCCATCAACTACACTTAGTTATTTCTCCAGATCACAAGATATAAGAGGCCAGCTCCGGCCCTCAGAGAGCTTGTTTCAGAACGAAGGCCCCAGGTGGCATTGCTAATGGAGTTCAGGCAGAGGAGGAAAGTACTGCTTCAAATCTTCTCCTCCGAGCAAACAAGAGATGATCTTCCTGGTGATTGAATTCCGCAGACAAGCAGCAGAGAGGAGAGTGTGTGTCAGTGCGTCCAATGCCCAGCGCTGGTTTAGTTTTAGTTTAGAGATAGAGCGCGGACACAGGCCCTTCAGCCTACCGAGTCCGCACCGACCAGCGGACTTACATTTCCAGGTTTGATAGGAACCTGAGGGGCAAAATGTTTGCACAGAAGGTGGTAGGTTAATGGAATGAGTTGCCAGAGGAGGTAGTTAAGGCGACATTTAATTTCCGGAGGATATGGGCCAAACACGGGCAGGGCGGACTAGGTCAGCATGGTCAAATTGGGCTGAAGGGCTTGTTTCCTTGCTGTATGACTCTATGACTATCGCTCCATCCAATGCACGTCAAGGGTGATCCAAAGTTGTAATACTCTTGGTGGGACACAGCTTCCTCCCCTGTTCTCCCAAGTCTCTCTTCTGAATTAGTTGTAGAGTCATGTAGACTCATGTAGAGACCTGTTGTGCTGCCGCCAATAAGAATGTCATTGCACCCTTTCGGTACACGTGACAGTCAGACACGCGTGACTCCACTCTTGGGAGGCACCGCACAGAAACACCGAGTCTCATCATCATCGACAGTCATCACTCGAAACGAGTATGACTGTCCTCTCCTCTCCTCTACTTGTGGGTCTGCAGAAGTCTGTAGCGGCCGATCTGCGATCCATACACCTTAGTGCAACGTCGGGCAGAGGAGACTGGCGGTGGTTGCCAGTCGTCGAGCCCCCCCTTCTCTCTCTGTCCTTACGGTGCTGTCTCTTTGCCTCTGCGACACGGCGTAGTTCCATTTCGTGACGTGCCGTTCCTCCCTGCACGGATTTCCTCCAGGAGCGTCTGTCCAGTGCAATGTGCTCCCAGTTGCTCGATATGATGCGGAATTTCTTCAGACTGTTCTTGATGTTGTCCTTGAAGCGTTTCTTTAGCCCGCCGGGTGCTCGCTGACTTTCCTTCAATTGAGAGCACAGGATGTGTTTAGGGAGACGTGTGTTGGGCATGCGGATGACGTGGCCAGTCCATCGAAGTTGCTGCTGCATTATTGTGGTGGCGATGCTGGTCATGTTGGCTTCCTCCAAAACGCTGATGTTGGTGCGTTTGTCCTTCCAGCTGATGCTCAGAATCTTTCGTAAGGGTCTTTGATGGTATTGTTCCAGGGCTCTCAGGTGCCTGCTGTAGGTAGTCCGTGACTCGGCTCCATACGACAGGGTGGGGAGGACAACGGTCTCTGTAGGTCTTGTTTGGGCCTTTAGGTCTCGGTCTTTTCCTGAGTCTGGTGTAGGCTCCGCTGGCACAACTCAGGCGATGGTTGACCTCAGAATCGATGTCAGCTTTTGAGGAAAGAATGTTTCCAAGGCAGGGGAAGTGGTCAACGTTTTCAAGAGTGGTGTCGTCCACTTTTATAGTGGGCTGGGGAGACGGCTGGTTGGGCGGAGGTTGATGTAGGACCTGGGTCTTCTTGGTGTTCAAGGCTAGGCCCATGGCTCTGTATGCCTTGGCAAAGGCATTCAGGATGCCCTGGAGGTCTTGTGCAGCGTGTGCTGCAATGGCGCAGTCGTCCGCATACTGAAGCTCCATGATGGCGGCGTTACTGACTTTGATCTTGGCCTTCAACCTAGTAAGGAGGAAGAGCCCACCGTCAGTTCTGTAGAGGATTGGGATCACCTGTGGCAGCTCTTCAACTAATGAGGTGAAGTATGGCAGCAATGAAGACGACAAACAGGATTGGTGCGATGATGCATCATCATTCGGCCCTTGTTTGACCCCCGTTTCCACAGTGAAGGGCTCAGACTCAGAGCCGCAGTTGCTGAGCACTGTGACCGACATGCCATCATGTAGAAGCCTCGATATTCTAATGTACTTGTCGTGACAACCGTACCTTGATAGTATGCTCCAAAGAGCCTGGTGGTCTACCGAGTCGAAAGCCATTGTCAGGTCTATGAAGGCCACGTACAAAGGCTGCCTTTGTTCCCGGCATTTTTCCTGGAGTTGGCGTGCTGTCAATATCAAGTCTGCTGGTCCTCTGGATGGGCGGGAGTAGATGGTCTACCCCGACCATCGACCATCCACTGACACTATTCCCACCACAATCCCACTGTCTATTCTTCCCACATTCTCAACGTCTCCCTGCCGATTCTCCAACACACCTACACACTAAAGTCTGAAGAAGGGTCTCGACCCAAAACGTTGCCCATTTCCTTCGCTCCGTAGAAGCTGCTGCACCCGCTGAGTTTCTCCAGCATTTTTGTCTACGCACTAAACACCATTTACAGAAGCCAATTACCCTGACAGCCCGCACGGGAGGAAACCGGGGCACCTGGAGGGAACCCACGCAGTCACGGGGAGAACGTGCAAACTCCACACACAGACAGCACCCGAGGTCAGGATCGAACCCGGGTCTCTGGCGCTGTGAGGCAGTGACTCGACCAGCTGTGACACTGTGCTGTCTTTACTGGACCTGGGTTATTTGTCAATGAGGTAATGTCAGAGGAGGAGCTGATGCCACCCTCTCCAGCCGAGGTTATTGGATAAGGTTGTCTTAGAAGATTGAGGGGGTATCTTATAGAAACTTACAACATTCTTAAGGGGTTGGACAGGCTAGATGCAGGAAGATTGTTCCCGATGTTGGGGATGTCCAGAACAAGGGGTCACAGTTTAAGGATAAGGGGGAAGTCTTTTAGGACCGAGATGAGAAGATCATTTTTCACACAGAGAGTGGTGAATCTGTGGAATTCTCTGCCACAGAAGGTAGTTGAGGCCAGTTCGTTGGCCATATTTAAGAGGGAGTTAGATGTGGCCCTTGTGGCTAAAGGGATCAGGGGGAATAGAGAGAAGGCAGGTGCAGGATACTGAGTTG
The DNA here is from genome assembly GCA_035221665.1 of Okamejei kenojei. Lineage (NCBI taxonomy): Eukaryota > Metazoa > Chordata > Chondrichthyes > Rajiformes > Rajidae > Okamejei > Okamejei kenojei. Next base: position 2,637,839 of record CM069132.1, on the reverse strand, counting down.
GATGATCAGCCATGATCATATTGAATGGCGGTGCAGGCTCGAAGGGCCGAATGGCCTACTCCTGCACCTATTGTCTATGTTTCTATGTTATTGCCCCATCCCCTTGATGGGTCATTGTGTCCCATTCAGCAACACCTAGAAACATAGAAACATAGACATAAACATAGGTCGAGACTTCTTCAGACCCGAAACGTCGCCCATTCCTTCTCTCCAGAGATGCTGCCTGCCCCGCTGAGTTACTCCAGCTTTTTGTGTCTACCTTCTCTCCTGAATACACTTGCTCCGCTCGGACTGAGATGTGTCTGTGGTCGGGAGACAGGAGGTTTCCTTGGGTGGGGATACGAGTGTCCATGCCGTCGTCAGTGGTGGTGTTTCAGAAGCCTTTAATAATCCTGGCGACGAATTGACATTCCTGCGCTCTGTGTGAACTCCATTGTCGGGAGAGATTCTTCAAGCAGCTCGGAATTCCTGCTCTATCCCACCCTCCCCACCTCCACAACATCTGCTCTGTGAAAGCTGCTGTCCACTCCAACCCCCGCCATAGCTTGGTGGGATCACCACTTTTCCCAACAAATCACAAGCCCACTTTTGTTCTCGTGCAAACAAGAATAGATTGTGAGCAGATTCAAAAACGAGTGTTTTGTGCTTGGCAGCATCGCATTCCCTTGTCCATTTTTCATGTTTATTGCTGCAGCATATTCTTCTCTTTTGCAAACTGCATTCAAAGTTGCCAAGATTTAATTTTATTTAAGAAGGAACTGCACATGCTGGAAAATGGAAGGTCGACAAAAATGCTGGAGAAACTCAGCGGGTGCAGCAGCATCTATGGAGCGAAGGAAATTGGCAACCTTTCGGGCCGAAACGTTGCCTATTTCCTTCGCTCCATAGATGCTGCTGCATCCGCTGAGTTTCTCCAGCATTTTTGTCTATGTAAGATTTAATTTTAGCCTTGAGTCTTAAGGAAACGATGTGCTGACCATCAAGACTGGGTGTTGCTGGGAGTATTTGTCTGTCCATTTGATAATCCCTCTGCATTAAATCTGGTACCAGGTCAGGTCGGGGGGAGTTCCCCCCACCACGGGTACCATGTAATCCTGTGCTACCTGCTCCAAGGTCGGATAGTCGTCGACTAAACCGTCTCCCCCACCAGGTTTTCCAGGTGAGGAGGGGGCTGTGGACCATAAACAAGACCCGTCAAAGGGCGGATGAGCTCCTCGCGAGCCAACGTCCGTCCACACTTCAGTAGAAGTTGCGATCACTGTCGTACGTAGCATTGTAAGGAATGATGATAAAGCACACACACACACCAAAATCCTAGACTTCCAGCGGCGGAGGTCCGCAGGAACTGGAGGACAGAGATGTGTGGTGCGCCCGTCACCGTTCCCGTCGGAAACCAGCGCCGCTGCGCCTCTAATGTGTTCTACGATGATGAATGAATGAGTGACTGACTTCTGGTGTAAAATGCCATTGGTTAAGTTTAGTTTTAGATTAAAGATACAGCGAGGAAACGTCCCGCTCCGACCAGAGATCACCCCCTACACTAGCACCATCCTACACGCTCTAGACAATCTACAAACCTGCACGTCTTTGGGATGTGGGAGGAAACCGGAGCACCCGGAGAAAAACTCACACGGTCACGGGGAGAAGGTACAAACTCCGTACAGACAGCTCCCAGAGTCAGGATTGAACCTGGGTCCCTGGAGCTGTAAGGCAGCAACCCGTTTTGACTGTTCGGCTAACCCCCTCTGGTTGCTGCAAGATTGGCCCAGTAAAATGAAAGTGAAATTAAAACAGATAACTCTGGAGACACCAGCAGGTCAGGCAGCATCTGAGAAGTGAGGGAGAGAGAGGCAATGTTTCAGGTCACACGTTCCATACTGACAAAGAGAGTATTGCACAGAAACATTGAGTCTACGCCCACCGTCAACCACTCACTGACCCTAATCCCACGGCAATCCCACTGTCTATTCTTCCCGCATTCTCAACGTCTCTCTGCCAATTCTTCCCACACAACTGCACACTAAATACCACTTGCAAGAAGCCAATAACCCTAACAGCCCGCACGTCTTTGGGATGTGGATGAAAACCGGAGCACCCAGAGGAAACCCACTCGGTCACGGGGAGAACAATAGATAACAGGTGCAGGAGGAGGCCATTCGGCCCTTCGAGCCAGCACCGCCATTCAATGTGATCACGGCTGATCAGCACCAATCAGTACCCTGTTCCTGCCTTCTCCCCATATTTCCTGACTCCGCTATTTTTAAGAGCCCTATCTAGCTCTATGTTGAAAGCATCCAGAGAACCTGCCTCCACCGTCCTCTGAGGCAGAGAATTCCACAGACTCACCACTCTCTGTGAGAAAAAATGTTCGTCTCCGTTCTAAATGCCTACTCCTTATTCTTAAACTGTGGCCCCTGGTCCTGGTCTCCCCCAACATCGGAACATGTTTCCTGCCTCTAGCGCGTCTAAGCCCTTAACAATACGTGCAAACTCCATACAGACAGCACCCGAGGTGAGGATTGAACCCGGGTCTCTGGCGCCGTGAGGCAGCAATTCTACCCACTGGAAGGATGGGGGGGTGTTGGGGCAGGACTAAGGGGGGAGTGGAGAGGACCATAGAGATATCTCTGATTAGGTGAAGTCAGGGTGCTGTGGAGTTAATTTGGAGAAGTCATCCAGTGGATGGGCTAGCAAGGGCAGCTAAACAGAAAGAAACAGCACACAAGCTGTGAAATGAGGGAGTGAGGATGCAAGCAAAGGAATGGAAAACTGGTGAAAATCCATGGGTCAGGCTATGCAAAATGGAGGAAAGCAAACTGAGCCAACAGAAGGATATGTAGGAAGGAACTGCAGATGCTGGTTTACATTGAGGATAGACACAAAATGCTAGAGTAACTCAGCGGGACAGATGTTTAAGAAAGAACTTCAGATGCTGGTAAGATCGAAAGTAGACACAAATTGCTGGAGTAACTCAGCAGGCGAGGCAGCATCTATGGAGAGAAGGAAGTGGCGATGTGTCGGGTTGAGACCCTTTTGTGTCTATCAGCCGGACAGGCAGCAGGCACAAAGTGCTGGAGTAATTCAGCATCTCAGGAAAAAAAAGGATGGGTGGCTTTTCGGGTCAGAAGCTTTCTTCAGAAGTTCCTGCAGTCGGAAGAAGTGTTCCGACCTGAAACATTCCCCATCCTTTCTCTGCAGAGATGCTGCCCGACCCACTGAGTTATCCCAACACTTTGTGTCCATCTTCAGCATAAACCAGCACCTGCAGTCCCTTTCTTCACGGAAAGATCACTTGCAGACGGATGGGAAATGATGGCTCCAGCATGTGTCTCTGTCGTTGCCTTTCACCATCAACGTGCCTGAATGAAAGTGACAGCAGCCATGTCGAATCCTCTGTCCCCGGGCCATCAGAGGCTGCCCATTCACCCAGCCGTCGCTGCCATCTCCAGCCACCATCCTTGCGCACATGGGAAGCTGGGACCTTTCAGCTCCTCGAGCTCAGTGATACAGTCACACCGTAGCGTTTGGTAATGTTTGAACAACTCTAGAAGATTGATGGGTGATGCTATTGAAGCAAATAGGAGACTGGAGGTGAGGGCAAAACACGGTGGCGCAGCGGTAGAGTTGCTGCCTTGTGGGCCTGTCCCACTTACGAGACTTTTACGGCGACTGCCGGCACCCGTCATAGGTCGTTGCAGGTCGCCTAAATTTTTCAACGTGTTGAAAATCCAGCGGCGACCAGAAAGACGCTACGACTCTTTAGGTGACTGGGGAGACTGCTCACGACCATACAGGCGACATGTCGCGGGGTGAAACCTATGTGGCCCTGAGTAGTCGCCCAAAGAGTCGTACCTTGTTCTGGTCGCTGCTGGATTTTCAACATGTTGAACATTTTCGGCGTCCGGCAACGACCTTTGACGGGTGCCGGCAGTCGCCGAAAAAGACGCGTAAGTGGGACAGGCCCATTACAGCACCGGAGACCCAATTTCAATGCCGACTACGGGTGCTGTCTGTACGGAGCTTGTATGTTCACCCCGTGACCTGCGTGGGGTTTCTCCGAGATCTTCGGTTTCCTCCCACACTCCAAAGACGTACCGGTTTGTAGGTTAATTGGCTTGGTATAAATGTAAATTGTCCCTAGTGTGTGTAGGACAGAGTTAATGTGCGGGGATCGCTGGTCGGCGTGGACTTTGTGAGGTGAAGGGCATGTTTCCACGCTGTATTTTCAAACTAAACAGAGTAGATATTGATGGTGGACACCAAATGCTGGAGTAACTCAGCGGGACAGGCAGCATCTCTGGAGAGAAGGAACGGGTGACGTTTCGGGTCGAGACCCTTCTTCAGACTGAAGAGGTACTCCAGCTTTTTGTGTCTAACTTTGGTTTAAACCAGCATCTGCAGTTCCTTCGTACACAGAGTAGATGTTGAGATGTTTCCACCCAGTGGGTGGGTGTTGAACAAGGGCACTGGGTTCCTAGTTAAGGGGCTGAGAGAAATTGCACCTCATAGAGGGTGGTGAATCTCTGGAATGGTCGACTCCAGAAAATTGTGTGAGGGCGGACCATTAGGAAGTTTAAAATGGAGGTAGGCAAATCCCTGAAAGATTGGGAGATTGAGGGCTGTGGATTTCTGGCCGAGTGGACAAGTTGAGGCCTGGCTTAGATCAGCCATAATCGTACTGAAAGACAGGACAGGCTCGAGGGGACAAATACCCTACTCTTCTTCCCGTTATCTTGTGCCAGCAAGCAGGACTTTGCCAATGTCACCTACATCAGGTATCAGAGCGCCACATGCCGATCCAGTGTGGCCAACGCCAGCAGTCACACAGCGCCATCACCCTTCAACCGTGAGGCCAGGCTGAGGAACAACGCCTCATCTTCCAACTGGGCACATTGCTGCCCTCTGGACTGTCCCCATATCAACAGACAATAGGTGCAGGAGTAGGCCATTCGGCCCTTCTAGCCAGCACCACCATTCACTGTGATCATGGCTGATCATCCACAATCAGAACCCCGTTCCTGCCTTCTCCCCATATCCCCTGACTATCTTTAAGAGCGCTATCTAACTCTTTTGAAAGCAACCAGAGAATCAGCCTCCACTGCCCTCTGAGGCAGACAATTCCACAGATTCACAACTCTCTGGGTGAAAACTTTTTTCCTCGTCTCCGTTCTAAATGACCTATCCCTTATTCTTAAACTGTGACCCCAGGTTCTGGACTCCCCAACATCGGGAACATGTTTCCTGCCTCTAGCATGCCCAAACCCTTAATAATCTTATATGTTTCAATAAGATTCCCTCTCATCCTTCTAAACTCCAGAGTGTACAAGCCCAGCCGCTCCATTCTCTCAGCATGTGACGGTCCCGCCATCCCAGGAATTAACCTTGTGAACCTACGCTGCAGTCCCTCAATAGCAAGAATGTCTTTCCTCAAATTAGGGGACCAAAAACTGCACACAATACTCCAGGTGTGGTCTCACAAGGGCCCTGTACAACTGCAGAAGGAGCTCTTTGCTCCTATACTCAACTCCTCTTGTTATGAAGGCCAATTTGTTATTGGATTTTTTCACTGCCTGCTCTACCTGCATGCTTACTTTCAGTGACTGAAGCACTCTCACATCTCACAGTTCTGACTTTAATTTTAATCAAAGTCAATTCAATTTCATTTAATTTATTTAATTCCATTTCTGGTATTTCTGACTTAACTCGTTACGTCCTATTTACCGCTCCATTGGCATCCACTTTGTGCTAGCACTGACTACTTGTATCGTTCAGTCTCTCTCAGTCCCCTCCCATGGACCTTCTCTTTTGTTCTGCCTATCACTCTCCACTTTGCAACCTTAAATTTGTTTCATTCACAATTATTCCCCAGTCGGATGAAAGGTCATTGACCTGAAACTCTTGTTATCTCTCTCTGCAGAAGCTGCCTGACCTGCTGGTAGGGCTGCCAACTTTCCCATTCCCAAATAAGGGACAAACGGTCAAAATAAGGGACAAATTCCCGACGGCAGTTCGTTGACCGACCCGGCCGCAGCTGGGTGAATGATGAGTTGGCCCGGGTGCTGGACTGCGACGTCGCGCGGCCCGGGCCAAAGCTCCTCAGCTGGCCCGCCGGCTGGGCTTTGTGTTCTGCTGCACGCAAAGTCCGGCACCCCATCCAATTCATGAACCGATGATCGGCCATGGGAAGGAGGGGTGGTGATGTCGGCGGTAAGCGAAGGTCCGAAGGTCGGACAGATGGTGGGGCTGCCGACCGACGGGGCCACGGGCGAGGCTGCTGCTGCTGCTGCTGCTGCACTCCATGGGCTGCACTACGTCGGGTCGGGGGAAGCGGGACCGGACGCGGCGCTGCGACCCGACAGTCCCCTCGACCCGAGCAGTAGCAGTCAAATACCAGACAAGGGCGGTCCCGTACGGGACAAACCAATTTAACCCAATATACGGGATGTCCCGGCTAATACGGGACAGTTGGCAACTCTAACAACTGAGTATTTCCAGCATTCTCTGTTTTTATGACCTGCAGTTCACAATGTGCCGGAAAATGACTAGAAACAAGAATTTACTCGTCCTTCCACTAAAATGTAGTCCTCACATCAGTTCCAACATCAGGAATCTGTTACAAAAGTTGCTTTCAATTCTGCCCTTCAAACTGAAAGCCTAAATGTGGTGGCACAAGGAAAGGCAGATGCTGGGATCTTGAGCTAAACAAGCGCTGGAGTAACTCAGCGGGTCAGGCAGCATCTGTGGAGGGAAATGACAGGTGACATTCAGGTGAGCCAACCTTTTTCAGACCTATCTTCAGTCTCTAGTCTGAAGGGGTCATGTTGTCATAGGTGCTAAGAGCAGAATTAGGCCATTCAGCCCATCAGGTCTACTCCATCATTCCATCATGGATGTTCTGCAGTATCTCTCCCTCCTAACCCCATTCTCCTGCCTTCTCCCCATAACCCCTGACACCCGTACTAATCAAGAATCTATCTATCTCTGCCTTAAAAATATCCATTGACTTGGCCCTTCTGTGGCAAAGAATTCCAAGAGGTATCCTGACCCGAAATGTCAGCCCAGAATTTAATTTGTAAAATAATTCTGAACTTAAAAGTCACTCTCACTCTCTTGTGAAAGCCCATCATTGCACAGCTTTAGTGAAGGAAATCTGTTGTCCTTACCCTGCCGGGCATTAAAGTGACTCCGGGCTGTAAGTGGTTATCTCTGAAATAACCCTCAATTAAAGTGCATGAAGGAACTGCAGGTGCTGGTTTAAACTGAAGATTGATGAAAAATGCTGGAGTAACTCAGCGGAACAGGCAGCATCTGTGGAGAGAAGGAATGGGTGACGTTTTAGGTCGTCCCGAAACATCACCCATTCCTTCTCTCCACTGATGCTGCCTGTCCCGCTGAGTTACTCCAGCATTTTGTGTCAATCTTCGATTCAAACCAGCACCTGCAGTTCCTTCCTACACTTTCTCCATGGATGCTGCCTGTCCTGCTGAGTTGCTCCAGCATTTTGTGTCTATCTTGGGTTTAAACCAGCATCTGCAGTTCCCTCCTACACATCAATATGTCCATGCTGATATGACTATTCATAACAAGAGGAGTTGAGTATAGGAGCAAAGAGGTCCCTCTGCAGTTGTACAGGGGGGGCCTATGGAGAGCAGGAGAATTGAAAGATTTATTGAAAGACACAGCAGGGGCACAGGCCCTTCGGCCCACCCAGTCCATGCCGACCATCGATCACCCATTCACACCACTTCTATGTTATTCCACTTTCGCATCCATTCCCTATACACTAGGGGCGATTTTACAGAGGGCAATCAGGAGGCAACCTGGCACAGCGGTAGTGTTGCTGCCCTACAGCGCCAGAGCCCTGGGTCTCAGGTTCGATCCTGACTAAGGGTGCTGTACGGAGTCTGTACGTTCACCCCGTGACCTGTGGGGGTTTGCTCCCGATCTTCGGTTCCCTCCCACACTCCAAAGCTGTACAGGTTTGTAGGTCAATTGGCTTGGTATAAATGTAAATTGTCCCCAGTGTGGGTAGACGGTGTTGATGAGTGCGGGGATCGCTGGTCGATGTGGTCCGAAGGGCCTGTTTCCGCACGGTATCTCTAAACTAAACTGAACCTGCCCGACAGACCCGCACGTCTTTGGGATGTGGGAGTCCCGGGGAGAACGTGCAAACTCCACAAAGACAGCACCCGAGGTCAGCATCGAAACATTGCCTCAGGCACTGTGAGGCAGCGGCTCTGCCAGAGATGGATGAATGTGACAGCCATGTGAAAGATAAAGAGCTCTCCCGTGTTTCATTTCGTGATGCCGTGTTCAAACGTCGGAGCCTGTTTCTGTTTTTTTTTTTTTGCTTTAGGTTTTGTTGAAACTTTCATTTATTTTACCAGTGGCACGGCACATTACAGAACTCCAGGAAAGGAGAGATAAGAAGAGAGAGAGGTTGCGAAAGAGATCAAAGCCGTGTATTTCTGATGCCGATGGTAGGCCTCGAGGCTGAAACCCAACGTGGATTCGGCCTAGTATCAGCTGCATGTGCTTGCTCTGCTCTCCCTTCAGCTTTGCACCATCATAAGATGCAGCACTGCGGTCACAGGGCAATAAGATAGACAAACCCTCCCAAAGACACGCAGCCAGGATGTGAAGCAAACCTTAATTAGCCCCTCTGCTAATTTAAGATCTTGCTGAAAGGTTTTGGATTTCCTCAGCCAGCTGGAGAGATTATATCTCTTCTTCAAAACAATCTTGAAAATATACATGGATTGCCCTGAGGAAATACGTTTGCTATCATCTTGATTTATATCCCCTGATGGACGTTTGTCACTAATTGTTTTACAGGGACAATAGATAATAGGTTCAGGAATAGGCCATTCGGCCCTTCGAGCCAGCACCGCCATTCAATGTGATCATGGCTGATCATCCACAATCAGTACCCTGTTCCCGCCTTCTCTCCATATCCCCTGACTCCGCTATCTTTAAGAGCCCTATCTAGCTCTCTCTTGAAAGTATCCAGAGAACCGGCCTCCACCGCCCTCTGAAGCAGAGAATTCCACAGACTCACAACTATCTGTGTGAAAAAGTGTTTCCTCCTCTCCTTTCTAAATGGCTTACCCCTTATTCTTAAACTGTGGCCCCTGGTTCTGGACTCCCCCAACATCGGGAACATGTTTCCTGCCTCTAGCGTGTCCAAACCTTTAATAATCTTATAGGTTTCAATAAGATCCCCTCTCATCCTTCTAAACTCCAGAATGTACAAGCCCAGCTGCTCCATTCTCTCAGCATAGGACAGTCCCGCCATCCCGGGAATTAACCTCATAAACCTATGCTGCACTCTCTCAATAGCAAGAATGTCCTTCCCCAAATCAGGGGACCAAAACTGCACACAATACTCCAGGTGTGGTCTCACTAGGGCCCTGTACAACTGCAGAAGGAGCTCTTTGCTCCTATACTCAACTCCTCTTGTTATGAATGGGCATATTAATGTGTAGGAGGGAACTGTAGATACTGGTTTAAACCGAAGGTAGACACAAAATGTTGGAGTAACTCAACGGGTCAGACAGCATCTCTGGAGAATAGGAATAGGTGATGTTTCGGGTTTCGGGAGTTCCTTTCCCCTCTCCCCATCAACTCACCATCCACCCCTCACAACTCAGCATTCCCCATTGTTCTTGACCTCCTTCCCCATTCTCTTCTACTCATCCTCCCTCCCTTTGGTTCCACTTTTCACTACCCAGCTTTCATGCTGATCAGACTGCACCATCTGCAAACTTGTGTCCTCTTCAGTCACCACCACGAGCCTCAGTTCCTCTGCCCCACCTGGCTACGTCTGCAATCGACCCCTCCTCACCTGAATCCACCTACCACTCTCCAGCTCGTCCCACCCCTTCCCCCTCACCTCTCACTCTCGCTCGACCAGCTACCTCCCCTCCACTCCCATCTAGTCCGGAGAGACAAACTGCTGGAGTAACTCAGTGGGGCAGGCAGCATCTCTGCAGAGAAGGTGTGGGTGACGTTTCGGGTCGAGACGCCTTCTTCAGACCTCCCAGTCTGAAGAAGGATCCCGAACCAAGCCACCGTCTGTCCATTTCCCTCTATAGATTCAGCCTGAAAGCCCTGTCCCACGGTACGAGTTCATTCAAGAGTTCTCCCCGAGATTGCCCTGATTCGAACTCGGAGATTTACGGTAATGGCCGCTCGTCGGTACTCGGAGCTCTCGTGGACATTTTTCAACATGTTGAAAAATCTTCACGAGTCTTCCCGAGCTTATCTGCCGTTAGCGAGTCTTCCCGAGTACCTGCCGTTAGCGTTACGAGCCGCTAAGAGACGTCCCCGAGCTCCGACGTACCCGTAACGTTCATTCTCCGTGCTTGCCACGAGTTTGATTTTTTTTAAAACCCGGGAGAGCTCTTGGAATGAACTCGTACCGCGGGACAGGACCATAGCCTGCTGAATTCTTCCCTCCGGCAGTCAGTATTCTGCTCGGAATCACGAGACAGCAGTTCCAAACACACTCGGGTGTGTAGCTGGATATATCCGTGTGTACAGACTAATCTCTAGGTGTGAGCTGGGGACTTGTGGGGAGAGTTCCTTGAAGGAGGTATGGACAAGAATAGCAGGCGGTCTCTTCGTCAGCATTTTACAGTGGAGAAGCGTATTAATTAGGAAGGCTGGCTTTCTACAGGGATGATGGCTTATTAGTAAGCTTGCCAAATTCTGAAAGGCCATTTATTTTAATTAACTTCCAGCTGCCAGTTGAGTGAGGTGTGCAATTTTAGTGCGGGTTGCCTTTGCTGAGATCAGCGAGCGGCATTATTTACCAGTTCATTGGCACAAGACTTTCCAACACTTTGCTCCACACCTCTGCCCACCCACCTCGAAGCCATGTTTAGTTTAGTTTATTGTCACATGCACCGAGGTACAGTGAAAAGCTATAGTTGCACGCTAACCAGTCAGCAGAAAGACAATAGACAATAGGTGCAGGAGTAGGCCATTCGGCCCTTAGAGCCAGCACCGCCATTCAATGTGTTCGTGGCTGATCATCCCCAATCAGTACCCCGCTCCTGCCTTCTCCCCATATCCCCTGACTCCGCTATTTTTAAGAGCCCTATCTAGCTCTCTCTCAAAAGCATCCAGAGAACCTTCCTCCACCGCCCTCTGAGGCAGAGAATTCCACAGACTCACCACTCTCTGTGAGAAAAAGTGTTTCCTCGTCTCCGTTCTAAATGGCTAACTCCTTATTCTTAAACTGTGGCCCCTGGTTCTGGGCTCCCCCAACATCGGGAACATGTTTCCTGCCTCTAGCGTGTCCAAGCCCTTAACAATCTTATATGTTTCAATGAGATTCCCTCTCATCCTTCTAAACTCCAGAGTGTACAAGCCCAGCTGCTCCATTCTCTCAGCATATGACAGTCCCGCCATCCCGGGAATTAACCTTGTAAACCTACGCTGCACTCCCTCAATAGCAAGAATGTCCTTCCTCAAATTAGGGGACCAAAACTGCACACAAGTCCGATCAAGGATTGTCTGAAAGTCACCAATGATGTAGACAGTAGCTCAGGGCTGCTCTCTAGTTGTTGGTAGGATGATTCAGTTGCCTGATGCAGTTCCCCACAACCGTTCACCGCCACCGACGTCACCTCCAGCCGCCAACCCAGAGCAGTACAGGCTGCTAGCCAGTGGGAATGTAACCGGTGCAAAGCTCTCACCTGCATTTTGACATCTTGGAAAGAAATCTGTGTGAAAGACTAACGCGAGTGGGAAATCCAAAGCCTTTGTGCACACCTATCCACGCACCTGTCGCTGTATTTTATGGAGTCTCTGCTACTTCTTACTGGTCTGTAATGGTTTAGCCACAGTACCTGCGTTGATTCTGTTTGACCTCGTGTGTTCTCGCGAGACGGTGAGGGTGGTAGTTTATAGGAAGGGATGCTTGGGCAGTTTGGGCTATCAGCTGTTTGCTTCTAATCTTGTAACTATCAAATCGGATTGAAAGTCCATTGCTATATGTGTTGGTTTGTTGAAAGGACATCATGATAAATGCATGAGATGTCCAGATGACTAATTTTGCCTCCTTTATCTCTGTGAGTTTGGCTTTGTGTTTATATTGTTGCAATTTCTAACCTCACCCAGTCTGGCTATGTAAAACTAGCTGGCCGACTTACAAATATCAATACTCAACGAGTATGATCGATGGAAGATTATTTTTTTGAACTTGATATATTATCTTAACATTGACCCTCAGCAAGGAGACAAAGAAATAGAACCAGGCTTCCTCTCTTCTCGGTCACGTCCTTATGAGAGGATGGATGAGTAAGTGAAGGATTTTTTTCTCCGAGCCCTGAGGGTGGGGCTATTGCCTGTTCAGATCGTGTTCTGTGTGTCTCTAGTTTAGCGATACAGCTCAGAACTAAAACAGGCCCCTTCGGCCCACCGAGTCCACACCGACCGGCGATGCCCGCTCACTAACACTATCCTACACACACTAGGGTCAATTTTTACATTTACACCAAGCCAATTAACCTACACACCTGCACGACTTTGGAGTGTGGGAGGAAACGGAAGATCTTGGAGAAAACACACGCAGGTCACGGGGAGAACGTGCAAACTCCGTGCAGACAGCACCCGTAGTCAGGATGGAACCCGGGTCTGTGGAGCTGTGAGGCTGCACTCTCTCCCGCTGCGCCACCGTGGCTAGCAGTCTCTAGCCCAAGATGGCTCCACTGGCTCTCAGCGGCTGGCTTTGAACCATGCCAGACAAGGCAGGCCATGTGCCCAAGTCCTCTCAGGGAATTTGCATGCAGAATGTTGAACGGGGTTCCAAGTCGTTACCAAGAAAACACTGCCCCCTCCGCCCCCCCCCCCCCCCCCGCCCCCGTAAAAATTGCACCCTTCCCGATGGCTCTTTAAACTATTGCCTTGCTGCCATTTTGGGATGCAGTGTTTGTCCACTCTATTTCCTACGTCTAAAACAGTGACGGGGGCTTTAAAAAGCACCAGCTTTCAGACATCCTGCGGCGATGAAAGGCAGCGTATAAAAGCAAGTCTGTTTCTCTTTCCCTCTGGTATTGACGGAACACATTCTTTGTCTGCCTTCCAAGAAATGGGCCGCTCTGGAAATAGCAGCGTGCAACACTTAAAAATATCTGTTCTGTGCTGCAAAGTTTGTTGAGTATTAAATGCGACAGCTCTGGGACAAATAAAGTGCACACTGCTGACAGCATTCTCAAGCCCGCAGAACCCGGATGAGTTTGATTGCTTTGCCACCGACAAATAAAAGTCTGATTTGCTAGAACAATCCCAGGATTAAACAGACCAGACTCCACACCACATGGCTCCATCTACACTTCACGCTGCCTTGGAAATGCAGCCAACACCATCAAAGACTTGTCCCACACCAGTTATTCCTGCTTCTCCTTCCCCCCTGTCGGTCAGTAGATACAGAACCTTCAGAGCACATGCCCCCAGACTCAGGAACAGCTTCTTCCCCTCTGTTATCAAGCCTCTGAACGGCCCTTCCAAAAGCCAGGCTACTGTCCGATTCACCTCTACCCCATTGCGGACATTGGACTTTGCCTGTGGAACTGGTGCTCTACAATGCTGAGAACTGTATTCTACACTCTGTATCTGTCCATTCCTCTACCTGGGCCTTTCTGCCCCACTCGTCTATGCCGAGCTGTGTGCCCCATCTGAGGCAGTCCAATTTAGCCCACAACTCTGCAGAACGTTCCTATCCATGTACCTGTGCAAGTGTCTGCAAAATGCTATTATACTATAGTACCAGTCCTGATATGAAATATAGTAAAATGACAATGCCCAGCGCAAATTGGAGGAGCAGCGCCTCATATTTTGCTTGGGCAGCTCACACCCCAGCAGTATGAACATTGACTTCTCTAACTTCAGGTAACCCTTGCTTTCCCTCTCTTTCCTACCCTCCCCCACCCTAGTTCTCCGAGCAGTCAGATTGTCCTCCTGATTAAATGTTATCTTTGTGTGCCTCGTTGTCCATATAACCATATAACCATATAACAATTACAGCACGGAGACAGGCCCTCTCGGCCCTTCCAGTCCGTGCCGACCATTTGTTTTCCCCTAGTCCCATCTACCTGCACTCAGACCATACCCCTCCATTCCCTTCACGTCCATATACCTATCCACTTTACTTTTAAATGTTAAAATCGATCACGGTAGTTGGTGGAAAGGTTGATGTTTATGGAACTGCTATGCTACAGTGTCGGGAATTCTGCACTCAATATCGTCCCTTTGCTCTACCTTTTCTACTTGTGTCTGACTCGATTGTATTCATGTATAGTGTTATCTAATTGGTTTAGATCGCAAACAAAACAAAGCTCTTCACTGTACCTTAGAACACGTGACAATAAATGGCCTGTCCCACTGTACGAGGTAATTCAAGAGCTCTCCCGAGTTAAAAAAAAATCAAACTCGTGGTAAGTACGTAGCGGCTACGTCGGAGCTCGTGGATGTCTCGTAACGGCTCGTAACGCTAACGGCAGGTACTCGGGGAAACGCGGAAACTCGTGAAGTTTTTTCAGCACTGTGAAAAATGTCCATGAGAGCCCCGAGTACCTACGAACGGCTATCACCGTAATTCTCCGAGTTCGAATCAGGGGAAACTTGGGAGAACTCTTGAATTACCTCGTACAGTGGGACAGGCCCTTAACAAACATAAACCTCATTTCACAGAGCTAAAAGCACTCATTCCAAATGTATTTTCCCTTAATTCCCTTCACAAGCCATCGACTGTAAATTTTGTACGACCTTGCCCCCTTGTTCTCTCCTTGCTCTGTTGCCGAGTTCCCGGCTTGTATACATTTCCACGGAAAAGATGAGAGGAAATGTTCAGGTACACATTGAGCCAGCACCTCCATTGCACCAGGGAGAGCAGAGTAAAATAAACAATGGGCAAGACCTCTCTGCTGGGAATAGACCTCTCTGCTGGGAATGTTGCTTGCTTCCATTCGAACCACAATAATCTGGGCTCACACCTCTCTATATTGGATATGAAGGATTGAACAGATTTTCGGATCATGGTTCTGAACAAATATCACATTTCCAAATACCGAGCTAACAAACAGCTCAGACCATTCTACAGATTGTGATTGTTTATCAGCTGTTTCTTAGACCTCTGTTGTTAGCAGAGCCAGTCAAAGTCTGTTGGCTACACATACGTTCTGATCGGGGCTAGTGGAATCAGGGGATATGGGGAGAAGGCAGGCACGGGTTATTGATTAGCCATGATCACAATGAATGGCGGTGCTGGCTCGAAGGGCCAAATGGCCTCCTCCTGCACCTATTGTCTATGTTTCTATCATACTAGTGTCATGGTGCCCCAGAGCACAGAAACATACCCCTCTTCCATGTTGACCAAGATGCCCCATCTAAACTACTCCCAATTGCTCGAGTTTGGCCCACATGTTCCCGATGTTAGGGAAGTCCAGAACAAGGGGTCACAGTTTAAGGAAAAGGGGGAATTCCTTTAGGACTGAGATGAGGAAAACATTTTTCACACAGAGAGTGGTGAGTCTCTGGAATTCTCTGCCACAGAAGGTCGCTGAGGCCAGTTCATTGGCTATATTTAAGAGGGAGTTAGATGTGGCCCTTGTGGCTATAGGGATCAGGGGGTATGGAGAGAAGGCAGGTACAGGATACTGAGTTGGATGATCAGCCATGATCATATTGAATGGCGGTGCAGGCTTGAAGGGCCGAATGGCCTGCTCCTGCACCTACTTTCTACGTTTCTATGTTTCTATCTCTCTAGGCCGTTCCTATGCATGTACCTGTCCAAGTGTGTTTTATATTCTGTTATAGTACCTGCCTCAACTACCTCCTCCGGCAGCTCGTTCCATATGCCCATGACCCTCTGTGTGAAAAAGTTGCCCCTTATATTCCTATTCAATCTTGCCCCTCTTACCTCAGAGCTATGATTCCCCTTCTTTCACCCTATCTCTACCCCTCATGATTTTATCTGCCCAAATTAATAGAGAGATTAAATGAAAACTTACCAGTTTGAAGTTTGATCTTTATTTAATGGGAAGTTGCGATGAGGGATTACGTGAAGAAGCCCGCCAGACCGCATGCGCGTCAATCTTCAAAGTAGCTGTATGAACCCACAGAATAGTTGCTGACCTAACTATAGAAAGATTGAAGGCTAGAACTACCGAATGATCTTTATGAGAATAGGGTTGGGAGTGGGGGGCACGTAATCCCTCATCGCAACTTCTCATAAAATAAAGATCAAACTTCAAACTGGTAAGTTCTCGTTTAATCTCTCTATTTTATTTCTAAATCACGTGAGTGACTACGTGAAGATTTCAAAGCTCTGTGGTTTCATACTGTGACATAATCTGTGTGTGAAACACTAAAACACTAAAACAGATAAACCATTAATGGCAGGAAAAACATGAGTTAGTAATAGCACAATGCTAACTTGCATACATGGCCATTGCTGTAAACTGGCCTGTAGTTCAAATAGACTGTTGAGTTAGACAATAACGTATGCAAGAAAGTGCATCATTCTATCTGCAAACATCCAGACATATTCCACCAAATGTATAATTTGTTAAACTGCATTATGTAAGCCTCATGCTGCATGGTGAAAGTGAAACCCATTGTATTGGCTGCTAATGAGCCATCAGCAGTATCTTGAGAGTATTGAAAGAAAATAATTGTCTTCCATATCATAGGCACTAGCAACTGAGTGCATTTGTATGTCTAATGACATCCCTGATCTCTGCCGTGGTGGGTGTGCTGCCAATCTCAAATGCACACAATCCTGCTCATTTGCTTATGAGATTATGTCTATAACAAGCTACCCTAATGTCAGTATGACATAGAGACTAGGCCAGAGATTGAGCAAGGATGTGTCCTAATGCTGAGATCAACTGCTGAAAGCATAATCATTTTAAGATTCTGGTCCCATTAGGGAAATGTTAATGAATATGTGCACAACAAATACTGATATACATCGCACACTACAATGAGTGTAGGCTGTTAGGGTGGTGAAATAAAGGACACCCTGCATAACGTGAGAGAATAGTGGGTGAAGAACTAATCATTTACATCCCACTTATGGTATAGCAGACATGATAAAGCAGCACAGGAACTGTCAATTGTGCTGTCCCATAAAGTTTCTCTAGGCTCAAACTGGAAGCTTCACAACCTTGTTACTTCCGTATAGGAATAAACACACACATGTTGTTCACAAGCTTCTCATACAATCGTGCAGAGCTAGCTGGCCAAGAAAACAGGCTGTCCCAGGCGTCACATGTGAAGGAGTAAATAAGAGTAGCTTCAGCCGTCTACCATGGCGTGACTGAATAGGCAAACTGGTACTGTTAAATTCCATGTTGCCTTAAATGTAATATTGCCAAAATATCTACCGGCATTGCATAAGATTTATCATTTACAATTTTGCATAATACCCAAAACTCGGCCCTTAATCTGAGAAGGGCAGCATAAGCTTTCACCACTAGCTTTGTTATAAACAGCAGAAACTGAGCCTAAGCCTATAGATATGACAGAGTATGCAACTACAAGATCGATTCTCTGAGTTAGTTAAATTGCAGATACCTAATCATCCATCTTAAACTGGGTAAGAGAACCCACAATTTGATTAGCCTAATGGTATCCTGATTCGACCTGCACCATATTTCTGTAATCTTGAGAAATATACCCCTCTAGTCCTTGGTCAGACCACACATCCTCGGATGAGTTGTCACTGAATGTACTTGGAACCGCAGTTCCTCCGTAGATCCTACGGACGGATATTTTTGTGGGGCTCCCCTACCCGCGGAAGATGCATATCTAGCTATTCATACATATCGCTGATAGTATATAATCAGCAGCTAACGACTAGAGCTGAACCACAGTTTCCCTTAGATGTGAGAAAATTAGTTCCCTGTCAACTCTTGACTAAGAGCCACGATGGATACTCAGCGTTTCCCTTCAGAGTGGAGATTAGTATAATGCAAAGCTGAATCAAGAATCACCCCGCAGACCTTTGACTGAGACCACATGTCTAAATCTCCAGAGTGCATAACACAATCTGTTCGACGCACCAATCAGGAATAGTGGTATTGAGAACCTATGGATTATTATGAATACATTGTTGATTCACAACATGACCTGCAGGTCAGAAAAGTTATAATATATTGCAGACGAGCTTTATGCTGGTAACTATCTGTCCCAGAGAAAACGGCAATGAAGATTCCAATGAACCAGTGACTCTGGTAATTGAGGAGAATAAACCATATGTTGAGAAAAAACTTCAACTACTTAATTCTATTGCCCAGTCTGATACTTCTCATGGATGATGAAACAGTGCTTCTCTGGTCACTATGACTCGTATGGCCTGCCAGTTTCATGATGGTCTACCCTGCTCCAGGGTAACCAAACTGTTCCCACTTGGAACTTACAGAGGTTACTGTGTAAGGCACCTTGCCAATGTCTCAACATCAACCTGATGTTATCCCAGAGACAGTGAAAAAACGACTAGACAGCCCATGCTGGTAGTAAACCTTAAGCTGGGCCGACAGAGTGTCCCATTTCGGAGTTTACGGAGGTTAATAATGAGACCTACTTACCAGCGCCTCTAACCCCAGGTCGCTTACCTTTGTTGGAGCTTCAGCGAAGTTCCATTTGCAGACTCTGTCCATCATGTTTGTCATTTCTGTTGGATAGCTGATGCTGCTGGCCTACTTCTCTTGTAATGGCTAGTCCGTCCCCGATGGAGCAGCAATTTTAGACAAAAGCACACTGCTTTTCCTCATGCGATGGTCGTACATCATGCATTAAAGCATGGGATCCCGGCACATAGTCATGTTTGGGGTCATGTTTGGAGTTAGTCCGTACTGACCTTTGACACTCTCTTAGAGTGGGAGTAAAACATCACACATTAAAGCATGGGATCCCGGCAGATGGTCATGTTCGGGCTCCTCTCTTAAAGTGGGAAAATTGCACCTTGAACCAGTTGTTACCATCCGTATGCCTCGAACTGTCTGTGCATGCTTCTATACCAAGCATATTTTGTGACACCATCTCCGATAGTCTTTCGGGTAGGAGGAAAAATGTGAACCTTGAAACCAAGGCAGCTGCAGGCATATGACTTGAACTGCCTGTGTATGCTTCCGTAATACGGGGCATAATATATATGGCTCCATCTTCATACTTCATACATCCGAATGGGAGGACTTGTGCAAACCTGAACCAGGAGCTGCCTCAGGCATGTGTGCATATACTTTAGCACCATCTCCATCACTACGTTCAACCGAGTGGGAGGAATTGCAACCCTGAACCAGGAGTTGTTCAGGCAAATGTTCATTTGGGTGGGAAGAAATGTGCAACCCTGAACCAGGAGCTGCTGCCTGACATGCCTTAAGACGGAGCATTCCTTGTGTTATAATTTGATTCATCAGATGTTCATAATTGAGACAAACCCCAATCTTGTCTGACATAGATGTCTCAAGACTTGGCACTTTGCCCCGATTTGGGGTTGTCAGGTTGCTCCCTTCAGCAGCCGCCAGGACTAGCTGTGCAGGTCGATGCTCTGTTGGTATCCTCATTTACCAAACAGGCTACACGTGCTGGTGGCTCCGAGTCCTGCTCCCTTCATACAGGGAAGGACTGGAGCGCCTCTGGCCCCCATAAGCCAGACAGAGTGGGAGAAACGCCGGAAACCTGCCAGGGGCTTGTCATAGGCAATGACGTTTACATGACTGAAAGAACCCCATCCCTATTAAATCCGAGATTTGATCACTTTATTGATACGCATAAAGTTGCCGTTTTTTGGGAAGGAATCTTCCACAGTCCCCTCTAATGAGCAGAATTACCATGACGCCACCAGGTGTAGCTCCCACAGGTGACTGATAGGCACAGCTCAAGCAAGGCTTCCCAAGCCAGGGGCTCTGGACTGCAATGGCAGGTCCAATCCCACTACACCTTTTTATTGGTGTGAGTGATAATAAATGTTCCTTGTAATTTTCCTCTTTTAAAACATAAACAAAATTGGCATGATAATACATATTTATGATATTGCCAAGAATAAAATCTGATCTGATATTATAAATCAGAGGATACCCCCAGCACAATGGTGCAGCTGGTAGAGCTGATGCCAGAGACCTGGACTTCCAGCACCAGACCTGGCTTCGATCCTGACCACAGATATATCTGTGTGGAGTTTGCAGCTCATAGATTGTATTGGCTATGATTGTCACAAACGTGACCCTGTGGCAACTATTATAAATGCCAACTTTAGTATAGCCATATATTGAAATAATATACTATATGTGCTATAACAACTGTAGCAGCAACTCAGTTAAATTTGATTGGTGCTACAGCAGGCTGAACTTACCCAAACAGTATTAAAAAAAACTCACCTGTAGTAACACCCGCAATTTATGAATGTAAGTTCTCCTAATTTGTACCTCTGGCTGCCTGCTCCCGAGTGGAGCTGTGATGTCGGCAGCTTCTATAATTAGGGCCGTCTGCTGAAGACTGTAACGGCTACAGCCATAAACCCAGCTTTAACGAGCCTGTCGGCTCTGAACTGGGTCGTCCCCTGCCATGCAGACTAACGGCAACAGCCGCATGAAACCCTCTAACTTGAGCCGCTAGCTCCAGTGGAGTGGCTACTTTTTCGGGGCCCGCTATAGAACGGCCCGAAGAAAACTGACCTATCTTGCAGAGCAGCGCGGGAACGGCTCTGACAAGCGCCATGCGCTAGACATAATGACGCGCATGCGGTCTGGCGGGCTTCTTCACGTAGTCACTCACGTGACTTCAAAATAAAATAATATCTCGAAAATTTGTTTCACGCTTTAACCCAGTCTTGACGCTTCTAAGTAAGTTATAAAAATAAAGTATTATTTGTCATTGATGTGAGATTGCTGAGAGTTACAGGTAAAGACAGCCATTCAATCCATTTGAAGGGTCTCGACTCGAAACATCACCCATTCCTTCTCTCCAGAGATGCTGCCTGTCCCGCTGAGTTACTCCAGCATGTTGTGTCTATTTTTAATCCATTTGAATAATCCATTCATCTGAGATAACACCTTGGGTCTTGTGTAGACTTAACAGAGACAGGGCGGAAACAGGCCCTTTGGCCCAACCGAGGGCCTCTCCTTCCTCTCTCTCTTTTTCTCTCCTTCCCTCCCTCCCTTCTTTCTCTACTTCACTCACTCCCTTCTCTCCTTCCTCCCTTCTCTCCCTCCCTCCCTTCTCGCCTTCCCTCCCACACACACACACGTAACGCACAGACAACTAACACACACACACACCACGCACAGACAACTGACACACACAACTAAGTTAGGATGGGATAGAAGCCCAAAGGGTAGGATGGGGCTGAAGCCCAAAATTTAATGTCTGGACTTGTTTTTCACCAATGGTTTGCCAGGATCTAGATAATTAAATTACTTTTTTTTTCATTTCACAGTCACTAAAACAAGTGGTATTGTAACTATGTACTTTTCAGAGGTGATCTACACATTTTGTTTGTTACTTGTGGGCTTACATGTATGCAATTTTATATTAATATGTAGCTTGGATCTGTTTGGTTCATTAACTCGCAGGCACTTTTTAAGCGCACATTTTGATTACTTTCCATTCTACCATAGAGATATAAAGTCTATAATAGACTTTATTTGTATTTCTAGGATTCTACAGACCTTGGCTGGGAACCTGGGGTTCACCATAATTGTTCCCAATTGGGCCCTGCACCCCCTAAGGCCCGCCCTGCCAAATGGCCTACTTCTGCACCTTTTTTTAATGTTCTATCTGTCCAAATGTCTTTAGAAAGTCTTTTGGTTCCTGCCCCTGTTTCACGTGTTCATCCAGGAAATAATTCTGTGGAAAGTAGGAACTTCAGATGCTGGCTTACAACAGAAAATGCTGGAGTAACTCAGCGGGTCAGGCAGCATCTCTGGAGGTCATGGATAGGCGATGTTTCGGATCATCTTAATCACCATAATCATAATCATACTTTATTAGCCAAGCATGTTTTGCAACATACGAGGAATTTGATTTGCCATACAGTCATACCAATAAAAAGCAACAGAACACACAAAATACATTTTAACATGAACATCCACATTCCTCACTGTGAAGGAAGGTGAAAAAAAAGCTCAATCTCTTCCCTTCTTTGTTCTCCCGCGGTCGTGGGCCTCGATCAGGATCCATCTTCAGGCTGATTGTATAATTCTAACTCTACCATTCTATCCAGTAGTCCATGCCTTGTGTCGATCACAACTCAGTTGAACTAAAACTGTTCAGTCTTGTTTCTTCTTCTGCTTGAACAGTGGAGATTTGTTCACACACACCTCCACCCACGTCCTCGCCAGAAGGCATCTTGGAACTTTTACAAATATAACTTGAGACTGCAAAGTGCCATTAGTGCGGAGCTGGATTCATTGAAAACTGTGGAACAAAAGAAGTAGCTTTGGGCTGGTTTTAAACTGGAGAGGCAACTCAGTTTTCTGCGTTTTCTGATCTGCAGAATCACTAGAGTTATAAAAGCCTGGCACCCTTAGCGACTTTTGTACTCATCATTGTACTCTTGGAGATCTTGTGCGTGGCGAAGGAGGCGTT
This sequence comes from Okamejei kenojei, assembly GCA_035221665.1. Taxonomy (NCBI): domain Eukaryota; kingdom Metazoa; phylum Chordata; class Chondrichthyes; order Rajiformes; family Rajidae; genus Okamejei; species Okamejei kenojei. The sequence goes on along the minus strand of CM069132.1, from coordinate 2,615,243 downwards.
TGTGGCTTAACTCTAAGCTAATGCGACGTGTCCATTGAAGCAGTGAGATGGATTAGTGGTGCAGTTGCTATTAATGGAAGTCACTGTTCATCCGTAAGTGGCCACAATCACATGATATATGCAGGTAGCTTGTCTCCACATTGAGTAGCAGTCACTGCCGCCAAGACTGAACTTGTAACTGACCTTCGGGATCCTCCCTTAAATGTTTAGGAAGGACAATAGGTGCAGGAGTAGGCCATTCGGCCCTTCGAGCCTGCACCGCCATTCAATGTGATCATTGCTGGTCATCCCCAATCAGTACCCCGCTCCTGCCTTCTCCCCATATCCCCTGACTCCGCTATTTTTAAGAGCCCTATCTAACTCTCTCTTGAAAGCATCCAGAGAACCTGCCTCCACCGCCCTCTGAGGCAGAGAATTCCACAGACTCACCACTCTCTGTGAGAAAAAGTGTTTCCTCGTCTCCGTTCTAAATGGCTTACTCCTTATTCTTAAACTGTGGCCCCTGGTTCTGGACTCCCCCAACATCGGGAACATGTTTCCTGCCTCTAGTGTGTCCAAGCCCTTAACAATCTTGAGATGGGTTGAGACGGAGAGATAGATCACATGAATGAATGGCGGTAGACGTGATCGGCCAAATTGCATAACTCTGCTCCTAGAACTTCTGAACAAGAAAGGACAAATTTCCGCCGATATTTACACCGGCGAGCTTTAACCATGTCAACCATCTCCTCCTCAGCCTCATTGGGCCAGGAAGCGAGCGGGCAAGATCATCGCTGACCCCTCTCACCCTGGCCACAAACTCTTTGAATCACTTCCCTCTGGAAGGCGACTCCGGACTGTCAAAGCTGCCACAGCCAGACATAAAAACAGTTTTTATCCACGAGTAGTTGCTCTACTCAACAGCCAAAAATCTGTAGCCTCCCTTTGATCTGGTATTTTGTTGGTTCACATGCTTGATCAATGGTGTTTTATCATTAATGTTTTATTATTATTAATGTTTAGTGTTTTCTGAGTCATTCGTAACTGTCACTGTATGTCATGTTGTTACTTGTGGGAGGAGCACCAAGGCAAATTCCTTGTATGTGAATACTCGGCCAATAAACTTACTTACTTGGATACAGACTGGGATGTATTCTCCACTTCCTTTCCAGAAATCAATGACTATCTCCTTCATTGTGCTGATATTGGGGGAGAGATTGGTGTCTTAACACCATGTTACTGAGCTCTCTTATCTCCTGACTGGCTGTCAATTGGCAATTCATTTCCAAGTCGCCCTGGTGCAGAGATGTAGTGTGAGGTCGTGGTCTTCCAATGAGCCTTGTCCTTGAGTTTGCCTGGGGCTTTGGGAGAGGTCCTGTTAAGTTGTTGCAAAACATCTGTAGTAAGCTGTTTGTGCAGAACAGGTCAGCAGAGGAGACACAGGGACAAGCAGAGTGCTATTTTCCCTCGATGGCATTGAGCTATTTTGAACAGATGTGTTCAGTTTCGCAGAGCACCTCCGTTCAGTCCACATTAACCAACCAGATCTCCCTGTGGCTCAGCACTTCAATTCCCCCTCCCATTCCAAATCCGACCTTTCTGTCCTGGGCCTCCTCCATGGCCAGAGTGAGCACCACCGGAAACTGGAGGAGCAGCGCCTCATATTCCGCATGGGCAGTCTGCACCCCGGTGGCCTGAACATTGACTTCTCCAATTTCCGGGCTTCAGACTTCAGCTCTCCCTCAGCTCTCTGGCTCCTCCTCTTCCTTTCTTCTTCCCGCCCCCCCCCCCCCACACCCCCACCCTGCATCAGTCTGAAGAAGGGTTTCGGCCCGAAACATTGCCTATTTCCTTCGCTCCATAGGTGCTGCCGCACCCGCTGAGTTTCTCCAGCAATTTTGTCTACCTCTGAGCTATTTTGGATGTTTAGTTTAGTTTAGAGATACAGCTCTGAAACAAGCCCTCCGAGTCTGCACCGACCAGCGATCCCTGCACACCAACACTATCCTACACACACGGGACAATTTACACTTATACCAAGCCAATTAACCCACAAACCTGTACGTCTTTGGAGTACGGGAGTAAACGGAAGATCTCGGAGAAAACCCACGCAGGTCACGGGGAGAAGGTACAAACTCCGTACAGACTGGTCTCTGTCGCTGCGCCACCGTGCCGCCCCGTTGTTTGAACCTGCACCGTGCACCGTGTTATCTGAGTTGCACTCATCGGCCAAGAGCTATCATGCTACTGACCTGGGCCTTGTAGCTGGTGGAGTTTTGAGGAATTAGATGGTGAGCCTCTCTCCATGAAATCTCCAGACTGACGTGTTCTTAGAGTCATTTAAGTGTCTGGACCTGAGGAGGATTTAGCGTTGGCAATGCCGTTGAACGTAAGGAGAAGGTGCTTCAATTTCTTCTGTTGGAAGGGCACGTTGGAACGTTATTTGTCCACCATCAACCCATAGACAGGTGTAGATACTTTTCATATTTGGGCCAGGGTAGGGGAATCAAGAACCAGAAGGCAAAGGTGTAAGGTGAGAGGGGAAAGATTTAATAGGAACCTGAGGAGCAGATGTTAATGAATGAATGAATGTATAGGTTTATTGGCCAAGTATTCACATACAAGGAATTTGCCTTGGTGCTGCGCCCACAAGTAACAACACGACATACAGTGACAGTTAGGAATGACACATAAATCATTAAACATTAATAATAATGTTTGCCACACAGAAGGTGGTGGGTATATGAAACGGGCTGCCAGAGGAGGTAGTTGAGGCAGGTACTATAACAACACCTGCAATGTCATACATTTTGATTTCATTTCAGGTAACAAAACCAATTTGTATTGATATATCTATGCATTCATATCGTAGGTTCATAAGTGACAGGAGCAGAATTAGGCCAGTCTACTCCGCCATTCATTCATGACTGATCAATCTCGCCCTGCTAACCCCATTCTCCTGCCTTTTTCCCCATAACTCCTGACACCAATACTAATCTATCTTAGCGAGGTGAGTTTGATCAGTCATGAATGAATGGCGGAGTAGACTGACCTAATTCTGCTCCTGTCACTTATGAACCTATGATATCAATGCATAGATATATCAGTGCAAATTGGATTTGTTACCTGAAATGAAATGAAAACGTAGGCCACTGCTCCCAGAAGCGAAGCCTAGACACAACCTCTTGTCCACCTTCATTCCTCCCTCCCTCCACGGTTAACTTGGAAAGCGGGAGTTGGTGGGCTCCAAAACCTCGGGTGCCGCTGGCCTAAAGTGGCTGATGGTTGCCCAGTTTGAGTCTCAGGAGGTTACGTTCTCCCTACCGAGTAAGCCCTTGGGAGTCAGCGTGGATTTATGACGGGGAAATCATGCTTGGCAAATCTATCTGTCTCTGCCTTAAATTTATCCACTGACCTGGCCTCCACAGCCTTTTGTGGCAAAGAATTCCACAGATTCACCACTAAGTGGTTACAAAGCCAAAATACCTCTGCGGAATGTTGTCACCTCCTGCAAATGTGGGCAAAGTCCCATCTTGTGAGAGAGTCACACGCTCGGTTAAGTTCAATAATTGATCGCTATTTCTTTTTGATATCGGTTGAGGTCATAATGTTGGGCTGGTTTCAACCTTGAGAAAATGTGCTGCATCTTATGAAACAACAACAGGCCTGACCACAGGTCAATAGACAACAGGTGTAGGAGGAGGCCATTTGGCCCTTCGAGCCAGCATTGTCATTCCCGGGTGATCATGGCTGATCATCCACAATCAGTTCTGGCCTTCTCCCCTTGACTCCGCTATCTTTAAGAGCTCTATCTAACTCTCTCTTGAAAGCATCCAGTGAACTGGCCTCCACTGCCTTCTAACTCTCTGGGAAACTCCACCATCGATTTTCCGGCACCTTTGCCGCCAGATCCTTGGCAGTTTATCCATTTTTCCGGACCAACAGAGGTCACATAGTAATAATTCAACATGGACTGCTCGAAACTTCAATACATAATCAACAATGAACAAAGAAGTAAACATGGAGACACACGTCCCAAAGGAGCGTGCGCCACACACACCTGTGTCCGTTGGTTCTTAATTCCCCTACTCTGGGTAAAAGTATGCATTCACTCTATCCATTCCCCTCATCATTTTGTACGCATCTCTATAAGATCTCCCCTCAGCCTCCTGAATGAAGGCCGAGCCTGCCCAGCCTCTCCCTCCCTGTAGCTCAGGCCATCGAGTCCTGGCAGCAATCCTCGCGAATCTTCTCCGCGCTCTTTCGTTGAGACCACTGGTCGTAAATGACCGCCGTGCTGGAGCTCAGCACCGTTTTAAACACTCGCTGCCGCCTCCTCCTGCTGCACCTGTGGGGATGAGAACGCCCAGACGTCCGGCTCCCGCTCACTCTCACGCTGGCGGCTGAGAGACGCATTGTGCAGTGGGGGGGGGGCACGGTGGTGCAGCGGTGCCTCACATTCACCCCGTCGATGGTGCGCAAGATCTTGGACACCTCTGTAAGATCACCCCTCACCCTCCTGCGCTCTGCACAGAGGACCTCTTCACAATGAGGTCCGCTCATAGTGACACAGGAATAGTGGCTCTTGGCAAGGCAGTGTACGGATACACCCCCTAATCGCTGCGTGCATCCTTATATTTCTGTCCTCATTGAACCTGACGTACATTTCCATGGCTAATGATTGTCTCTTCTTCTTTGTTAGGTGTTGCCATTAGCACATATGCCAAGTACTGCTACCGTAAACTGCAAAAATCAGCTCTGACTGGAGCAAAGAAGGTAACGCCATCTCCTTACTCTTTCTTCACCCGTGTCAATTGTATGATTGTACAAGCAAATCTGTGTGTTTTTTACGTCTTCATGCCAAAATACTTTCTGTCGAACGTCAGAGGTTAAGGGGAGGATTGATAGGGATAGGAGAACAAGGGGTCACAGTTTAAGGATAAGGGGGAAGTCTTTTAGGACCGAGATGAGAAAAACATTTTTCACAGAGTGGTGAATCTGTGGTATTCTCTGCCACAGAAGGTAGTTGAGGCCAGTTCATTGGCCATATTTAAGAGTGAGTTAGATGTGGCCCTTGTGGCTAAAGGGATCAGGGGGTATGGAGATAAGGCAGGTACAGGATATTGAGTTGGATGATCAGCCATGATCATATTGAATGGCGGTGCAGGCTCGAAGGGCCGAATGGCCTACTCCTGCACCTATTTTCTATGTTTCTATGATAGAAGTGTATAAAATGGTGAGAGACATAGATAGGGTAGATAGTCAGAACCTTTTTGCCAGGGTGGAAATATCCAACGCTAGTGGACACAGCTATAAGATGAGAGGGGGGAGGCTTTTAATGGAGATGTGTGGGGCAAGTTATTTACACAGAGAGTGGTGGCGGGCTGCAATGTATTGCCAATGGTGGTGGTGGAGGCAGATATTGTAGGAACGTTTATGAGGCTTTTGGACGTGCATTTGGATGTGAGGGGAATGGAGGGGTATGGCTCATCTTGTTTGGCACCTATATTGTGGGCTGTGCTGTAGCGTTTTACACCCCGTGCTAATACTTGGAAAGTCAAAGCTGCCACAGGTTTGGAAGGGCTGTGTGGGTAGGAACTGCAGGTGCTGGTTTACACCAAAGATAGGCGCAAAATGCTGGAGTAACTCAGCGTGACCGGCAGCGTCTGATGCAGAGATGCTGCCCGTGCCGCTGAGTTACTCCAGCATTTGGTGTCCATCAAAGGTTTGGGAGGGTCCCCGCCAAGAAAGAGAGGGAAAGGAAGATTGAGGAAAGGTGTTCGTCTTTGGGATGGGATTCATTCCCAATAGATCATCTCTGACCCCTCTCACCCTGGCCACAAACTCTTTGAATCACTTCCCTCTGGAAGGCGACTCCGGACTGTCAAAGCTGCCACAGCCAGACATAAAAACAGTTTTTATCCACGAGTAGTTGCTCTACTCAACAGCCAAAAATCTGTAGCCTCCCTTTGATCTGGTATTTTGTTGGTTCACATGCTTGATCAATGGTGTTTTATCATTAATGTTTTATTATTATTAATGTTTAGTGTTTTCTGAGTCACTCGTAACTGTCACTGTATGTCATGTTGTTACTTGTGGGCGGAGCACCAAGGCAAATTCCTTGTATGTGAATACTTGGCCAATAAACGTACTTACTTACTTAGCGGATGGCTTGAATGAAACTTTGGTCTGGGGGTTCCTCACTCCATCGGTTTGACCGTGTTATCTCAGGTTTTGTGAGGCACTCGCTTTTATTCTGCCTAATCTCTTGGATGAAATGGTACATTTATACTGAGTGGCAGGGTTGAGTTCTTGATAAATCTGTTGACACAATGTGCTGGTGCTTCAAAATTACATACAGACGATGTACAGGGTGTCAGGGGTTACGGGGAGAAGGCAGGAGAATGGGGTTAGGAGAGAGAGATAGATCAGCCATGATTAAATGACGGAGCAGACTTGATGGGCCGAATGGTCTAATTCTACTCCTATTCCTTATGACGTTCCCCGACTTACGTCCCATGGACCCTTGCGCAGTTCGGACGTTAGGTAAGGCAGAAACGGAATTGCTATTGCACACTGGTAAATTTACTGTTCAACGCGGTCACGGGGAGAACGTACAAACTCCGTACGGACAGCACCCGTAGTTTCTCAAACTACTAGTTACTAATTCCATGGTAGATCGATCGCGGGTCTCTGGCGCTGTAAAGCAGCAACTCTACCGTTGCGCCGCCCGTATTTATCTGCTAACAGCCTCTCCCAATCAACCAGTCTACAAGTTCCTGTCCCATGCCATCCAAATTGACCTTGTTCCAATTTAGGACTTTTACTGGTAGACTAATCCTATCTTTTTCCCAAATTTTTCTCTGTCCATGAAAAGCAAAATTCAGTCCTTAAGACTGAAGCAAAACTCAGCAGTTCAAGGTCAGTTTATTGTCACATGTACCAATTAAGTTACAGTGAAATTTGAGTTACTATACAGCCACACTAAGTGAAGAGCACACAAGACACACAACCACATAAATGACAACATAAACATCCACCACAGTGAATCCCACATTCCTCACTGTGATGGAAGGCGAAAAAAAGTTCAAGCTTTTTCCTCTTTGTTCTCCCGCGGTCGGGGCAGTCAAACCATCCGCAGTCGGGGCGATCAAATCCCCCCCAGCCGACGATCGAAACTTCCGCGTCCAGGCGCTTGAAACTCTCTCCGCGGCCTGGAGCCCCAGAGACTGCAGGCTTCACGATGTTAAAGTCCACAGGCACCGCGGTTGGAGCTTCAATCACAGGCAAAGGAATCACAAGCTCCGCGATGATAAAGTCCCACAGACGCCCGCGGCTTGGAGCGCTGGGTTGGTCTCCACGATGTTAGAGGCCACAGTGGGGACGGAGATACGATACGGAAAATAAATCGCATCTCCGTCAAGGTAAGAGGTGGAAAAAAAGTTTCCCCAGCCCCCCCCCCACGCCACCCCCCACATAAAACAGACCAAGGAACACTAAACCATATTTCTAAAATATTTCTTCTTGCGTCTGCCGGGCACAGCCTAAAGTTGTAGGTCAACTTGTTCTATTTGATCTTATTTGTTTGTGCATGTCGGGTTGATTGCATTAGTCGAAACAGGGTGGACCACGTGAAGGTTGCAATCTCCCACCCCAAACACATACTAAAATTAACAAAAAGAAGAAAGGACAGACAGACTGTTGGCGAGGCAGCCGCTGCCGGTGTCGACTCTCTTACCACAGATCCTGCCTGACCTGCCGAGTTCATTTACCACATTTTCTACTTTTTGTTTCAGGATTCTAATTGTAGGAAGCCTTACTATCACCCAGCCGAGAAAATCTACTTCAGAACACATCAGGAGTTAGGGCCTGTTGGGGTGAATAGAGGCCTAGACTCTACTCGGTTTAATCCTAGAAATACAGCATGGAAACAGGTCCTTCAGCCCACTATGTCCACACTGACCATCGATCACATTGATTCTATGTTATCCCACTTTCTCATCCACTCCCGAGGCACGTCAGGTTTTTATTTTAAGCAGCCAATTAATCTACAAACCTGCACGTCTTTGGGATGTGGGAGAAAACCGGTGCACCCAGGGGAAACCCACGTGGTCACAGGGAGAACGTGCAAACTCAACAGTCAGCACCTGATGTCAGGATCTAACTCAATAGACAACAGACAATAGGTGCAGTAGGCCATTCGGCCCTTCGAGCCAGCATCACCATTCACTGTGATCATGGCTGATTATCCACAACCAGTACCCCGTTCCTGCCTTCTCCCCATATCCCTTGACTCCGCTATCTCTAAGAGATCTATCTAACTCTCTCTCTTGAAAGCATCCAGAGAATTGCCCTCCACTGCCTTCTGAGGCAGAGAATTCCACAGACTCACAACTCTATGTGTGAAAAAGTTTTTCCTCGTCTCCGTTCTAAATAGCCTACCCCTTATTCTTAAACTGTGGCCCCTGGTTCTGGACTCCCCCAACATCAAGAACATGTTTCCTGCATCTACCTTGTCCAATCCCTTCATAATCTTATATGTTTCAATAAGATCCCCTCTCATCCTTCTAAATTCCAGAGTATACAAGCCCAGCTGCTCCATTCTCTCAGCATGTGACAGTCCCGCCATCCCGGGAATGAACCTTGTGAACCTACGCTGCACTCCCTCAATAGCAAGAATGTCCTTCCTCAAATTTGGAGAGCAAAACTGCACACAATACTCCAGGTGTGGTCTCACTAGGGCCCTGTACAACTGCAGAAGGACCTCTTTGCTCCTATACTCGACCCTCTTGTTATGAAGGGCAACATGCCATTGGCTTTCTTCACTGCCTGCGGTACCTGCATGCTCACTTTCTGTTGGACTTTGCTCTCAATTAGACTTTAATGAACTTTGCACTAACTTTTCCCTTCATCAGTGCACTGTGGCCGGCTTGATTGTATTCATGTGTAGTCTTTGACTAGTTTGCACGCAAACAAAAGCTTTTCACTGTACCTCAGCACACATGACAACAGGTGGCGTTCCCTGGTATTGTGAGGCAGCAGCTGTACCCGCTGTACCACCATGTTGCCCCTGTATGTAGAGTTAGTTTTAGAGTTATGGACTTTAACTTGCTAGAGCCTTAACAGTTAATATAAACTGCCTGGAATGAAGAAATAGAAACAAGGAACTGCAGGTGCTTGGTTTACAAAAAAGGACACAAAGTGCTGGAGTAACCTCCCGACCCAAAACATTATCTATCCATTGTTGCAGGAAGGAACTGCAGATGCTGGTTTAAACCAAAGATAGACACAAAATGCTGGAGTAATAGCCCTGTCCCACGGTACGAGTTCATTCCAAGAGCTCTCCCGAGTGGTAAGCACGGAGAATGAACGTAGCGGGTACGTCAGAGCTCGGGGACGTCACTTAGCGGCTCGTAACGCTAACGGCAGGTACTCGGGAAGACTCGCTAACAGCAGGTAAGCACGGGAAGACTCGTGAAGATTTTTCAACATGTTGAAAAATGTCCACGAGAGCCCCGAGTACTGACGAGTGGCCATTACCGTAAATCTCCGAGTTCGAATCAAGGCAAACTCGGGAGAGCTCTTGGAATGAACTCGTACCGTAGGACAGGGCTTTTACTCAGCGGGACAGGCAGCGTCTCTGGAGAGGAGGAATGGGTGACGTTTGCAGGTCCAGACTCTTCTTCAGACGTTACCTATGCATGTTGTCCAGAGATGCTGTCTGAGCTACTCCAGCATTGTGTTCCCTGCCTCAAGCTGTGAAGATGATTGTAAAAGGGGCTTGAGGGAGGGGACAGCATGGGGGAGGGTGTCCCATGTGCCCTCCGAGCTGGTATCAGCGGAAGGCTGTCCTCTCCATCTCCAGATGTAACCTGTCATCCCGCATGCCGCACTTCAAATGCCAGCCTGGCACACATCAAACAGGAGAAAGTGATTGAAAAGCCTGGCCCGGGAGTTGCTTTAATCTGCGTTTGTTACGGCCCCCTTTAATGAGGAGTAAATGTCTCTTCCAACATGAATATCTGACTGAACATGGGATTGCAAGCTCAACCTCTGCTGTCTAATGGGCTGATCAAAGCAGAGGTGGGAATTCAATTAGACACAATTTAGTCGATTTATTCGGCCCAGTCTAAGCCATTCATCTTTGCAGAGTATATGCTGACTTTATTTCAAAACTAAAATTAATTTACTGCTTTTTGTAAACTTCAGATATTCAAAATACTTTTATGTAGTGGAGCTGTACAGCAGAGAAACAGGCCCTTCGGCCCGCCTTGACCATGCCAACCAAGTTGCCATTATCGGCTAGTCCCATAATGAGCTTAGAAGGATGAGAGGTGAGACCACACTGAAACGTACTGGACAGTGAAAGGCTTGGATAGAGTGGACGTGGAGAGGATGTTTCCACTGGTGGGAGAGTCTAGGACCAGAGGGCACAGCCTCAGAATGAAAGGACGTATCTTTAGAGAGGAGATTCGGAGGAATTTCTTTAGTCAGAGGGTGGTGAATCTGTGGAATTCAATGTCACAGGCGGCTGTGGAGGCCAAGTCAGTGGATATTTTTAAGGTGGAGATCGATAGGTTCTTGATTAGTACGGCTGTCAGGGGTTCTGGAGAGAATTCAGAAGAAAGCGGTTGAGAGAGAAGAATAGATCAGTCTTGATTGAATGCTGTATTGATTGATGGGCCGAATGGCCTAATTCTGCTCCAATGACATGAACATATGCCTGCAATTTTGCATGTCTAAACCCTTCCAATCCATATATATATATATATATATATATATATATATATATATATATATAGATAGGAATGGTTGATGTATATGTATATATATATATTCAAATGTCCTTTGAAAGTCATAATTGAATATTAAATGTATATTAAAACATTGTATATGTTTCCACAGCTTTTCAGGAAAGGTTAGCGATGCTCACTGTTGGTTAGTTTAGATTATTATTGTCACGTGTACCGAGGTATAGCGAAATGTCCAGTCAGCGATAAGATTATACATGATTGGAATCCAGCTGTCCACAGGGGGCAGACAACGGGTCCAATATTTAGTGCAAAATAAAGTCAGATTAAAGCTGGTTGAAAGATCTCCAATAAGGTGGGTGGACGGTCAGGCCCTCACTCCTGGGTGGAATTGGCACTAATGGTTTCACAATCAAGTTGGGAATGTAAGTGATGTAACCAGAGGGGGCATTAGTTGGCAGGACATCAGAATCTTGCTGTAGCAATGTTAGAACATTTTGAGATTTAAAAAAATCAAATCTGCAATTTATCCCATCAGATAAAGCATAAAAAGAAGTTTAATTTGACACCTAATTTACTTTCATATCTTCAGTATTAAAAATGTTATGGCCATTCTCATACTCAGAAATTAGCATCTTGTTCCCTATTGGTTTTCCATTGACTTAACACAAAAGTTGTGATCAAGGACAGTCAAAAGCCCATATCTTTCTTAAAAATTAAGAGAACTGAATGACATTTTCAGTTATTATAGATTGAAGCATTCTGAAACAAATATGAAACAATCTTACTTGGATGACCTGAAATTAAAGCATATAATTAGTTACCTAATTTACCTAATCTATCCATTTCTTAAGAAAAGGTTAACATTTTTTAAAAGCCTAAGTGTCCAAATAACATTCACACAAGAATTCACAATGTAACATGATTTTTATATCTCATTGTCATGAATTTATAGGCCAAATGGAAAGAATTTAGTGCTTAATTCTCGTAAATTAATGGCCATTTAAATCATCTTGCGAGTGGGATTTTGCGGAACGCGATCGATTGGAACGTTGCGGTTGCGGTGAATTTAAACCCCATATCGGCAGGTAAAATACTGCCGGTTCGTATGGGTCCTAAGTCACCTTTTCGCAACGTAAAACTTTGATTAAAGGCATCCTAAGAAGCAAGTTTATATGAAAAAATAAACGGTGTACCTTGCCTTGTCCCCTACGTGAGATCCGTCCCGTTGACGGCATTAGAAGATGATTTTAATTTTACTCCTGCTATTAAATTATCCAGCGCTAATTTTAATAAACTTAATAAAACGGTAGTCGAAGCGATTTTTCTTCAGCAACTGAACAGCCTGTTCAAGATCGATTTGAATAGTCTGAAGAAAAGACGCATTTTAAACCCGCCCCCCTCTCAAAGGCGCCAAAGTCGTGCACACGGCCAGTGACAGAACTGCAGCGTCGCTGAAGGTAGGTTTTGTAACATACCTACTTGCTGTCATTTCAATATAACCATGTAATCTTTAATCACCACCTGAGGAGAGACTAACTTGGCAAGGATGTGCAGATGCTGGCTTAGAAACCAAGATACATAGAGTAACTCAATGAGTCAGACAGCATCTGACATGGAACGGTGACGTTTCGGGTTGGGTTCCTTCTTCAGAGTGAAAGAAGGGTCCCGACCGGAAACGTCACCTGTCAATGCTGCCAGACTCGTTGGGTTTCTCTAATTTCTTCAATTTTAAGTAACCCCTCCATTCCCTCTCTCCCCCCATCCTAGTCGTCCTACTAGTTCCACTGTTCGTATCCCCATATCCCTTCATTATCACACTCTTCCCCAGATAACTATGGCCTCCACCCTTCCTTGGTCATCTGTTGCCGGCCCTGTTTTGTTCTGGCCTATTTCTACCTCCAGTTCCCCATCCAAAACACGCCCCTCTACTTTCTGTCTGAAGAAGGGTTCCAACCTGAATCGTCACGTTCCTTTTAAGCTCATAAGTGAAAGGACCAGAATTAGGCCGTTTGGCCCATTCAATCATGACGTATCTATCTCTCCCTCCAAACCCCATTCTCCTGCCTTCTCCCCATAACCCCTGCACCCGTACTAATCAAGAATCTATCTATCGCTACTTTAAAAAAATATCCATTGACTTGGCCTCCACAGCCTTTTTGGCAAAGAATGTTCTTGAGATTTGACGACTCGTTGAGTTACTCCTGCACTTGTGTCTGTGCTGCCTGACCCACCGAGTTACTCCTGCACTTTGTGTCTTTTTTTATATACTTGACATCAGTTGTTGTAGCGGCAGATTTTCATATCTTTCAGGTAATTAGCACCCTAGCCGCTAAATGAATGAGAATGGTTGATGGGGGTGTCTTCGAAACACATGCGAGCTCACTCACAGAAACCTTCAGAGCTTCTCAGATATGGCTTCCAACACACAATCTTTTGATGAATAAATGCTTTATTGTTGATAGAAAACAGTAAGATACATCCAATTTTCTTCCGACTCGTTTCTACAATCTTCATCGAACTCCAGCATTACTATAAACATTAGAAAACTCCTCGTGTTTCCGTAACATTGGCGTGATCTCCTTTAGATCTCACATGGACCCCGCATGGGCGAAGGGTTAACCTTCCCCATCGTCTCTCCAAACTAATCTAAAAACCAAACTTCTGCTCAAGCATCTAAGCTCCAAACACGCCCCAAAACACGTCATAAATCCCACCCACAATATAACGGGCAGTCTAAAATGTAAAGGCACATGCCATCATCAATGACATGCAAAACAGGCCAAATGGCCACTACAGTTGTTTTTTAATTGGACAACCCTCCACAGGTGGAAGTTATGGTTGGCACATTGGAAAACACTAGTGAATTTTCGAGACCCAAGTGGATCACAGCCGCAGGTCCTCTGCTTTGATCTAACAACTGTGCCATTACGTCACCCACACTATTTCCGAATTTGCGGTGAAATTGGTTTTGTTTGGAAGTAGCTGAGGCAAGTGCAGTAGCAACATGTAAAACGCTGTTGGACGGGCAGGTGAAGGGTTTGGAGGTGTATGGGTCATTTGCAAGCGAATGGGACTGGCTTAGATGGATAGTCAGGATGGATGTTGGGCTGAAGGGCCTGTTTCCACGCTATTTGAATCCTTGACACCTGTACTGGTCGCCAGGGTGTGCATTGGATATGACCTTGCTTCCCGCGCGGTCTAAATCTTCCTCAAATCAGGGAGTTACAAGAAAAACACATTGGTTAAAGTAACCAAGAATTTGCTGTGTAGTCATTAAAACCAAACTGGTTCCCAAGGTAGGACGCAAGCAAGGAACCACAGTCAAATCAGCTGAGATAGTCACCAGATCATCTTCTTTCAGCCCTACATAAACACCGTGGAGGATGCTGTAAAAAGAACCACTGTCAGTTTATTTTCTCCTGAAAGGACAAATGATGGCTTTGGTTTATCATTTCATCTGAAAATTGCACTGTTCCCGCGGTGAGAGTTACTCGCAGCACTGCACGGAGCTTCCAGACACGAGAGACTGCGGATGCTGGAATGAAAACAAACTGCCGGAGGAGCTCAGCGGGTCGAGCAGCTTCTGTGGAGGCAACGGCACAGTCAATGCTTCGGGTTGACACCCTGTGTCGGGAATGAGAGTGTGAACATAGAACAGTACAGCACAGAAACAGGCCCCTCAGGTCTGAAGAAAGGTCTCGACCCGAAACAGAAACATCACCTATTCCTTTTCTCCGGAGACCCACTGAGTTACTCCAGCGTTTTGTGTCAGGTCAGTTCTGAACATGATTCAAAGATAAACGTGTATCTGCCTGCACCTAATCCACATCCCTCTGTTCTCTGCGTATCCACATTCCAATGCAAAAGTCTCTCTTAAAACTATCGTATCTGCCTCAACCACAATCCCCTGCAGCTCGATCCAGCAACCCACCACCCTCAGTGTAAAAAACTTGCTCCACACATCTCCTTTAAACTATGCATCCTTCACCTGAAAGCTATGATGCCCTGTAGTATTTGATATTTCATTCCTGGGAAGAAGGTATTGACTGTCCGCCCTCTCTATTCCTTTCCTACTTTTATATACTTCTATCGGGCCTCGCCTCAATCTCCGGTATTCCAAAGAAAACATTTCCAGTCTGTCCAATCTCTCCCCGTTGCCAAACCAGCCATAATTCTGGCCATCCTCCTCTGCACCCTTTCCAACTTGGATTGTTTCCTCTGGAACGCTGGAGGTTGATGGGAGACCTAGATAGAAAATATATCAAATTATGAGAGGAATAGATAAGGTAGACAGTCAGAATATTTTCCCCAAGGTGGAAATGTCAAAGCCTAGAGGGCGTAGCTTTAACTTGAGAGAGGCAAGGTTTAAAGGTTGTGTTGGGAGGGTTATTTTACACAGAGGGTGCCTGGACTGCGCTGCTGGGGGTGGGGGTGTGGACAGATATGACAGTGGTGTTTTAGAGGCTTGTCCTCCAGCAGTCGGGGGCCTCTAGCCTTCTGTTGGAAGGGACGATCTTACTCCCATAGCTGCCGGGTGGCACTTCGATGGCAGCCTCGCCTACAGTCTGTCTGTCCTTTTCATTTTTTTGTTGTTGTTTTTAGTGTGTTTAAAAGTGTGTGTTAATGTTCCCCAGTTTGTTTTATGTGGGGGGTGGGCGGGGGGGTGTCGGGGGAAACTTTGTTTCAATCTCTTACCTTGCCGGATATCGGATTGTTTTCCGGGTCGTAACTCCGGTCGCTCTGCGGCCTAACATCATGGAGCTGGAGGCCTTGCTCGGGTCTGACTTTGAGCCCCACCGCGGGGATGTGGCCAATCCCTTACCTAGGATCGACAATCCAACCTGCGGCCTGCGGACTTTAACATCAAGGAGCTCGCAGTCTCGGGTAAGAGACCGACGTCGGGAAGCTCCGGAAGCCGCACGACGCTCGACTAGCCCCGGCCCGGGGTAGATCGTCCGGCGCGGGGGAGCTGAGATCCCCCCCGATGCAGGAGCTTGATGGCCCCGACAAGGAGGCTCGCTTCCGTCTACGGGAGTAAGATCGTCCCGTCAACGGAAGGTTAGAGGCCCCCGACCGCTGGAGGACAAAGGAGGGAATAGATTGAACTTTGTTTCACATTCCATCACAGTGAGGAATGTGGAGGAGTCACTGTGGTGGATGTTCATGATCAAATGTGTTTTGTGTGTTCTGTTGCTTTTTATTGGTGTGACTGTATGGCAAATCAAATTCATCAAATGTTGCAAAACATGCTTGGCTCATAAAGTACGATTATGACTAGATAGATATATAGATGTGGAGAGAATGGAGGAATATGGATGGCGTGCTGGTGCCTGGAACGTGCTGCCGGGGGTGGTGGTGGGGACTGCATACCATAGTGGCACACGGGTACGCAGGGAATGGAGGGATATGGATGATCTGCAGGCAGAGAAGAGTTGGTCATGGCACCGTGATCGGCATGGCCTGGTCCTTCGCTGCACTGTTCCAGCTTCTATGTTGCTACATCTCACAAAGCACAGCTTGTTTCTATTCAAAATGTGGCCAACTATTTCAGAATTGCTGTCCGGGTCGTTTGGATTAGATTACCTGTTTAAAATTCAATAGGATTGACAATTCTTTGCTGACAAACATATTTGTGATCCCAGTTAATCAATGTGCTGCTGGTGTAGCAATATGTCTACATGCGGCTGGCTGGCTTCTTCACTCTGTAGATGGACTCAATGCTGGAGTTAAGGGCCTGTCCCACTTTCACGACCCAATTCACAACCTTTTTTACTCGTGGACATTTTTCATCAGGCTAGAAAAAACGCCCCGACCTACTTGATGCCACGAGTACCTACGACCAGCATCATGACCTACCTACGACCTACCTACGACCCCGTGGCGACCATGCTGCGAATATGAGTCAAGGGCAAACTCGGCAGAGGTTGTGAATTAGGTTGTGAAAGTGGGACAGGCCCTTTACTCAGCGGGTCTGGCAGCATCTCTGGGGAAAAGGAATGGGTGAGGTTTCCGGTCAAGACCGGACTGCCTAAACACACTAAACACACGTGGCTGTGGTAGCGAGTCTGGGTTAAAACGTGGTCGTGCTCGGAGAGAAGGAGGAGCAGCCAGAGAGAGGATGTTACAGAACTCTCGACAGAGAGAGGAGGAGAACTTGAGGAAATACCTTGAGGAGGTATTATACTTACCTTGAGGAGGTAAAGCTTAGGCATACCTTGAGGAGATTTCACAATAGAGCTGATGAGATGTGTGGGAAGGAACTGATGCTGTTTTAAACCGAAGAGAGACACCAAAAACGCTGGAGTAATTCAGAGTCAGACAGCATCTCTGGAGAGAAGGAATAGGTGACATTTCAGGTCGAGGCCCTTCTTCAGCCTGTTGTTGCTGCCTGTCCTGTTGTGCTGCGGCCAGTATATAAACCTCACACAGAGTCAGAGTACAGAGGCCCATCTAAAACATCACCACGGAAACAACAGCACAAGACTGCAGGCAGCGTCTCACTCTGAGATGTGTCCCTTAATCCGGGTCTCTGAAACATGCGCATCATCTCACTGCTATTTCTGGGGGGAAAAGAGAGGACACGAGGTTAGAGAGGACAGAGGGAGAAATGAGAAACAACGAGAAGAGAAAGGGTTGGTGTACAATGTGAGAGACCGTGTGTTATAGAGAAGCTTATTACAGGTGGAGAAAGGAGTGGAGTCAGGAGTTGAATCACCCCCTTGGACACGGCAGAGACAGACCAGGGCGACGTTCCGTTAGGAGCTGAATGAGAGGCTGTGGTTGTTCAATATGCATTGCTGGGGAGGGAGAAATCAAATGGCATCGAGACACAAACAGGTCCCCAGGGAAGCTCTTGATGGCTACTGTGTAAAGCCAATAACTTCTCCTCTTGAAAACAAACTGCTGGAGGAACTCAGCGGGTCAGGCAGCATCTGTGCAGGGAAATAATGGACAGACGACATTTTGGGTCAGGACCCTTCTTCAGTCAGATGGAGTTGAGGGAAGATAGCTGGTCGTGAGAGGTGAGGGGAAGGGAAGTGGCAAGAGCAGGAGAGTGACAGGTGGATACAGGTGAGGAGGGGATGACCAGCAGGTGGGTCAGGGGTGAGGGATGGGTGGAGAGAGGAACCGAGGCTGGAGGTGATCAGTGGGGAAGACAAAAGGGGGTGAGTTGTGGGAGTGAAAGGTAGAAGCATAGGGAGGGGTGGTGGGTGGGCTGGTGCAAGATATGGGGAGGAGATGGAGTGGGGGACCTGGAGTGCATCGAAACATAGAAACATAGAAAAGAGGTGCAGGAGGAGGCCATTCGGCCCTTCGAGCCAGCACCGCCATTCATTGCGACCATGGCTGATCATCCCCAATCAATAACCCGTGCCTGCCTTCTCCCCATATCCCTTGATTCCACTAGCCCCTAGAGCTCTATCTAACTCTCTCTTAAACCCATCCAGTGACTTGGCCTCCACTACCCTCTGTGCCAGGGAATTCCACAAATTCACAACTCTCAAGGTTAACATTTTTTTCTCACCTCAGTCTTAAATGGCCTCCCCTTTATTCTAAGACTGTGGCCTCTGGTTCTGGACTCGCCCAACATTGGGAACATTTTTCCTGCATCTAGCTTGTTCAGTCCTTTTATAATTTTTATGTTTCTATAAGATCCCCCCTCATCCTTCTGAACTCCAGTGAATACAAGCCTAGCCTTTTCAATCTTTCCTCATATGACAGTCCCGCCATCCCAGGGATAGTGGTGGGTGATGCTCAGCAGTGGTGGAGGGGAAAGGAGCAGGGGTAGAGGAAATGGAAATAAAGTTGCGTTTGAGTGGACAAAGGCAAGGGAGAGGTGAGGTGAACCTAAAATTGGAGAATTTATTGCTAATTCAACATTACACTTCACCCATGCCGTCTGTAACAGAACAAGGGGAATAGATAGGGTGAATGTATTGTCTTTTACCCAGAGTAGGGGAATCAAAGCCATAGGACACAGGTTTGAGGTGCGAGGAGCACGATTTAATATCAACCTAATGGGCGTAGCAGGTCGCCGAAAAAACGGTGACTGGACTAATGGGCCAGTTCCACACAGGCGATTTTATTAGACGACTGTCGGCGGATACAACAATGGAATTCACCGAAGTCAGCACCGGCGACAACCTACGTCACCTGGCGCCAACCTACACCATCCTGGCGACGGCCTACGACAACCAACGTCAGGAGAAGACAAGCTACAACAAGCCCACCGTCGCCGACTGTCGCAGAAACGGTTTGAACATTTCAAAATCCAGCGGCGACCAGACAAACGCTACGATTCTTCGGGCGACTGAGGAGACCACTCTCGACCATACAGGTGTCAACTCCTAAAAAATTGCCTAGGTGGGACAGGCCCTTAAGGGGAAATATTCTCACTCAGGGTGGCGGATATACGGAACGAGCTGCCAGAGGAGGTAGTGAGGCAGGTGTAAGAGCAACATTTCAAAGGCATTTGGACAGGTGCATGGATGAGAAAGGGTTAGGGGGTTATGGGCTAAACGCAGGCAAGGGTGGAGTTCCACCAGTCCTACTAGTTCCACTGTTTGCATCCTTGTAACCTTCTCGATGGCACATCTTCCCCCAGCCCGCATGGACCATTCTGGACTCCACCCTTCCTGAGGTTATCTGTTGCCGACCCTGTTTTAGTCTGGCCTTTTCTTGCCTCCAGTTACCCCCCGCCCCCTCGCCTCACCTCTATCTTTCAATCCGAGAAAAGGTTCTCAACCGAAACACCACCTTTTCCTTTTCTCCAGAGATACTGCCTGACCCGCTGAGGTACTCCAGCAATTTGTGTCTATTTATGGATAGGTGACGTTTCGGGTCGAGACCCTTCTTCAGAGGTGACCTGTTGCCTTTTACGTTGTCGATTAAGCAGTTTACAATTGCACTACTGATAACCATACCAAAATAGTCAGTCCGAAGAAGGGTCGCGACCAGAAACGTCCCCTTTTCCCCAGAGATGCTGCCTGACCTGCCGAGTTACTCCAGCACTTTGTGTCTATCTGCGGTTTAGTCAACCCATCTACGAGGTTTAACATCCATGATCTCAGGCCCGCTGTGCCCAAGTTCTTACGCTCAAGCTCCTGGGCTGATCTAGGGAGCCAGGCTGTCTTCAAGCCCCTGTCCCACGATGCGAGTTTACCCAAGAACTCTCCTGAGTTTAAAAATAAATCAAACTCGTGGTACCTCATCACGAGTATTTTTTTACTCTTTGAAAATGTTCACACTGATGAAAAAACTTCACGAGTTACCACGTTTCCCCAAGTACCTGCCGTTAGCGTTACGAGCCGCTACGAGACACACACGACTCCGACGTACCCGCTACGTACATTCTACGTACTTACCACGAGTTTGATTTTTTTTTAAACTGGGGAGAGCTCTTGGGTAAACTCGCATCGTGGGACAGAGGCTTTGCTTTTTTCAAAGACTCATTTAGGTAGCACCTTGCTCAGCCCTGGTGCTGCCCACAAGCATGTGGAGCTGAAGAAATGCTCTTGAAGAGCAGTCCCTGTTGTGCGGGACTTGGCAGCTAGTTCCACCTCAGCACAGTTCCATAGTCACCAGTGAGATCATGGTCGGATTAAAGCCTTTAGTGGTGTGGATGGAGAAATAAATATTGGCCAAGGCACAAGGGAAACCCTTCTGGTCTTCCGTGAGCGGATGCCAAGGAATACATCACCTAAACCTGAGACCACAGATGTCCCTCAGTGTTCCCGCTTAACAGTAAACCAGTCCTGGCACAGAAATGCTCCCCACAATGTTACCACTCAACTCACTTTGGGAATGTTCAGTCCATAACTTGGGGTTGCTGAACATCCCGCGGTCTAGGCATTAGCTCAGGGGTGACCGACCGTGCCTTTGCGGTTGCAGCTCCTAGACTGTGGAACAGCATCCCTCTTCCCATCAGAATTCCCCCTCCATCGACTCCTTTAAGTCGAGGCTTAAAACTCATCTCTACTCCCAAGCCTTTCTTGACATCCTCTGAGCGAGGGCTATATGTATGTAGTGATGTTTGTATTTAATCCATCAACCACTGTGGTATAACGTTAGTACCTCCACCAATATAAAGCACTTTGGTCAACGAGAGTTGTTTTTTAAATGTGCTATAGAAATAAAAGTGACTTGACTTGAAAAGTGACTTGACACAACCTTCCAACCCAGCAGTACAACTACTAACCAGTGAGCGTGGAGTTGTACACATAGAAACATAAACGTAGACAATAGGTGCAGGAGTAGGCCATTCGGCCCTTCGAGCCTGCACCGCCATTCAATATGATCATGGCTGATCATCCAACTCAGTATCCTGTACTTGCCTTCTCTCCATACCCCCTGATCCCTTCAGCCACAAGGGCCACATCTAACTCCCTCTTAAATATAGCCAATGAACTGGCCTCAACTACCAATGAACTGGCCTCACCTACTTTCTGTGGCAGAGAATTCCACAGATTCACCGTTCTCTATGTGAAAAAAAAAAATTCTCATCTCGGTCCTAAAAGACTTCTTATAGGCCAGTGTTTGGTCCTGACCACAGGTGCTGAGTTTGTACGTTCTCCCCGTGACCGCGTGGGTTTTCTCCGGGAGCCCTGGTTTGCTCCCACACTCCAGGGACGTGCAGCTTTGTAGGTATTTGACCTCTGTAAATGGTCCCTAGTGTGTAGGATAGTCCTAGCACACTGGGTGATCGCTGGTTGGCAGGGACTCGGAGGGCCAAAGGGCCTGTTTCCTCGCTGTATCTCCAAACTAAACTAAACTAAAACACAAACGCTGAGGATTAGGTAGGGAGTGTGTGCTTGGGACTGATGATGGGAAAGTGATCCCATTGTATAGTTGCAGAAGCACGGCAGAGCACCGGAGCATGTATTCCCAGAGGTAGACTTATTGCCAGCAGTATGTGCTTCCAATTTCAGCAAAGGTCATGCTATGTAAATTAATACTGAGTGTGCCTCCTGTGTCCCAGCTGCATCTCGTGTACCCCGCACCGTTTCTCTGGCAGTCTGAAGAAGGGTCTCGACCCGAAACGTCACCCGTTCCTCCAGAGATGCTGCCTGTCCCGCTGAGTTACTCCAGCGTTTGTGTCTGTCTTCGGTGTAAACCAGCATCTGCAGCTCCTTCCTACACCTTACTTCCCTCTCGCCCTGCACTGCAATGCAATATGAACAACCACAGCCTCTCATTCAGCTCCTAACCGAACGTCGCCCTGGTCTGTCTCTGCCGTGCCCAAGGGGCTGATTCAACTCCTGACTCCACTCCTTTCTCCGCCTGTAATAAGCTTCTCTATAACACACGGTCTCTCACATTGTACACCAACCCTTTCTCTTCTCGTTGCTTCTCATTTCTCCCTCTGTCCTCTCTAACCCCGTGTCCTCTCTTTCCCCCCCAGAAATAGCAGTGAGATGATGCGCATGTTTCAGAGACCCGGATTAAGGGACACATCTCAGAGTGAGACGCTGCCTGCAGTCTTGTGCTGTTGTTCCCGTGGTGATGTTTTAGATGGGCCTCTGTACTCTGACTCTGAGTGAGGTTTATATACTGGCCGCAGCACAACAGGACAGGCAGCAACAACAGGCTGAAGAAGCCAGCATCTGCGTCCACAGGAGATATAAAACATTCGGTTGAAATGATGTTCTCTGATAGAGGGGGAATAAAGAACAAGGCTGTCCACTCGTCTGAAATTCTCTCCCCCTTGTGTCAATTGAAAGTTTAGTTTGGAGAAACAGCACAGCAGTAGGCCATGCGGCCCAGCTAGTCCAGCGATCTCCGTACACCAGCACTGTCCTACGCACCAGGGACAATTTACAATATTTACCGAAGCCAATTAAAACCTACACACCCGCACGTCTTTGGAGTGCGGGAGGAAACCGGAGCGCCCGGAGAAAGCCCACACGGTCACAGGGAGAGCATGCAAGCTCTGTACAGACAGCACCCATAGTCAGGATCAAACCCGGGTCTCTGGCGCTGTGAGGCAACACCTCTACCGCTGCGCCACCGTGCCACCCCGGGACTCAAGATGGGTAGATTTCTGTCGGAAGGAACTGCAGATGCCTGTTTAAACGAAAGATAGACACAAAATGCTGGAGTAACTCAGCGGGACAGGCAGCATCTCTGGAGGGAAGGAGTGGGTGACATTTCGGGTCGACACCCTTCTTCAGACTGGTATGGGGCAAGGGAAACGAGAGATATAGACGGTGATGTAGAGAGATAAAGAACAGCAAATTAAAGATTTTTGTTGAATAAGAGATTCAGGAGATGTTGATATGAAAGGCATGTACATCCGTTGCTGGAATCTCCCTATATGGGTTAAAAACAACCTGCTGGAGGAATAGAAACAAGGAACTGCAGATAAGGGCTTACGAAAAAAAGACACAAAGTGCTGGAGTAACTCAGCGGGTCAGGCAGCATGTCAGGAGACATGAACAGCTGACGTTTTGGGTCGGGACTCTTCTTCAGATTGCTGGAGGTTCTCCGGGTCAATCTGTGGAGGGAACGACAATAGTTGCCTGTCCCTTCCAGGTCACCGGTAACTTTGTTTTTCTGCTCAAGAGTCCAGGGTTTGCATTTGCTTGTGTCTCCCGAAAGCGAGTTGGGGCTTGGCTTTAAATTGCCGTCCTCTAGTGTGTGTAGGGTAGTGTTAATGTGCGGGGACACACAAGTCGCTGGTCTGGGAGTGCGGACTTGGTGGGCCGAAGGGGCTAAACCAAGGGGAAAATGAACACTTTCTTTTCAAATTAACAGCATTTAATAGCCCTGTCCTATGGTACGAGTTCATTCCAAGAGCTCTCCCGAGTTTAAAAAAAATCAAACTCGTGGTAAGCACGGAGAATGAACGTAGCGGGTACGTCGGAGCTCGGGGACGTCTCTTAGCGCTCACGGCAGGTACTCGGGAAGACTCGCTAACGGGCAGGTAAGCACGGGAAGACTCGTGAAGATTTTTCAACATGATGAAAAATGTCCACGAGAGCCCCGAGTACCGACGAGTGGCCATTACCGTAAATCTCCGAGTTCCAATCAGGGCAGGAGAGCTCTTGGAATGAACTCGTACCGTGGGACAGGGGTTTAAATAGATGCATTGTAACAGCAAGGCAAGTACAATTACTGCGTTCCAGTGTCCTGTAGAAGGCAAGGATTACATTATAAAATGAGAACATGTGGGGAAACACTTGGCAGGTCAGGCAGCAACTGTGGAAAGAGAAACAGAGTTAACTTCTCAGACCAAACTCTTCGTCTGAATTTCACACTAAAGCCTTCATTTTCTCTCTTCACATAAGGTGCCTGACCTGTTGAGCGCTTCCGGCATTTTCTGGTTTTACTTCAGATTTCCAACATCTGCAGAGATTTTAATTGAATTTAAGTTTAGTTTATTGTCCCGTGCACTGAACTACAGTGAAAAGATTTGTTGCATGACAGAAGCCTCCTCGTGGCGACCCCTGGAAGAGATGACGTGATGCATTCTGTGACGGTCGGGTGACAATTCTGTCATCATGTTGGATGACGACAGAAGCCATCGGTGAGCTTCATCATCTGACAACAGACAATAGGTGCAGGAGGAGGCCATTCGGCCCTTCGAGCCAGCACCGCCATTCACTGTGATCATGGCTGATCATCCCCAATCAGTACCCCGTTCCTGCCTTCTCCCCATATCCCCTGACTCCGCTATTTTTAAGACCCCTATCTAGCTCTCTCTTGAAAGCATCCAGAGAACCGGCCTCCACCGCCCACTGAGGCAGAGAATTCCACAGACTCACCACTCTCTGTGAGAAAAAGTGTTTCCTCGTCTCCGTTCTAAATGGCTTACTCCTTATTATTAAACTGTGGCCGCTGGGTCTGGACTCCCCCAACATCGGGAACATGTTTCCTGCCTCTAGCATGTCCAAACCCTTAACAATCTTATATGTTTCAATAAGATATCCTCTCATCCTTCTAAACTCCAGAGTGTACAAGCCCAGCTGCATTCTCTCAGCATGAGACAGTCCCGCCATCCCGGGAATTAACCTTGTAAACCTACGCTGCACTCCCTCAAGAGCAAGAATGTCCTTCCTCAAATTAGGGGACCAAACCTGCACACAATACTCCAGGTGTGGTCTCACTAGGGCTCTGTACCACTGCAGAAGGACCTCTTACTCCTCGTGTCTGACAGACGAATGAATGTTGCGTGCTAACCAGTCAGCAGAAAGACAATATATGATCACAATCGAGCCATTTACATTGTACAGATACATGATAAGGGAATAAGGTTTAGTGCAAGGTAAAGCCAGCAAAGTCCGATCAAGGATAGTCCGAGGGTCACCAAAGAGGTAGACAGCACTGCTCTCTGGTTGTGGTAGGATGATTCCGTTGCCTGATAACAGCTGGGAGGTTTTTTTTGATTTGTAATTAATTTTTATATCTTACCATTCATTACCCATTGTAAGCAACAAACATTCCCTGCTGGAAGTTAATTCATGTAAAGCCCCTGTCCCACTGTGCGAGGTAATTCAAGAGCTCTCCCGAATTTAAAAAAAAAATCAAACTCGTGGTGAGCACGTAGAATGTACTTACCGGGAACGTCGGAGCTCGGGGACGTCTCTTAGCGGCTCGTAACGCTAACGGCAGGTACTCGGGAAACGCGGTAAGCTCGGGAAGACTCGTGAAGAATTTTAAACATGTTGAAAAATGTCCACGAGAGCCCCGAGTACCGACGAGCGGCCATTACCGTAAATCTCCGAGTTTGAATCAGGGGTAACCCGGGAGGGCTCTTGGAACGAACTCCTACCGTGGGACAGGGGTTTAAGTGTTGGTATGAATTTATTACTGTTGTGTGCAGTGAAAACGATACGGTGAAAAACTTTGCCTGCTATCCAGGCAAACCATGCTATTACATGAGTAACCAAGCTGTACACATGTACCACCGACGATAGACACAAAAAGCTTAGTAACTCAGCGGGTCAGGCAGCATCTCTGGAGAAAAGGAGTAGATGATGTCTGAAGAAGGTCTTGACCTGAAACATCACCCATTCCTTCCCTCCAGAGATGCTGTCTGTCCCGCTGAGTTACTCCAGCATTTTGTGTCTATCTTCAGTTTAAACCAGCATCTGCAGTTCCTTCCTGCACAAGGGCAACAGGTAGCGGAAAGAGGAAAATACCAGAATATAATGATACAAATAGAGCGTTACAGATGCAAGGGAGTGAAATGCCGCTCCCTTACGCTGCAAGTGTTTGAGACGGGGTAATCACAAAGTTAGCTCCTTTCACAACTACAAGTCTGTGCCTCAAGTCCGCCCCTCAACAGATGCCTGTGGACAGATGTAGCAGTGGGATATTTTCCATGTCTACACCACTACTTCTCAGTGGCCTGCCAATACTCTGCCAGATTCTGTGTTGCAGACATTCGGAGCTGGGATGACCCGGCTGGGGTGTGCAGTAAGAGTGCAGGAGGCAGCTGGTCAAGCCTCCACCTCGCAGCGCCAGAGCCCCGGGTGCTGTGTGTGTGTGTGTGTGGAGTTCGCACGTTCACCCTGTGACTGCGTGGGTTTCCTCCGGGTGCTCAGATCTCCTCCCACATCCTAAAGACGTGCAGGTTTGTAGGATAATGGGCCTCTGTAAATTGCCCCTATTGTGTAAGGAGTTTAGTTTAGTTTGGAGATACAGCGCGGAAACAGGCCCTTCGGCCCACCGAGTTCCTGCCGAACCAGCGATCCCCACTCATTACCACTATCCTACACACACCAGGGACAATTTATAATTTTACCAAGCCACTTAGCCTGTAGTCTTTGGAGTGTGGGAGGAAACCAGAGCACCCGGAGGAAACGCATGGAACCCGGGTCTCTGGCGCTGTGAGGCAGCAACTCTACCGCTGCCCCCGAAGTGCGTGCAAAATGGGTTAACGTAGAACTAGTGTGAATAGGTGATCGATGGTCAGCGTGGACTCAGTGGGCCAAAGGGCCTGTTTCCACGCTGTGTGCCTGTGAGCTCAACGCGTCAGGCAGCATCAGTGGAGAGAAATGGGCAGACGACATTCCGGGTCGGGACCCTTCTTCAGTCTGATGTGATTGAGAAAGGCAGAACTCATTGATAAATGTGTCAACACTCTCAGTGGAGTTCCTTTCCTGCTGAGATGTCCCAACTGGACCATTACGATGCTATTATATTCTATTTCTATTTCAGCAGCTAGATTAAAGTTGACCAAATCCTTTCACAGTCAGTACCCCTGCCAGTGTATGAAAGAAGAGAATATATTTCATCATATTGATTCCACATCGGGGCTGCAGGAAGATGTGTGTACGTCGAGCTCAAATCACTGCTCAATGGGTTATATATATGAAATATAAAAGTCACAAGATACTTATTGTGGGACACAAAATACTTCATTAGTGCCGGCTGCTGCACATAAAATGATGTATAGAATCCAGCGTTACAACCAGAGTAAAGAGTTTGTCACAAATTCCTCTCATTATGAACCCATCCTGTCAGTCCACGGCAGTTTGGGAAACGTTTTCTGATGAGGATTGGGCATGTTTTATCCCACACGTGACTACCTAAAACAACAGAACTCCACAGAAGGCCTTCCATGGATTTAGAGCAAATCCCATCACTTCCCGTCTCCAGGATGAGAGGGACGAGCTCAGGAATACTTTAGTTTGGAGAGACGGCGTGGAAACAAGGCCTTCGGCCCACCCAGCCCACCACGACCATCGATCTCCCAGACGCTAGTTCTATGTTATCCTACTTTTATATCCTGCACACTGTGCAGTATACAGAGGCCGTGCGCCCGGGGAAAACCTACGCGGTCACGAGGAGAAAGTGCAAACTCCGTACAGACAGCACCCGTGGTCAGGGTCTCTGCCGCTGTGAGGCAGCAACTCTCCCGCTGAGCCACCGTGTGTCACTTTGGTAAAGGGGTGGAAAGTAATATTTTTTCCATTTATAAATAGAGTTGAGAGTCATACCCTTGAACCAAACTCATCAGTGGCGACCGGGTTTGTAACTGAGTTGGCCTGCGTTTGGCCCTTATCCCTCTCGAGCTTTCCTATCCTCATACGTGTCCAAATGTCACAATTGCAAAAGACCAAGGGGGAGACGATGAAAAATCTCTTCACCTTGAAAGCTATTACGATCAGAAAGCCCTTAGGCCCATCTAGTTCATGCCAGCCTATAGATGTAAACTGGGTTATTGCTGCTGCCTCACAGCTCCTGTGATCCCGCTTGACTTTGACCGTGGCTGCTATGTGTACCTTCACCCTGTAATGCTTTTAGACTCCTAGAGCACATCCCAAAGACATTTGGCAGCACAATGGCCCAGCTGGTAGGGTTGCTGCTTCACAGCGCCAGAGACCCTGGTTCGATCCTAACCTCAGGTGCTGTATGTATGGAGTTTGTACGTTCTCCCCGTGACTGCGTGGGTCTCCTCCAGGTGGACCAATTTTCTCCCATATCCCAAAGACGTGTGGGTTTGTAGGTGAATTGGCCCTCTGTAAATTGCCACCTAGTGTGTAGGGAGTGGATGCAAAAGTGGGATAACATAGGACTGGTGTGAACGGGTGATCGATGGTCAGGCGTGGACTCGGTGGGTCAAAGGGCCTGTTTCCATCCTGTATTTCTAAACTAAACATGTTGGTCGATTGGTTAATTGGCCACACCAAGTTACTCCCAATGTTGACGGCTGCCTGGAGAATTAGGAACTCTCTTTTGAATGCATCCAGTGAATTGGCCTCCAACTGCCCTCTGAGGCAGAGAATTCCACAAATTCACAACTCTCTGGGTGAAAAAGTTTTTCCTCATCTCAGTTTTAAATGGCCAACTGCTTATTCTTAAACTGTGGCCCCTGGTTCTGGACTCCCCCAACATCAGAAACATGTTTCCTGCCTCAAGCGTGTCCAAACCCTTAATCATTTTATATGGTTTGATCCTGGTTTTCTCTGGGTGCTCTGGTTTCTTCCCACACTCCAAAGATGTGCAGATTTGTAGGTGAATTGGCTTGGTAAATGTAACTTGTCCCGTGTGAGTGTACAACTTGTGACAGTATGCAGGGATCGCTGGTCGGCTCGGAACCGGTGGGCCAAAGGGTCTGTATCTCTCTAAACTAAACTAAACTTAGCATCATGTTCGGCACGGGCTTTGTGGGCCGAAGGGCCTGTCCCTGTGCTGTACTGTTCCATGAAGGATAGGGAAGTGGGACTATTTATGTGGAATCGCTCTGTCAAAAGGCGAGGTGGCCCAAGAAGGGCAGAATGGCCTCCTCCCGTGTCAAGAGATGCAATCAATCAGGACAACCCGCTGCATGCTTTACACACACACGACCAAGCCGATGGAGCATGGGTTTAATATTTCATCAACTACACGACACTCCCCTGAAAACAGGCCCACCGAGTCCAGGCCGACGAGCGATCCCCGCACATGAACACTATCCTACACACACTAGGGACAATTTACAATTTTACCAAGCCAATTAAACATAGAAACATAGAAACATAGAAAATAGGTGCACGTGGAGGCCCTTCAGCCCTTTGACCCAGCACCGCCATTTATTGTGATCATGCGTTTCGGCCCGAAACGTTGCCTATTTCCTTCGCTCCATAGATGCTGCTGCACCCGCTGAGTTTCTCCAACATTTTTGTCTACCTTCATTGTGATCATGGCTGATCGTCCCCTATCAATAACCCGTGCCTGCCTTCTCCCCATATCCCTTGACTCTATCTAACGCTCTCTTAAATCCATCCAGTGGCTTGGCCTCCACTGCCCTCTGTAGTAGGGAATTCCATAAATTCAAAAAGCTGGAAAGCTGGAATAACTCAGCAGGACAGCCTTCTCCCCATATCCCTGGACTCCACCAGCCCCTAGAGCTCTATCTAACTCTCTCTTAAATCCATCCAGTGGCTTGGCCTCCACTGCCCTCTGTGGCAGGGAATTCCACAAATTCACAAAGCTGGAAAGCTGAAGTAACTCAGCGGGACAGGCAGCATCTCTGGAGAGAAGGAATGGGTGACGATTCGGGTCGAGACCCTTCTTCAGACTGACGTCAAGAAGAGGGAGAAACATAGATAAGGAAGTGTAAGGTGTGAAAATGAGACAGCGGGGCTAGAGATCAAGGAGAATATAGAATAGATCATAGTTAGCTGGGAGATGGTGGCAACAATGCAAACAGAGATAGAATGTAATTAGAGACAGTAGGACTGGTGGGAGAACTGGAAGGGGGGAGGGGTTGGAGAGAGAGGGAAAGCAAGGGCTATTTGAAGTGCGGGAAGTCAATGTTCATGCCGCTGGGGTGTGAGCTGCCCAAGCGAAATATGAGGTGCTGTTCCTCCAATTTGCCCTGGGCCTCACTCTGACAATGGAGGAGGCCCAGGACAGAGAGGTCAGTGTGGGAATGGGAGGGGGAGTTAAAGTGTTGAGCAACCGGGAGATCGAGCGGAGGTGTTCAATGAAATGATCACTTAGTCTCGATGATATATAGGAGTCCACACCTGGAACAGTGGATACAGTAGATAAGGTTGGAGGAGCTGCAAGTGAACCTCTGCCTAACCTGAAAGGACTGTCGGGGTCCCTGGACTGAGTCGAGGGAGGAGGTGTGGGGACAGGTGTTGCATCTCCTGCGGTTGCAGGGGAAGGGGATGGTTTGGGTGGGAAGGAATGAGTTAACCAGAGAGTTGAGGAGGGAAGGGTCTCTGCGGAAGGCGGAAAAGGGTGGAGATGGGAAAGTGTGGATAGTGTTGGGATCCCGTTGGAGGTGGCGTAAATGTCGGAGGATTATGTGTTGTATGCGTCGGCTGATGGGGTGAAAGGTGAGGACAAGGAGGACTTAGTCCCTGTTGCGATTGGGGGGGAAGGGGAAGCAAGGGCGGAGCTGCGGGATATCGAGCAGACCCTAGCGAGTGCGTCATCTATGATGGAAGAGGGGAATCCCCATTCCCTAAAGAATGAGGACATCTCCGATGTCCTGATATAGAACACCTCATCCTGGGTGCATATGCGGCGTAGACGGAGGAATTGGGAGTAGGGGATAGAGTCTTTACAGGAAGCAGGGTGGGAAGAAGTGTAGTCTAGATAGCTGTGGGAGTCAGTGGGTTTATAATAGATGACAGTTAATAGTTTGACTCCTGTGATGGAGACGGTGAGATCTAGAAACGGTAGGGGGATGTCCGAGATGGTCCAAATGAATTAGTGGTGAAGTTGATGAAGTCAGTGAGTTCTGCATGGGTGCAGGAGGTAGCACCAATGCAGTCGCCAATGTCGCGGAGGTATTTGGGGTTAGGGCCTGTGAATGTTCTACATACCCTACAAAGAGGCAGGCATAGCTGGGGCCCATGCGAGTGCCCTTGGATTTGGAGGAAGTGGGATGAGTCCAAGAAGAGGTTGTTGAGGCTAAGGACTGGGCGGAGGAGAGTGTTAGTAGAGGGAAATTGGCTGGTTCTGCGGCTGAGGAAGAAACGGAGGGACTTTAAGACCTTCCTGGTGGGGATGGAGGTGTCGAGTGACTGGACATCATGGTGAAGATGAGGGAGTGGGGGCCTGGAAAACGGACGTCACTGAAGAGACGAAGAGCGTGTGAGGTGTCTTGGACATGGGTGGGGAGGGATTGAACTGGGGGGGGGGGGGGGGGAGGATGGAGTCGAGTTATGTGGAGATTAATTCAGTGGGACAGGAGCAGGCAGAAACAGTGGGTCTGCCAGGACAGTTGTGTTTATGGATTTTGGGGAGAGGTGTTTGTGGATTGTGCGGGGCTGGGGAACGATAAGATTGGAGGCTTTGGAGGGCGGACAGCTGGAAGTGATAAAATCAGAAAAGGTGTGTGATATTGAGGTCTGGTACTCGTCTGTGGGGTCATGGTCCAAGGATAAGTCGGAGGAGGTGGCTGAGAGTTGTCGCCAGGCCTCAGCCCGGTAGAGTACCAGACTACCACGGCACCTCCCTTGTCGGCAGTACCTGGCCTGGACTGGTAACTCGTGCAGGTCACGGGGAGAACGTACAAATTCCGTACAGACCAGCGCCCGTAGTCAGGATGGAACCCGGGTCTGTGGCGCTGTGAGGGAGCAGCTCTACCCGCTGCTCCACCGAGCTGCCCAAACTTGGATGGGTAGATTTCTGTTGGTGCACCTGCCTCAGGGGATATGATACCTCAGATGAAAGGCAGGTGCGTCCGTTGCTGGAAGATTTCATCTCGAAACCAGTCCAACAACACGACACTCCCTCGATTCCTGGAGGGGGTGAGAGACGCAGCCGACTGCATCAAGCAGCCCTGCTCACTGCCTTCACAAAGTGGTGCTCGTCCTGTGTCGGCCCCTTTGCGAGGCAAATGTACGTTGCACCAATTGAAGCAAATCAGCCTTCACACCACTGGGACGGATTAGCATTGGCCTGGCAGTGACATGATTATTTGTCGCAGATGCCGTTCAACATCGTAACGTTTAAGAAACAGTTGGACAGGTACATGGATAGGACAGGTTTGGAGGGATATGGACCAAGCGCAGGCAGGTGGGACACTGTTGGTCGGCGAGGGCAAGTTGGGCCAAGGGGCCGGTTTCTCCACTGCATCACTCTACAGTACGTCGGCTTTGTCACTGTGGAAAGCAAATGGGGGTGGTGACAGGTTATGAATTCACCGCCTCCTGCCACTCCCCCCCCCCGAGCCCTCCTTTACCCCCCTCCCACTCCCTCCTCCGCCTCCCCCCCATCCTTCCCGTCCCACAGGTCATTGTTTCGTTACAACGGCACCAGAAATTGCCCCTGAGAACCACATTGGCACCATTTCTAAAAGGGAGGCACGGTGTCACAGCCGGCAGAGCCGCTACCTCACTGCGCCAAAGACCCGGGTTCGATCCTGGCCTTTGTGTGTGGAGTTTGCACGTTCTCCCTGTGACCGCGTGGCTTTCCTTCCCGGGTGCTCCGGTTTCCTCCCACATCCCAAAGACGTGCGGGTTTGTCGGTTAATCGGCCCGCTGTAAATTGCCCCCTCTGTGTCGGGAGCGGATGAGAAAGTGGGATAAACATAGAACGGGTGATGTTTGGCCGGCAGGGCCTGGGTGGGCCGAAGGGCCTGTTTACCTGCTGTATCTCCATGTCGTGCCGCCCTGCCCCAGCATTGCACCAGGATCTTCAGCTTGGATTAGTTGCCCTGATCACTGGAGTGTGTGCGTGTCCAAGAGCCAAGTGTGCTGCCCGCCGCTAAGGTTGCCAACTGTCCCGTATTAGCCGGGACATCCCGTATATTGCGGCTAAATTGGTTTGTCCCGTGCAGGACCGCCCTTGTCCCGTATTTGACCGCTGCTACTCGGGTCGAGGGGACTGTCAGGTCGGAGCGCCGCGTCCGGCCCAACCTCACCCGTCCCGACGTAGTGCAGCCCATGGAGTGCAGCAGCAGCAGCAGCGCCTCGCCCTGGCCCCGTCGGTCGGTCGGTAGCCCGGCCAGCTGTCCGACCTTCGCTTACCGCCGTCACCACCACCCCTCCTTCTCATGGCCGATCATCGGTTCGTGAGTTGGATGGGGCGCCGAACTTTGTGCGTGACGGGCCATAACCCCTCAGCTGGCCCGCCGGCTGGGCTTTGTGTGCAGTCCAGCACCCAGGGCCAACTCATCACTTCACCCAGCCACGGCCCAGTCGGTCAGCGAATTGCCGTTGGGAACTTGTCCCGTATTTTGACCTTCTGTCCCTTATTTGGGAGCGAGAATGTTGGCAACCCTAGCCCTGATCACTAGAGTGTGCGTTTGTCCAAGAGCCAAGTATGCTACCGGCTGCCTCTAGTGCCTTATCAGTCTGATCTGCTTTGGTGAGCCTCTCTTTTGCTAAATTAGCACTGAGCCCGTGCTGCTGTGTGCTAAATGTAGAACGTGACTGTGGTTTTGAAGAGGCAGCCTTTAATTAGAAATGCTTACTGTGTCTTCATTTTGGATATCCTGACTTTACCCACTAATAGCTCAACAGCTGCACTTGTTTAGTCATTTAGCAGCGAACATGGGAAAGGAATTCTGAATGATTGATTGAAAGGTACAGCGTGGGAACAGGGCCATTCGGCCCATCAAGGCCATGCCGTCCATCAATCACCCCGTCCACACGAGTTCTATGCTATCCCACTTTCTCATCCACCCCCTACACACTAGGGGGCAATTTACAGAGGGCCGATTGACCCGCAAACCCGCACGTCTTTGGGATGTGGGAGGAAACCGGAGGGGCAGTCACGGTGGCGCAGCGGTAGAGTTGCTGCCTCACAGCGAATGCAGCGCCGGAGACCCGGGTTCCATCCGACTACGGGTGCTGTCTGAACGGAGTTTGTACGTTCTCCCCGTGACATGCGTGGGTTTTCTCAGAGATCTTCGGTTTCCTCCCACACTCCAAAGACGTGCAGATTTGTGGGTTAATTGGCAAATGTAAAAATTGTCCCTAGTGGGTGTAGGATAGTGTTAATGTGCAGGGATCGCTGGTCGAGTCGGCGCGGACCCGGTGGGCCGAAGGGCCTGTTTCGGTGCTGTATCTCTAAACTAAACTAAACTAGGACCCAGAGGAAACCCACGCAGTCACAGGGAAAACGTGGAAACTCCACACAGACAGTAGCAGCCGAGGTCAGGATTGAACCCGGGTCTCTGGCGCTGTGAGGTAGCGGCTCTACCCACGGCGATGCTGTTTATCACAGAAAAAGGCAGAGAGATGTCCTGCAACAGGATGGAAATGTCAGGCGAGAGGGCATAGGTGTAAGGTGAGAAGGGCAATGTTTAAAGGAGATGTGTGGTGCGAGGTTTTTTTACACATACGTGCTGTGGTGGGTGCCTGGAACCAGCTGCCAGGGGTGGTGGTGGAGGCAGGGTCTGAAGAAGGCTCTCGACAGAGATGCTGCCCGTCCCGCTGAGTTACTCCAGCATTTTGTGACTACCTTCAGTTTAAACCTGCACCTGCAGTTCCTTCCTGCATCGTTACGATAGTGGTGTTTAATAGGCGTTTAGATAGGCACATGGAGCAGGCCAGAGGCTCGTTCAGAGGCTGGATTAATGGCGATGTACAAAGGAGTAAAGAGAGGATTAAGGTGGGAATTGTCGGCTCGGGAAGCTGAAGGAAGAACTCCCACTGGTAAATTTAATCGTGGCATTTAAGAGACTTTTAAAAAGAACATGGATGTGACAGGGAATGGAGGGATATGTATCATGAGCAGGCCGAAAAGAGTAGGCCTCGGCATGATGTTGGGCACAGAATTTTGGGCCAAGGGGCCTGTTGCTGCCCTGTACTGTTCTGTGTTTGCATCAATTTATCCAGGAGGGTTGCCAACTGTCCCGTATAATTGGCCGGAACATCCCGTATATTGGGCTAAATTGGTTTGTCCCGTACGGGACCGCCCTTGTCCCGTATTTGACCGCTACTACTCGGGTCGAGGGGACTGTCGGGTCGGATCGCCGCGTCCAACCCCGCCTCACCCGTCCCGACGTAGTGCAGCGCATGGAGTGCAGCAGCAGCAGCAGCGCCTCGCCCGTGGCCCCGTCGGTAGGCAGCCCGGCCAGCTGTCCGATCTTCAGACCTTCGCTTACCGCCGTCACCACCACCCCTCCTTCTCACGGCCGATCATCAGCTCATGAGTTGGATGGGGCGCCGGACTTTGCACGCGACGTCGCGCGGCCTGGGCCAAAACTCCTCAGCTGGCCCGCCGGCTGGGCTTTGTGTGCAGTCCAGCACCCAGGCCCACTCATCATTCACCCAGCCACGGCCCAGTCGGTCAACGAATTGCCGTCGGGAATTTGTCCCGTATTTTGACCTATCCAGTAACTATTGTGTTAACTCTTTGTGATTGTCAGAGTTCAGTATTAAGGACAGCCTTTATCACCCAACTTCATTGTATTAAGTAAACATCGCAAGTTTCTTTAGTGGATTTTATACTGGCGCAGCAGTGGAGTCGCGACCTCACAAGGCCAGAGACCCGGGTTCCATCCTGACCATGGGTGCTGTCTGTACGGAGATTGTACCTTCTCCCCGTGACCGCGTGGGTTTTCTCCAGGTGCTCAGGTTTCCTCCCACACTCCAAGGATTACAGGGTTTTATAGGTTAATCGGCTTCGGTAATAAAATCGCAAATTTGTCCCTGGTGTGAAGGATAGTGTTAGTGGATCGCTGGTCGGCACAGGCTCGGTGGGCCGAAGGGCCTGTTTCCGCACTGCGTCTCTCAAGTCGAAAGACTGAAGGAAATTGGCCTGAGTCATTGTAACTGGTAACTGAGTGTATTTTCCGTGTCTTGCCTTTATTCTCTGCCGTCCTTCGTTGCTGAACTTAATTTAGATTTCATCATCTCTGCGTCAGTGAGCTGCTGATAGTGTTGGCCAGTCCGGACTCATTAGAACGACAAGCCCATCGACACAGTCTAGATTGTGAGTGAGAGGGGCGGCAGTGTGGTGCAGAGCTGCAACTGGCCAGAGTGCAGCTTCAGCACAATGCAGCTGAAGCAGATTGAACAGAATGCGAAGAACGCTGAGCCTGCAAAATCACTGCAGAAACTGAGCAAGATGTCGCCTTGTCATCCAGCCCCTCAGGCAAAGGTTTAGACCAAAGGCTTGGGCGGCACGGTAGATTTGGGCCGAAGGGCCTGTTTCCACGCTGTATGACTCTGTGACTATCTTATTGAAAGGTACAAAGCCCTGTTGGGGTGATGTTTTTCTGAGCTGTGGTGTCTAGAACCACGGGTCTGCCTTATAATAAAGTCCCCCCCCCCGAAATGTCACCTATCCATGTCCTCCAGGGATGCTGCTTGACCTGCTGAGTTGTCCCTGCAGTTTGTGTTTTTTTTTGTAAACCAGCATCTGCAGTTCCTTCGACCCACCGAGTCCACACCGACCACACTAGTTCTGTTACCCCACTTTTTCATCCGCTCCCTACACACTAGGGGCAACTTACAGAATGGATCAGGGAGAGCCAGTGGATGTGGTGTATCTGGACTTTCAAAAAGCCTTTGACAAGATCCCACACAAGACATTAGTGTGCAAAATTAGAGCACATGGTATTGGGTAGGGTATTGACATGGATAGAGAACTGGTTGGCAGACAGGAAGCAAAGAGTAGGGATTAACGGGTCCTTTTCAGAATGGCAGGCAGTGACTAGTGGGGTGCCGCAAGGCTCAGTGCTGGGACCAGTTATTTACAATATATATTAACGATTTAGACAAGGGAATTAAATGTGACCAAATATCTCCAAGCTTGTGGATGATACAAAGCTGGGTGGCAGTGTGAGCTGTGAGGAGGATGCTATGAGACTGCAGGGTGACTTGGATAGGTTGGGTGAGTGGACAAATGCATGGCAGATGCAGTATAATGTGGATAAATGTGAGGTTATACACTTTGGCGGCAAGAACAGGAAGGCAGATTGTTATCTGAATGGTGTCAGATTAGGAAAGGTGTCAGATTAGGATTAGGTGCAAGGAGACCTGGGTGCGCTTGTACATCAGTCACTGAAAGTAAGCATGCAGGTACAGCAGGCAGTGAAGTGTGTGCGGACGTGGCATCGAAGGACAAGATGCCGAAGCGAAGAAGTGGAAGCCAAATAACAGAACGGAAACCAACACTGAAAAGCCAACTAACAGACACGACGTAGCTGGGGGCGGGACTTATCAGCGATTGGCCCAGACCCCCGCGTCCATGACATCACTGGCCGGGGTAAACAGGAGGGTGGGGGTCATTTCCCCACACAAGACCGCACGGGGCTGAAGGGTGACTGGGTGCTCTGAACCCGAGCACCAAGGTGAAAGTGGCCGAAGGAGCCTGTGACGGGCTGTGGGTCGGCAGCGCCCACACACGGGGCCGGGGCTCCGGGCAGAGGACACACGGGGATGAAAACCCGGCAACGTCCCGTCAGCTGCAGGCCGCGGGGACAGACGGCTCGGGTCATTGGCAGCCATAGTAATTCGCCATGGGGGGGGACACACACACTTCCCTGGTGAGCCGATGGACAACGAACAGTTTTATCCCCTCCCTCACCCCCCCCCCCCCCCCCGACAACAGGAAGCACATTTTATTTATTGTTTAAACACAGTAATACTGTCTGGTTGCTGCGTAACGCACACAACAAGCTCCCATGCACAAAACACCAGATCATCTGTATTTTTTAAGTTTATTTGCAGTTCATTTGTTTTTTTGGACTTTGCGGATTTAACAGTGCCATTTTAGCAGCCGAGTGAGTCGTACTTTTTCCCCCACAGATGGTACATTACTGTCCAATCACATACCTTACCTCTATTACCCCTCCACATGTGTCAATGCCTCCTCACGGTCTACTAACCCACCATAGCTTCACATGCAGGTACAGCTGAAGGGATTTGGCACTCGGAACAATGACCCGCATTGGATCATCTGAGCATCTTGAAATCAATCACATGGGGGGGGGGGGGGTGAATCACCCTTGTGTGGGGTCCGGTGCCGTCAGTGACTCTGGGTGCTTGGGTTCAGAGTGCCCAGTCACCCTCCTATCCCGGGCGGTCTTGTGTGGGGAAAATGACCCCACCGTCCTGTCTCCCCCGGCCTGTGATGTCATGGACGCGGGGGTCTGGACCAATCGCTGATAAGTACCGTCCCCGGCGACGTCATGTCCGTTATGTGGATTTTCAATGTCGCGTCCGTTCGTTTAGTTGGCTTGTCGGCATTGCGCCCTTTTGGTATTTGGCTTTTTGGCGTCGTTTCCGTTCGGTGATTTGGCTTCCACTTCTTCGTTTCGGCTTCTTGTCCTTCGATGCCACGTCCGGGTACCTAGTGAAGACAGCTTCATTGCGGGAGGATTTGACAGAGATGCTGCTTGTCCCTCTGAGTTGCTCCAGCTTTTTGTGTCCAGCCACACTGACCTTTCTGACCTGGGCCTCCTCCATTGGCCAGCGCGAGGCCACACACACAAACTGGAGGAACAGCACCTCAAAATTGGAGAATTCAGTGTTCATAGCGTTGGACGGTAAGCAGAATATGAGGTGCTGTTCTTGTAGAGTGGTGCGGCCTCAATCTGGCAATGGAGGAGGCCCAGGACAGAAAGGTCAATGTGGGAATGGGAAAGGTTCGCAACTGGGAGATCCTGCAGGCCTTGGCAGACCCGAGCGCAAGTGTTCAGCGAAATGGTCGCCGAGTGCACGCTGATGTACAGGAGGCCCCGTGGGGAACAGCAGATGCAGAAGAGGAGGTTAGAGGAGGTCCATGTTCAGCATGGGGTTTCTGTGCCTCATGTTTCTATGATTCTCCTGTTCCACTGTTCTGTCACACGGCTGGTTTAGAGGCACGCTTCCACAGTTTCAGTCTGAAGAAGGGTCTCGACCTGAAACATCACCCATTCCTTCTCTCCAGAGATGCTGCATGTCCCGCTGAGTTACTCCAGCATTTTGTGTCTACCTTCGATTTGAACCAGCACCTGCAGTTCTTTCTAACTCACAGTTCCCCAGTGCTGTGACTGTTCTGTAGCAGACTCAAAGCCCAGACATAACGGTTAGAAATAAACTCCTCACGATTTAGAGCCAGATGTGCATCACAATTGCTGGAAAGCTGTACGTACACTTGAGACTAGAATCCAATCTTCATCAGTGAGAAGGCACCCGTTCTTTGTGATTTATGACATTGTCAGGAGGTCCTGACTCATTGCCTGGTAATATAGTGAAGTGATAAATGTAAGGGTCCCAGAGCTGGCAAAGCAATAAATGGCTCTTCAGTTTATTAATCCAGAGGAGCTGCCTAGCTCTCCAGTGCCTGCCAGGAAATAATAATCAACAAATTCCCTGTGTGTGCTGTGCTTCAACTCAGGCCAGTGTCACGGTATGGAGCGTGCTGTCTCAGTGTCATCTACCACTCTTGTACAAGTACGATGGTGGCTATGTTTAGCTTAGTTTAGGGATAGTGCGCGGAAACAGGCCCTTCAGCCCACCGGGTCCGCACCGACCAACGATCCCCGCACATTCACACTATCCTACACACACTAGGGACAATTTTTACATTTACCAAACCAATTAACCTACAAACCCGCACGTCTTTGGAGTGTGGAAGGAAACCGAAGTTCTCAGAGACCTTCTTCAGACTGAGAGTCAGGGGAGGGAGAACCAAGAGATAGGAAAATGGTACAGAGAACAAATTGATGAAAGATATTCAAAAAGACAGCTCAAAGCCAGCAACGGTGATCTAGGAAAGGTGGAGCCCACAATGGTCCATTGTTGGCTGTGGGGAAGGTGATGACAGGTCATATAAACAGCCACGGCCAGTGTGGGAATGGGAAGGGGCGATGTCCCCATACTGGGTAGCAACAAGCCTGCATCATTAAGGGCCTGTCCCACTGGGCCGTCATTTGCACGTCACGCTGATGGCGCGCGAAGATTTTGTACATCACATAATCCTGCAACGCCGCACGCGGCCGGGCGTCACTGCCTACGTCATCGCGCACCATGCGTGCATCACGTGCGTGTCACAACGCGCACATCGTATGTCGTGATGTGTAAATGATGTCGCGTAAATTACGCGCAGATGACAGCCAAGTGGGACAGGCCCTTTAGTCTTAGTCTCTGCTGAGCTGTCAGTCGTCACCATGCTGTGAGTCTCCCGGTGAATCAGCCGTGTGTCTCTGTGCTCTAGGCTCTAGGTCTGGTGCTTGCAGTGTTCAAGAACGAACTGCAGATGCTGGAAAATCAAAAATAGACAAAGGGTTTCGTGTGGCCTCTATGAAAGGAAATAGGCACGCTTTTG
This sequence comes from Okamejei kenojei, assembly GCA_035221665.1. Classification (NCBI taxonomy): domain Eukaryota; kingdom Metazoa; phylum Chordata; class Chondrichthyes; order Rajiformes; family Rajidae; genus Okamejei; species Okamejei kenojei. Next base: position 2,574,855 of record CM069132.1, on the reverse strand, counting down.
GCCCTATTTCCTTCGCTCCATAGATGCTGCCACACCCGCTGAGTTTCTCCAGCACTTTTGTCTACCTGGCACTTGCAGTGTTGAGTAGAGGTTACCAGAACCCAACACATAGAACCCCAAGCTTGAAGTTAGACACAAAATACTGGAGTAACTCAGCGGGACAGGCAGCGTCTCTGGAGACCAGGAATGGGTGACGTTTCGGGTCGGGACCCATCTTCAGACTGGTTCGGGATAAGGGAAACGAGGGATATAGAGATAAAGAACGATGAATGAATTAATGATATGCAAAAAAAGTAACGATGATAAAGGAAACTGGTGAGCTGTGAAAACGAGAAGCTGGTGCATCTTGGGTGGGGAGGTTGAAGTGTTCGAGTGGAGTGTTCACCATGACCGTTGTCTCCCAACAGGGTCTCCGGAAGCCCAGTGCGGAGGAGCTCCGACACGCCACCAACGCCGTCTTCTGCCCCTCCATGTTTGGCAGCTCCCTGGAGGAGATCATGAACATGCAGAGCGACCACCACCCGGACAGGCAGCTGCCCTGGGTGCAAGCCATGCTCTCCGAGGAGGTGCTGAAGCTCAATGGAGCGCAGACCGAAGGCATCTTCAGGTAACCTCTGCTGCTCGTTATCGAACCACACCGCCGCTGTTTCGTAGTTGTCTCTCGGAAACACTTTGGCCAAGGGGGCTGGCGTAGACCATTCAAGTTCAAGAGATTCCACCACCATTAAATTATCAGTGTCGTATCTTCCACAAGTGTGAAAACGCCCTGAATCCAGATTCAGGGAAAGTTTCTTCCCAGCTGTTATCAGGCAACTGAACCACCCTATCAACCACCAGAGAGCGGTCCTGAGCTCCCACCCACTTCATTGGAGACCATCAGACTCTCTTTAATCTGACTTTACTGGACATTACCTTGCACCAAACATTATTCCTTTTTATACTGCATCTGTCCACTGTGGACAGCTTGATTATAAGCAAGTATAGTCTTCGGGACAGCGCACAGCAAAAACGTTTTTCACTGCACCTCAGTACACATCACAATAAACTAAACTAAACAGATATCTGTGTCGGAAGGAACTGCAGATGCTGGTTTACACTGAAAATGCGAGAGTAACTCAGCGGGTCAGGCGGCATCTCTGGAGAAAAGGAATAGGTGACGTTTTGGGTCTCGACCCAAAACGTCACAAAGGCATGTTCCAGAGATGCTGCCTGACCCGCTGAGTTATGCCCCTGTCCCACTTAGGAAACCTGCACCCCACCCAAGGTTTCCGTGCGGTTCCCGCAGGTTTTTGTCCTCCGGCAACCACCTTCAACTAGCATCGCAACCGGCTGCGACTAAAAAATTACAGATTTTTAAAACGGAAACCACTTTCGACCATTAGGGAGACTGACAAAAACCTCCGGGAACTCTTATCTTTGGCTCTTGATTCCTCCACTCAGGTTCAAAGACTCTGTGTATTCACCCTATCCATTCCCCTCATGATTCTAAACACCTCTATAAGATTATACCTTATACCGTCCCTAATGTTTTCAACGATGCTGAATGAATTGGTATAAACCAGCACTTGCTGTTCTTTGTTTCTGCAATGAAGTTCTTACTTGCTGTAACTTTACCCACACGTTAATGCAATGCCGCCACAAATATATATACAATAAACGATAATACAATCAGTAATACAAGGTGACCAGATCACACGAATGTAAACTGAAGTGCAACCTATACGAAGTGCACAGCGGTTTGGTGCTGAGGTGGGGTTGTGGTTAGTGCTGCGCAGGGGGGGGGTTCAAGAGCCTGGTGGTGACTGGGAAGAAGCTGTTCCTGAAGCTCACCGTTTTCAGACTCCTGGTTCTTCTTCCCGATGGTGACAGCGAGATGAGAGCGTGACCAGGGTAGAGATATTGGCTGCCTTCTTAGAGTCATAGAGTGATAAAGTGCGGCAACAGGTCCTTCGGCCCAACTTGCCCACACATGTCCCAGCTACACTAGCAGAGATGCCAAGTGTCCCCTAACCTTGCCGGCAGCCAAACATGCTGTGTGTGTCCCGGTTTGCCGGCCGCGCGATCAGCGGCCTTTGCCGGGCCTAGTGTCAGTCCGGGCAGTTGGCGCCTCAACCCCCCAAGAGCCGCAACCTTGCCAAGTGCGCATGTGCCGCACCCGCCCTGATCTGCACCAGTGCGCAGGCTGAGTATGTTACTGCATTTAACCCCATTTGTTACGGACAAATGGGTTGAATGTTACTGTGAACTAAATTTAGGTTTGGCATGGTCCTGCCTGTTTGTTTGGTCCACATCCCTCCAAACCTGTCTAACTACTTCTTAAACGCTGGGATAGTCCCAGCCTCAGCTACCTCCTCTGGCAGCTCGTTCCATACATCCACCACCCTTTGTTTGAAAAAGTTACCTCTCAGATTCCTATTAAATCTTTTCCCCTTTACGTTAAACCCATGTACTCTGGTCCTCAATTCATCTACTGTGGGCAAGAGACTCTGTGCATCTACCCAATCTATTCCTCTCATGATTTTATACACCTCTATAAGATCACCCCTCATCCTCCTGCGCTCCAAGGAATAGAGTCCCAGCCTAGTCAACCTCTCCCTATAGCTCACATCCTCTAGTCCCGGCAACATCCTCGTAAATCTTCTCTTCCAGCTTGACAACATCTTTCCTATAACACGGTGCCCAGAACTGAACACAATACTCTAAATGTGGTCTCACCAAAGTCGTATACAACTGCAACATGACCTCCCAACCTCTATACTCACTACTCTGGCTGATGAAGGCCAATGTGCCCAAACATTGAAAACAGCTAAAACAGTGTTCTTGAACATTGAATATCATGTTGCGGCTGCAGGGGAAGTGCAGGTAAACAAAAAATTGCAAGGGTCGTTAGTGAGGTTGATTGGAAGATTAGGCATACAACTTGCAGATAATTTAACAGTCCTACCGTGGTTTGGCCATCTGCAACAATGTTATAAGCAGAGGATGAAAGCTTTCAACTGGAGGAGGTGCTGATAAATCTCCCGCATGTCACGTTTTAATGGTAACTCAGAAGTTATTTCCAGGAGAGATGACAGTCCCCAAAAGCAGGGATTGAGCACACGATACATCAGCCTCAGAGAGAGGTGCAGAGCCTTTTAAAGATGAAAAATCACATCAGACATACATCAGCCTCCCTGTTTGTTTTATGATTCAGCCCCGAACTGGCCCATCCGTCTTCCATTAGCGACAAGTACTCAACGAGTCATGTTTCATTTGTTGGTCGGGGACGGGGAAGGGGGGGGGAGGACGGGCGGGGGGCGGCAGTTAACCTGATGATGGATAGTTGAAGCCGTCTCTCTCCACAGAGTCCCCGGCGACATCGATGAAGTCAACGCCCTGAAGCTTCAAGTGGATCAGTGGGTCATTCCACAGGGACTGACGGACCCGCACGTTCCAGGTAATGCCGCGCCTGCCGTGTACCTGCTGGCTGCAGCAAAGCAGACCCGTGTGGGGAGAGCACGATACACCCACAAAGCCCTGGAGTAACCTGCAGGAAGGAACCGCAGATGCTGTTTTCAACTGAGGATAGGCACAAAATGCTGAGTTACTCCAGCGTTTTGTGTCTCTCCCTGGAGGACACCTAGCAGGACAGGCAGCATCTGCGGAGAACACAGATGGGCGAGGTTTAGAGATACAGCGTGGAAACAGGCCCTTCGGCCCACCAGAGTCCGTGCCGACCAGCTAGTTCCATCCTACTCACTAGGGACAATTTACAGAAGCCAGTTTACCTACAAACCTGCACGCCTTTGGAGCGTGGGAGGAAACCGGAGCACCCGGAGAAAACCCACGCGGTCACAGGGGGAGCGTGCAAACTCCACACATTCAGCACCTGAAGTCAATAGACGATAGACAATAGGAGCAGGAGGAGGCCATTCGTCCCATCAAGCCAGCACTGCCATTCAATGTGATCATGGCTGATCATCCCCAATCAGTACCCCGTTCCTGCCTTCTCCCCATATCCCCAGACTCCGCTATTTTTAGAGCCCTATCTAGCTCTCTCTTGAAAGCATCCAGAGAACCTGCCTCCACCGCCCTCTGAGGCAGAGAATTCCACAGACTCACCACCCAGAGAATTCCACAGACTCGCCCCTGGTTCTGGACTCCCCCAACGTCGGGAACATGTTTCCTGCCTCTAGTGTGTCCAAGCCTTTAACAATCTTATATGTTTCAATAAGATCCCCCTCATCCTTCTAAACTCCAGAGTGTACAAGCCCAGCCGCTTCATTCTCTCAGCATATGACAGTCCCGCCATCCCGGGAATTAACCTTGTAAACCTACGCTGCACTCCCTCAATAGCAAGAATGTCCTTCCTGAAATTAGGAGACGAAAACTGCACACAATACTCCAGGTGTGGTCAGCATCGAATCGAGGGTGTCCCTGGCGCTGTATATCCACGTTCTCCAGGGGTGCAGCCTGACCTGCTGAGTTACTCCAGTGCATTGGGTCCTGTTGTGTATTAACCAGCAGTTCTTTGTTTCTGCAATGTGGAAAGAGCAACCTGTTGTGACTGGGGTGATGGAACCAGACTCCTGGACATGGTACAGCACAGGGCAGTGTTAAACCATCACCCCATGTAGAGCAGTCGTCACAGGCTGAGGCAAGAGTCTCTCATTGTCATATGTACCAAAGGCACAACATTTAAATGCTTACTTGCAGCATAATAGGGTCTGTAAACATGGTATTTATAGATAATATTAAAAAGAAAGAGTCCAATAATTTAAAAAACAATATTGAATTGAATATTCTGATCTGAAACAGGCCCCTCATCCCACCGAGCACAGCGACCATCGATCACCCGTCCCGTCCACACAGCGGCTCAGACCCGCTGAGTTACTCCAGCACTTTGTGTCTTCTTTTTGGAAACCGGCGTCCACTGTTCCTTGTGTTTACCATCAGCTTACGCCAGCTGTCCCTTTTCCCCAATGCAATGTCTTTAGTTTAGGTTGGTATAGCATGGAAACCCGTCCTTCAGCCCAGCAACTCCTCGCCGACCATCGATCACCCTTTAGTGCCCGCCCCCCCCCGGGCTATCCTTGATCAGACTTTGCTGGCTTTACCCTGCGCCAAACGTTATTCCCTTATCACGTACCTATACACTGTAAATGGCTCGATTGTAATCACGTATTGTCTTTCTGCTGACTGGATGGCACGCAACAAAAGCTTTTCACTGTACCTCGGTATTCGTGTCTATAAACTAAACTAAACTAAACTAGTTAAGTAGGTAAGTAAGTAAGTTTATTGGCCAAGTATTCACATACAAGGATTTCCGCCCACAAGTAACAACAGTTTAAGAATAAGAGTAAGCCATTTAGAACGGAGACGAGGAAAGACTTTTTCTCACAGAGAGTGGTGAGTCTGTGGAATTCTCTGCCTCAGAGGGCGGTGGAGGCCGGTTCTCTGGATGCTTTCAAGAGAGAGCTAGATAGGTCTCTTAAAGATAGCGGAGTCAGGGGATATGGGGAGAAGGCAGGAACGGGGTACTGATTGGGGATGATCAGCCATGATCACATTGAATGGCGGTGCTGGCTCAAAGGGCCGAATGGCCTACTCCTGCACCTATTGTCTATTGTCTATTGTCTAACATGACAGTTACGAAAGACTCAGAAAACACTAAACATTAATAATAATAAAACATTAATGATAAAACACCATTGATCAAGCATGTAAACCAACAAAATACCAGAGCACAAGGAGGCTACAGATTTATGGCTGTTGAGTAGAGCAACTACTCGTGGATAAAATCTGTTTTTATGTCTGGCTGTGGCAGCTTTGACAGTCTGGAGTCGCCTTCCAGAGGGAAGTGATTCAAAGAGTTTGTGGCCAGGGTGAGAGGGGTCAGAGATGATCTTGCCCGCTCGCTTCCTGGCCCTTGCAGTGTACAGTTCATCAATGGAGGGAAGGTTGCAGCCAACAACCTTCTCTGCTGGTCGGACGATTCGCTGCAGCCTCCGGGTGTCGTGCTTGGTGGCTGAGCCAAACCAGACCATGATGGAGAAGGTGAGGACAGACTCTACGATGGCCGTGTAGAATTGGACCATCATTGCCTGTGGCAGATTGTGCTTCCTCAGCTGGCGCAGGAAGTACATCCTCTGTTGTGCCTTTTTTATCCCACTTTCACACTCACTCCCTGCACATTAGGGGGAGTTTTTACCAATGCCAATAACCTACAAACCCGCACGTCCTTGTGACATTATTTTTTAAAAAGCTTCCTCGTACAAGCAAGGCAGTTTGTAGTTCATAGTTTAGTTGGTGTTTGTAGTGTTCCAGAGCCTGATGGTTGTTGGAAAGAAGCTGCCCCTGAACCTGGAGGTCATGGTTTTCAGACTCCTGTACCATCCTCCCAATGGCAGAAGTAAAACGAGTGTGTGACCAGGGTGGTGTGGGTCCCTGATGCCTTCTTGAGGCAGTGCCTTCGATAGATCCCTTCTCTCAAGATTTTGTATAAACATTCAAAGTTGCTGACAGATTTCGATCGTGTCGATTATGATGGAGTAGGCGCGCAGAGGTAGTATGAGCGGACCAAAGTGTACATTCCAGGGTCTTGACACAAAGCACGACAGCAACTCTGCGGGTCTGGCAGCATGCGTTGGGGGGGGGGGGGAATGGACAGGCAACGTTTCAAGTTGGGTCCCTTCTTCAGACCGACCTGAAACGTCGCCTCACATCCTGGCAACACCCTCATAAATTATCTCTGCACTCTTTCCAACTTAACACCAACCTGCCTAGAACAGGGTAACTAAAACTGAACACAATACACCAAACGAGCCACACTGACATCTTGTACAACTGTAACATAATGTCCCAACATCTATACTAAATACCCAGACAGATGTAGGCTAATGTACTAAGAGCCTTCCTGACCCTGTCTACCTGTGACATCACTTTCAAAGAACCATGCACCTTCTTCTTGAGAATGAAACATAAACCAAAGGAATAGTTATATCTCAAGCCGGATGTTGAGCAGCCAGTTTGTTGTCTCTGTTGGCATCAATATTTGCCAGGCCCTGACAGAGCTCCATTAGGTGGGTGGTAGAGCAGCACCCAGAGATGACATGGTTGGCTGTCTGTTGTTCTGCTCCGCATTCCCAGGCTGGGCTCTGGCGGAGCCCCCATCTATCTCCACACGCTGGCATTGAAACGCCCAACTCCAGTACCAAGTCTGTTGAGCTTCACCCATGCTCCTCTGGGGAGGTCAGACCCTGGACAGCTTTTATCTGGTGAAGAGATGTAGCTGTGTAATGGAGATGAGGTTGCCTCCCACTCCTGTGACCACTTGGTGGCTATCCAGTGTGCTTTTGACTATGTGCCCCTACTCCTGGTCTCGGCCCGAAACGTCGCCCATTCCTTCTCTCCATAGATGCTGCCTCACCCGCTGAGTTTCTCCAGCATTTTGTGTCTACTTTTGATTTTTCCAGCATCTGCAGTTCCTTCTTAAACAGGTTTAGAGGAATACGGACCAAATACAGGCAGGTGGGACTAGTGTCGTTGGGACATGTTGGCCGCTGTGGGCAAGTTGGGCCGAGGGGCTGGTTTCCACACTGTATCACTCTATGATGTGTCTATCTCTGTGGATGCTGCTTGACCCACTGAGTTCTTCCAGCATTTTGTTGCTCGTTGCATCTGCCGTCTCTTTTTAACTTCATATGACTGCTCCCTCTTGCAAATTCTCTGTAAACCATGTTCTGATTCAGAGTCTCAACTCAAATCGTGAGGTTCAAACGAAATTTAGTTTCTGCAGTCTTACAAACAAGAAAAGAACCATGACACAACACAATTGACACAAACATCCATCACAGTGAATCTCCTCCTCACTGTGATGGAAGGCAAAGTCTTATCTCTCCCCTGCCTCTCCATTCTCCTCCCGATGTCAGAGTCACAGCCCCCGGCGGGCGATGGTAAATAAGTCCCGCGGCCATTAAGGCCGCACCGGGCGATGCAAGGCCCCGCTCCAGGTCATTTTCAACCCCGCAACTTGGGCGGGAGAAGTTGCCGTTGTGGGAGCTGCGAAAAGCGGTCTCCCACCAGGGACCCGCGAGCTCCCGGTGTTACCGTCCACCGGGCCTGTGGCTGGAGCCTCCGAATCTCCGGGGTCGGGCCGCAGCAGTGCGCCACCACAGCTCCTCCCGTTCCGAACTCGGCCAGCCCCACGATGGTGAGTCCACAGGCTCCGCGACTGGAGCCCCCAGGTCCAGCTGGAGGCCGCTCCACGATGCTGGGCCCCAACGACAACAGAGACCCGACAGAGAAAAGGCCGGGTCCTCCGTACAGAGAAAAGATTTTAAAGGTTTCCCCCACCCCCCCGCCCCCCACGCATACCCAGCTAAAAAAAAACACATTCCTATGAATCGGAGGTAGGTGGTTAAGGCAAAAACCACTATAACCACATTCAAAACGAGATGCTGGTTTACAAAAAAAAGAGCACACACAGTGCTGGAGTAACTCAGTGGGACAGGCAGCATAGATGTGTCGGAAGGAACCGCAGATGCTGGTTTAAACCGAAGATAGACACAAAAAGCTGGAGTAACTCATCGTGACAGGCAGCATCTCAGGACAAAGGAATAGGTGATGTTTTTCGGGTCGAGACCCTTTAGACTAAAAGTCAGAGGAAAGAGAATCGAGAGATATAGACGGTGATATAGAGAGATATAGAACAAATGAATGAAAGATATGCAAAAAAGCAACAAATATGAAGAAGGGTCTCTACCCGAAACATCGCCCATTCCTTCTCTCCAGAGATGCTGCCTCATCTGCTGAGTTCATCCAGCTTTTTGTGTCGAACTTCGATTTAAACCAGCATGTGCACTTCTTTCTTACACAATAGAGTCCATTGTTGGCTGTGAGGTAGGTGACAACAAATTATGCAGACAAAGAAACGCAACAGACAACAATGAAACTACTACGACAACTAGGTTGGGGGAGGGACGGAAAAGAGAGGGGATCTTTGGAGAACACGCATAGGCAATGTTTCCGGTCGGGACCCTGCTACCAAACTCTTTCTCGGTGCCTTTCCAAAGGTTCAGTTCTGCTCTCCATCTCCCAGTCTAATCCAACGAGGGACTGGGTAAGACAACAGCTAGAAACAAGAGCCCCCACTGCAACTCCTGTGGAGACGGTGGCTTCACAAGGGAGGGAGTGGGGATAAGAGAGCCGGAGAGAGGGGGAGGGGGGGGGAAGGAAGGCAGGACGTGTCTTCCAGAATAGATTGCCCCACTGGCAATCATTCACAGAGCAGCAGCAGCTGCATTGAAACTCGGATGCTTATCGCATCAGCCTGCAAGAGATGAGACCAGGGCACGGCTTTACATTGCTCTTCCTCTGCTGGAAGGTGTGCACTATTAAAGGCTCCGCGCATTCTTGTCATCCCTAACAAATTAAATAGAAGGCACCTTTTGGCATGTTCCGTCCCCCTGGGAGACCATTAACGCAGAAGGAGTCAGCTTTGCATCTGAGGACATTAAGTAACGGTATTGCCATGCTGCAATTAGTTAGGAAGCTGCTTAGGATTTCTGCCGTGCTTTCCATTCCTGCTTCTGAAATAACTCTTTCCTCCCCGGAGAAGATTATCCCCTTTCCTTGTCGGGTAGAGGCACGGAACAGCGCCATTGCGGGCCGGCACATCGCAGACTGGCCTTGGTGCAGCGGTGGAGTTGCTGCTTTACAGCGCTTGCAGCTCCAGAGGCCCCGGTTCGATCCCGACCACGGGTGCTTGTCTGTACGGAGTTTGTACTTTCTCCCCGTGACCTGCGTGCATTTTCTCCGGGATTTCCGGTTTCCTCCCACACTCCAAACGTGAACAGGTGTGTAGGTTAATTGGCTTGGTATAAATGTAAATTGTGGAGGATAGTGTTAATGTGCGGGGATCGCTGGTCGGTGCGGACTCAGTGGGCGGAAGGGCCAGTTTCCGCGCTGAATCTCTAAAACTAAACTGAATAAAGTAAAGTAACCTGCAAAGGTGCAGAGTTGAAGAATTTGCCAGGATGGTGCCAGGACTCGAGGGCCTGAGCTACAGGGAGAGGTTGGGCAGGCTAGGACTTTATTCCTTGGAGCGCAGGAGGCTGAGCGGTGCTCTTACAGAGGTGTATAAAATCATGAGGGGAATAGATCGGGTGAATCTTCTACCCAGAGTCGAGGAATCAAAACCCAGGGGACAGAGGTTTAAAGTGAGAGGGGCAAGATTTAACATGAACCTGAGGTGAAATGATTTCACTCTAGGGTGTGGTGGATACACGGAACATGCTGCCATCGGAGGTAGGTGGTTAAGGCAGGCACTATAACAGCATTTAAGAGACAATTTGGACAGGTACATGGAAATGAAAAGGTTTAGAGGGCAAAATAGCACTGTGTCCTGTACAATGGCAGGGAGGCAGAGATTAGATAGGAACAGGGTATGGCCATTCAGCCCCTCTTGCCTGTGCCACCATTACCACGACGTCATTATCCTGTCCCCTACCCGTAGAACAGCACAGGAACAGGCCCTTCGGCCCACAATGTCTGTTGCCAAGACCGACTCCTATCTGCCTGCACATAATTCATATCCCTCCATTCCCTGCATATCCACATGCCTATCCAAAAGTCCCGTAAACACCACTATGGTATCGGCCTCCATCACCACCCCTGGCAGCGCGTTCCAGGCCCCCACTTTGCCCCGCACATCTCCGTTAAACTTTGCTCCCCTTCACCTTAAAGCTGTGCCATCTAGCCTTTGATGTGTCCGTGTCTGCTGGTTCTCAGCTCGATCATCTGTCGATGTGTTTTGAGTGCAGTCAGTGACTGGGTCTCTGCAGCCCTCCAGGGCAGAGAGTCTCCAGGACTCGACACCCTCTGACTCAATGTTTAACAAAGAACTGCAGTTGCTGCAAAAATCGAAGGCAGACAGAAATGCTGGAGAAGCTCAGCGGGTGAGGCAGCATCTATGGAGCGAAGGAATAGGTGACCTTTTGGGTCGAGACCCTTCTTCTGACTGATGTGGGGGAGGGGGTAGGGGGGCGGGAAGAAGAAAGGAAGAGGCGGAGACAGTGGGCTGTGGGAGAGCTGGGAAGGGGAGGGGAAGGAGGGAGAAAGCAGGGACTACCTGAAATTGGAGAAGTCAATGTTCATACCGCTGGGGTGCAAACTACCCAAGCGAAATATGAGGTGCTGCTCCCTCCAATTTGTCACTCTGCCCTGGACAGAAAGGTCGGATTCGGAATGGGAGGGGGTGTTGAAATGCTGAGCTACCGGGAGATCAGGTTGGTTAAACCTACCCTCTGACTCAAGACATTTCTCCTCATATCACCTGGAGATGCATCATGTCCAGCACAGGCATTGCGGGCCGAAAGGTCTGTGCCTGTGCTGTACTGTCCTCTATGTAGGAAAGAACTGCAGATGCCGGTTTAACTTGAAGGTAGACACAAAATGCTGGAGTAACTCAGCGGGTGAGGCAGCGTCTCTGGAGAGAAGGAATGGGCGACGTTTCGGATCGAGACCCGTCTTCAGTGCCAAACACGACGCCAAATTAAACTCATCTCTGCCTGCACGTGATCCATAGCTCCCCAATCCCTGCATATCCATGTGCCTATCCAAAAGCCTCCTTTCCCGCGCCTGTCCAAAAGATCAATTTCCCTCCTGGGATAGATAACATTCTATCGTATTGTATCGCAAAATTATGCTTCCAACTCGTGATCCCGCGTATAAAAGAAGAAAGATAATGAACGCTCACTCCCACGCTAACCCCATTGCCAACGTGACTGCAATGCAAATGCACTTCAAAGGCTGTCAAGTACTTTTAGGGCATGTCAGCATCGTGAAAAGCGTTTGTTGTCTCTCTTCATCATTAAAACACTTGTGAATGTGCTTGAAAGGTTTCTCTTTGATACTGCACTGAAGCTGATTTGCAAACCATAAAGTGTGTGAAATGGAAGGGGGACAGGAGTCGGGCAGCTTCCACCCCAGCAGTATGAACATTGACTTCAAATAGCCCTTGCCCTTGCTTTCCCGCTCTTTAAAGAAGGAACTGCAGATGCTGGAGAATCGAGGGTACACAAAAAGCTGGAGAAACTCAGCGGGTGCAGCAGCATCTAAGGAGCGAAGGAGATAGGCGACGTTTCGGGTCGAGACCCTTCTTCAGACTGGTCAGGGATCAGGGAAACGAGAGATATAGACGGTGATGTGGAGAGATAAGGAACAATGAGTGAAAGATATGCAAAAAAGTATCGGTGATAAAGGGAACAAGCCATTGTAAGCTGTTTGTGGTGTGAAAATGAGAAGCTGGTGCGACTGGGGTGGGGGAGCGAGATAGAGATAGAGGGAATGCCAGGGCCCGAGGGCTGAGGGAGAGGTGGGAAGGGGAGGAGACAGCAAGGGTTAACAGAATTGAGAAAATTCAATATTCAAGCCCAAAGGATGCAGACTCCCCCAAGCGGAATATGAGGTGCTATTCCTCCAACTTGCGGTGTTGCTCACTCTGGCCGTGGAGGAGGCCCAGGACCGAGAGGTCGGATGTGGAATGGGAGGGGGAGTTGAAGTGCTGAACCACCGGGAGGTCGGGTTGGTTATTGCGGACCGAGCGGAGGTGTTCGGCGAAGCGATCGCCAAGCCTCCGCTTGGTCTCACCGATATAGATCATCTGGCATCTGGAGCAGCGGATGCAGTAGATGAGGTTGGAGGAGGTGCAGGTGAACCTCTGTCGGACCTGGAAGGACTGCTTGGGTCCCTGAAAGGAGTGGAGGGGGGAGGTGAAGGGACAAGTGTTGCATTTCTTGCGGTTGCAAGGGAAAGTGCCCGGGGAAGGGGTAGAGTGGGAGGGGAGGGAAGAATTGACAAGGGAGTTGCGGAGGGAGCGGTCTTTGCGGAAGGCAGACAGGGGGAGAGATGGGAAGATGTGGCGGGTGGAGGGGTCACGTTGGAGGTGGCGAAACTGGCGGAGGACTATATGTTGTATTTGCCGGCTGGTGGGGTGAAAGGTGAGGACCAGGGGGACTCTGCCCTGTTTGCGAGTGGGGGAATGGGGAGCGAGGGCAGTGTTGCGGGGTATGGAGGAGACCCTGGTGCGAGCCTCATCAATAGTGGGGGAGGGGAATCCCCGTTCTCTGAAGAATGAGGCCATTTGTGATGACCTGGTGTGGAACACCTCATCCTGGAGCAGATGCGGCGTAGACGGAGGAATTGGGAAATAGGGGATGGAGTCCTTACAGGAAGCAGGGTGGGAGGAAGAGTAGTCCAGGTAGCTGTGGGAGTCAGTAGGTTTGTAGTGGATGTCGGTCAGGAGCGTATCACCTGCAATAGAGATGGTGAGGTCAAGGAATGGTAGGGAAGTGTCGGAAATGGTCCAAGTGTATTTGAGTGCCGGATGGAAGTTGGTGGTGAAATGAATGAAGTCAGTCAGTTGTGTGTGGGTGCAGGAGGTGACACCAAAGCAGTCGTCGATGTAACGGAGGTAGAGGTCGGGTATGGGGCCCTGGTACGCCGAGAACAAGGATTGTTCGACGTACCCAACAAAGAGGCAAGCGTAGCTGGGGCCCATGCGTGTGCCCATAGCTACGCCTTGTGTTTGGAGGAAATGGGAGGAATCAAATAGCCCTTGCTTTCCCGCTCTCTCCTTATCCCCTCCCCCTTCCCACTTCTCCCACCAGCCTGACTGTCTCCGACTACATTCTATCTCTGTTTGCTTTGTTGTTACCTTCTCCCAGCTAACAATGATCTATTCTACATTACCCTTGATCTCCATCCCCCTTGTCCTGTTTTCACACCTTACACTTCCTTATCTATGTACTTCCCCCTCCCCTGACACCAGTCTGAAGAAGGGTCTCGACCCGAAACATCACCCATTCCTTCTCTCCAGAGACGCTGCCCGTCCCGCTGAGTTACTCCAGCATTTTGTGTCTATTTTCGGGGACAGGAGACAGCTGGAAGCGGAGGAAAACTTACTGGGAAAGGGAGAGACACTAGAGGGACGAGCGTGGGGGGGGGGGGGGTGAAGGTTGCAAGGCAGAAATAGAATCAAAACCCAGCAATCGAATCATGATTTTACACTTTAGAGATACAGCGCGGGGACAGGATCTTCAGCCCACCGACCAGTGATCACCGCCTACACTAACACTATCTCGCACACACAAGGGACAATTTACACGTTTACTAAAGCCAATCAGCCTACAAACCTGTACGACTGTGGGAGGAAACCGGGGCTCCCGGAGAAAACCCACGCAGGTCACGGGGCGTACGTACAAATTCTGCACAGACAGCGCTCTGTGGCAGTATGGCTGGGTGTATTTAAGGCCAAGTGCAACGTGAAACAGTGCTGCCAGCAATGCCTCACTTCCGGATTGCTGTGACAGTTGCAGGAGCAATCCAACCCCTGATTGTCTCCCATCATGGAGGAGCCTGTCGTGCTGCAAGGAAATTGCTTATTTCCCACTGTTTCATCTCAATCTCTCTAAGAAGATTCAAAAGGGACTTTTCTGATTAATCCCTTGAAAAATCCTGCAGATTCTCTACAGGTCAACGCCTCATCTGTAATCATTTTGTAAGTAATCCTACTAGTGAATAATTCTGATTAATACTTCCTTTATTAATATTACTGCCCCCCCCCCCGCCCCTCTTTAGTAAAACACAAAGTGCTGGAGGAACTCAGCGGGTGCAGCAGCATCTCTGAAGTGAAGGAAATAGGCAACGTTTCGGGCCGAAACCCTCAGATCAGCCACAGTCTGAAATGCCACCGTCTGAAATGGCCTCAAAGCAACTGGCGACTGTGCATTTCACCGCTGGTGGATGGATGATAGTTCCTGGAACACACCATATCCCAGATATCCGAGACTGGGAATTCTTCTTTAGTTTAATGTAGTTCGGAGATACAGGGTGGAAACGGGCCCTTTGGATCACCGGGTCCACACATCATCCATACACTAGTTCTATGTTATTCCCAGTTTAGCATCCTACACACTAGGGGCAATTTACAGAGGCCAATTAACCAACAAACCTGCACATCTTTGGAATGTGGGAAAAAAAACCCGGCGCACCCGGAGAAAGCCAACGCTGCCACAGGGAGAACGTACAAACTCCACACAGACAGCACCCGTAGCCAGGAATGTGCCCGGGACTCTGGCGCTGTGAGGCAGCAACTCTACCGCTGAGTCACTCTGCTGCCCATAAACTAAACTAAACTAATCCAAAGATGTGGTATTAAGGAACAAGGGGGACCTGGTGTCTGCAGGTAGCTGACTCAAGGAACTGCAGATGCTGGTTTACAGAAAAATACACTAAATGCTGGAGTAACTGGGGAGGTGGGACCTGCTGAGTTCCTCCAGCACTGTGTGTCTGTGGTTGATGGTATTTCATTGTTAATTCAGACGGAGATGAACGTACCCCTCTCTCTCTCTCTCTCTCTCTTGTATTTTCTGCTCTCCTCCAGCCTCGTTGTTGAAGCTGTGGTACCGTGAACTGGAGGACCCGCTCATCCCGCACGAGTTCTACGAGCAGTCCATCACTCACTACGAAAACCCGGAGGCAGCCATCGCCGTCGTTCACTCCCTGCCCAAACTCAACCGACTGGTCCTCGGCTACCTCATCCGCTTCCTGCAGGTACAACGGCCCGCTCGCAAACTGCCCGCTCGCAAACTGCCCGCTCGCAAACTGCCCGCTCGCAAACTGCCCACTCGCAAACTGCCCACTCGCAAACTGCCCGCTCGCAAACTGCCCACCCGTCCACTGCCCATCTGTCTACTGCCCACCCTTCAACTGATCACCCACAAACTGCCCACTCGCAAACTGCCCACCCGTCCACTGCCCACCCGTCCACTGCCCACCCTTCAACTGATCACCCACAAACTGCCCACTCGCAAACTGCCCACCCGTCCACTGCCCACCCTTCAACTGATCACCCACAAAACTGCCCACTCGCAAACTGCCCACCCTTCCACTGCCCACCCGTCCACTGCCCACCCTTCAACTGATCACCCACAAACTGCCCACTGCAAACTGCCCACCCTTCACCTGGTCACCCGCAAACTGCCCACCTGCCAACTGGTCACCCGCAAACTGGTCAACCGGGCACCAGCCTGGGTAAAGTGGATGTGGAGAGGATGTTTCCACTAGTGGGAGAGTCTAGGCCCAGAGGTCACAGCCTCAGAATAACAGGACGTTCCTTTAGGGAGGAGATGAGGAGGAATGTCTTTAGTTAGAGTGTGGCGAATCTGTGGAATTCTTTGCCACAAAAGTCTGTGAAGGTCAATGGATATCTTTAAGGTAGAGATAGATAGATTCTTGATTAGTACGGGTGTCAGGCGTTGTGAGGCACCATCTATGGAGCGATGGAATAGGTGACGTTTCGGGTTGAGACTGATGTTGGGGTGGGGGGGGGGGGGAGAAGAAAGGAAGAGGCAGAGACAGTGGGCTGCGGGGAAAGCGGGAAAGTGGGAGAAAGCAAGGACTGCCAGAAATTGGAGGAGTCAATGTTCATACCGCTGGGGTGTAAACTACCCAAGCGAAATATGAGGTGCTGCTCCTCCAATTTGTGGTGGGACTCACTCTGGCCATATGTAATATGGAAAGGATGAATTGTGTCCAACTAAATTAATTGAGTCCATCGATGAGGTGTTGGTATGGTCCTGTGTACCGAGATAAAGTGGAAAATCTTTGGTAGCGTGCTATCCAGTCAAATCATACAATTCATGGTGGTATTTGAAAGGCTTTTGGATGGACATAAGGATGTACAGGGAATGGAGGGATATGGACCACGTGCAGGGAGAGGAGATTAGATTTAACGGCATCTTATTCGACATGGACAGTGGGTGCTGAATGGTTTGTTCTTTTGCCACAGTATGTTCTATCCAGTTAGATTATAGATTACATGAGTACAATTAAGCCTTACACAAGTACAGAAATGCAGAATACAGTGTTGTGGTGTTACAGTTACAAACAGGCAGTCCAGGGTCAGCAATGAGATAGTTTGGGAGATCAGGACTACACCCTAACGATTACTGTGGGGAGGTTTTTTTTGTCTCCCACACTTTTTAAATCCAAGAAAACTTTCTCTCTGCTCGCCAGTTTCCAAAATAAGTCTTCAGTGGTTCTCTGGTTCCCAATCAAAATGGCGCCATGACCAATTTGGCCAGTGTCATGCAAGTAATGTTCCGTAATTCATCACTTTATTTGTCACCGAAGATGGCGCTGGAGTGCGGCAGCTCCCAGAGGAGGATCTGTCATTCGACACAATCACTCCAGTCCTCTAAATCTATCGTACACAAAAGGCTGGAGAAACTCAGCGGGTGCAGCAGCATCTAAGGAGCGAAGGAGATAGGCAACGTTTTGGGCCGAAACCCTCTAAATCTATTGTTGTTCAAGATGTGGACTCTCATACATCGGCGAGACCAAACGCAGACTGGCCGATCGTTTCGCGGAACACCTTCGCTCAGCCCGCCTGAACCAACCTGATCTCCCGGTTGCCGGACACTTTAATTCTCCTTCCCATTCCCACACTGACCTTTCTGTCCTCGGTCTCCTCCATTGTCAGAGTGAGGCTAAACACAAATTGGAGGACCAGCATCTCATATTTCGCTTGGGCAGCTTACAGCCCGGTGGTATGAATATTGATTTCTCTCACTTCAGGTAGCCCCGGCATTCCCTCTCTCTCTATCCCTCCCCCACCCAAGTCGCACCAGCTTCTCATTTTCACCCTACAAACAGGTAACAATGGCCTGTTTCCTTTATCATCGTTACTTTTGTGCATATCTTTCATTCATTGTTCTTTATCTCTCCACATCACCGTCTATATTTCTCGTTTCCCTTATCCCTAACCAGTCTGAAGAAGGGTCTCGACCCAAAACATCACCCATTCCTTCTCTCCAGAGATGCTGCCTGTCCCACTGAGTTACTCCAGCTTTTCGTGTCTATCTTTCCCTCTAAATCTGTTCCAACTGTGACTATATATTGTAGCCTGTACCTTCTCCTTTGCACTATCTATTGTACTTGAGTTTGAACTGAGTGCATCTATGTAGAAAAAAAGGAACTGCAGATGCTGATTTACAAAAAAGGACACAAAGTGCTGGAGTAACTTAGCGGCTCAGGCAGCATCTCTGGAGAGCATGGGGCAGGTGACGTTTTGGGTCTCCAGAGATGTTGCCTGCCTTGCTGAGTTACTCCAGCACTGCATAATTCCCTGTGAAATCTCCTTTGAGAGATGGCTGCCCTCCACTTACTCTGAGCGGTAGACAGACTGGAAGAACCGAGCGTTTGTCGGCACTGGGCCTGTACTCGCTGAAGTTTAGAAGGATGGGGGGGGACCTCATTGAAACCTACCGAATAGTGCAAGGCTTGGATAGAGTGGATGTGGAGAGGATGTTTCCACTAGTGGGAGAGTCAAGGACTAGAGGTCATTGCCTCAGAATTAAAGGACATTCCTTTAGGAAGATGAGGAGGAATTTCTCTAGTCGGAGGGTGGTGAATCTGTGGAATTCATTGTCACAGACGGCTGTGGATGCCAAGTCAGTGGATATTTTTTAAGGCAGAGATAGATAGATTCTTGATTAGTACGGGTGTCTGGGGTTATGGGGAGAAGGCAGGAGAATGGGGTTGAGAGGGAGAGATACAGTGGTTTGCAAAAGTTTTAATACCCCTTGAACTTTTCCACATTTTGTCACGTTACAACCACAAACGTAAATGTATTTTATTAGGATTTTATGTGATAGACCAACACAAAGTGGCGCATAATTGTGAAGTGGAAGGAAAATGATACATGGTTTTCAAATTTTTTTACAAATAAAAAACTGAAAAATGTGGTGTGCAAAACTATTCAGCCCCCTTTACTCTGATACCCCTAAATAAAATCCAGTGCAACCAATTGCCTTCAGAAGTCACCTAATTAGTAAATAGAGTCCACTTGTGTGTAATCTAATCTCAGTATAAATACAGCTGTTCTGTGAAGGCCTCAGAGGTTTGTTAGACAACATTAGTGAACAAACAGCATCATGAAGCCCAAGGAACACACCAGACAGGTCAGGGATAAAGTTGTGGAGAAGTTTAAAGCAGGGTTAGGTTATTAAAAAAATATCCCAAGCTTTGAACGTCTCACGGAGCACTGTTCAATCCAACAACCGAAAATGGAAAGAGTATGGCACAACTGCAAACCTACCAAGACATGGCCCTCCACCTAAACTGACAGGCCGGGCAAGGAGAGCATTGATCAGAGAAGCAGCCAAGAGGCCCATGGTAACTCTGGAGGTGCTGCAGAGATCCACAGCTCAGGTGGGAGAATCCGTCCCACAGGACAATTATTAGTCGTGCACTCCACAAATCGGGCCTTTTATGGAAGAGTGGCAAGAAGAAAGCCATTGTTGAAACAAAGCCATAAGAAGTTCCCGTTTGCAGTTTGCCACAAGCCATGTGGGGGACACAGCAAACATGTGGAGGAAGGTGCTCTGGTCTGATGAGACCAAAATTGAAGTTTTTGGCCTAAATGAAAAACGCTATGTGTGGCGGAAAAACTAACACTGCACACACATCACCCTGAACACACCATCCCCACTGTGAAACATGGTGGTGGCAGCATCATGCTGTGGGGATGCTTTTCTTCAGCAGGGACAGGGAAGCTGGTCAGAGTTGATGGGAAGATGGATGGAGCCAAATACAGGGCAATCTTGGAAGAAAAAACCTGTTAGAGTCTGCAAAAGACTTGGGACTGGGGCGGAGGTTCTCCTTCCAGCAGGACAACGAACCCTAAATATACAGCCAGAGCTACAATGGAATGGTTTAGATCAAAGCATATTCATGTGCTAGAATGGCCCAGTCAAAGTCCAGACCTAAATCCAATTGAGAATCTCTGGCAAGACTTGAAAATTGCTGTTCACAGACGCTCTCCATCCAATCTGACTGAGCTTGAGCTATTTTGCAAAGAAGAATGGGCAAAAATGTTCAGTCTCTAGATGTGCAAAGCTGGTAGAGACATACCCCAAAAGACTTGCAGCTGTAATTGCAGCGAAAGGTGGTTCTACAAAGTATTGACTCAGGGGGGCTGAATACTTTTGCACGCCACACTTTTCATTTTTTTATTTGTAATAAAATTTGGAAACCATGTATCATTTTCCTTCCACTTCACAATTATGCACCACTTTGTGTTGGTCTATCACATAAAATCCCAATAAAATACATTTACGTTTGTGGTTGTAACGTGACAAAATGTGAAAATGTGTGAAAACTTTTGCCAGCCACTGTAGATCAACCACGATTGAATGGGGGAGCAGACTTGATGGGCCGAATGGCCTAATTCTGCTCCGATCTCTTCTGGACATGAATTTATAAATGGTATGTCTGTAAGAGATCAACACTTGGAGCTGATATGAAGGGGGGGGGGGAGGAAACAGGGAATAAAGACACGTTCCTGGTCTATAATTGATTGCTCCTGAACGCTGGTTTCCCTCAGGTTTTTGCCCAGCCGGCCAACGTCTCCGTCACCAAGATGGATGGGAACAACCTCGCCATGGTCATGGCCCCCAACTGCTTGCGCTGCCAATCCAACAACCCCAGGATCATCTTCGAGAACACGCGGAAAGAAATGTCCTTCCTGCGAGTGCTGATCCAGCACCTGGACACCAGCTTCATGGAGGACGTGCTATAGCCGGGCCAGAAGCCCCGAGGAGAGGCGAGGAGAGGCCGTATACATTACCATGACGATAAGCCTTGTACAAAAAAACAAAACCTGTCTGCATTTGTTTATACCGAATTGAGGTCTTCTTGCCAGTCCCTTACTGGTTGGTGTTGTCTAAATTATTTTAAAAAAAAGGGGGGGAAAACTAGAAAAAAAAGTGATCCATGTAAATTTTGATGCTGGTTTTGAAGCTGCATTATTTGTCCGCTGTGTATGATGCTTCCATCCAGATCCATCTCCACCTGTGACACAGTTTACTAATAGTTTATTTTTTAGTTTAGCATTCGTACTTGGGTTTTTAAACCACTTTATAAAGTAACTTTATTTTTATAGTATTTAATTAGACAGGGCTAAAGCAAAACAAAAGACCCCCTTAGTGTGGAGACATGCCCCTCATTCTGTTTCCTCCATTGCTCTCTCCCTCTCTCTCATCCATGTGTCTCGCTGTGGATTTTAGCCGAGAATACTCGAAGCCTTACGTCGTTTTAACCTTTGCTCGTACGAGGTTCAAAATGTGGGACTTTTCTTTCTTTTTTTTTTTAACATGCTCTGTTTCACCCATCTCGAAATAATCGGGGACTTCTTTCAACCCAGCTTGTTTGGTGCTTCTGGTAAGTGTGGCGTTTGCCAGCAACGGAGAGGTGCCAACCTCCATCGGTCTGGTCGTCTGCCCGTAGCCCGCTTGCGATGCGTCACCCAGCTCCGGGGCTTTCGATGTGATTTTTTCCTGGGACGAGTTTTGAAAGCTTCCTGGATTTGTACAGGACATTGAGAATGGATGCCCAGAACACAGCCGTGAACTCTGGGACTCACATGTGGCACAAATCCACCTGCAACTCATTTGCTCCCCTGATAGGCACAAATGAATTGTACAATTGAAAAGAAATTGTTCACTTGCGATTTCCACCCTTTGTTTAATTAGTCGAAACCATAACTGTGTCAGACTCTCCCATCGCTGTCTGTCCAACAGTTCCACATGGGCCGCACGCCGGGACATTAAGTCCAGAGGGAAAATAAGCACAAATAAACATATAGGGGTGAGTGTTTAGGTTTAGAGGTTAGCGATACAGTGCAGAAATGGGCCCTACGGCCCACCGAGCCCTCGCCGACCAGCAGTCCCCGCATGCCAACACTATCCTGCACGCACAATTATGCCAAGCCTATTAGCCTACAAACCCGTACGTCTTTGGAGTGTGGGAGGAAACCGGAGCACCCGGGGAAAACCCACGCAGGTCACGGGGAGAAGGTACAAACTCCGTACAGACGGCACCCGTAGTCGGGATGGAACCCGGGTCTCCGGCGCTGGGAGGCAGCAACTCTACCGCTGCGCCACCTTGCCGCCCTAAACTGGTGTTGTGCTTGTAGGGATGGCAGAAGCTGACCTGTGCCGAGGGCCACAGTTCCCCATTACATCAAGGATCCAGCAGAATGGTAGACCCACCACCACTGCCCAACGCCTGGCCTATCTTTAATTGCCGTGGTTTTGAAATCCGATCTGGCCTTCCGTCTCACACCTTCCAAACTCAGCGCAGGAAACGTTTACGCGGTGGGTGGCCGTGGGCTGGGCTGCACGGTCTGCAGCTGGGGTGGAGGGGTTCATCTCTTGTGGCACTCGGGAACAAGAGACCTGGCAGGACTGTGTGGGGGAGCGGAATGGATGACGGAAACTCACTTAAAGCCAGCACCACTTCATGGGCCGAATGGACAAAGGCCTCTGTGCGTTCACCCTATCTATCCCCGGCTGCAAGATCACCCCTCAGCCTCCTGTGCACCAGGAAATATAGACCTAGCCTGCCTAGCCTTACTCATACACCTCTATAAGATTACCCCTCAGTCTTGTGCGCTCCAAGGAATAAAGTCCTAGCCGGGCCAACCTCCCCCTGCAACTCAGGTCCTCGACTCCTGGCAACGTCCTCGTGAATCTTCTCTGGGCTACTTCTCTTTCTCACAGCAAGGTGACCAAAACTGGAGCACAATATTCCCAGTGTCTTGTACAACTGTAATGTGATATCACCACTTTGGCTGATACAACTGGGACTTGTTACATCCAACCCACTGTTGCCAACCAGGTGTGTTCATTCACCGTTGCTTCTTAAAGCACAGGCACTTGGAGAACTCCCTTACACTGTTGGAGGCATCTCCTAACACTGCTAGTATCTATCCGCTGTTCCGGTGCTGAGAGCGAGGGTTGGGGAGTTCTCAATTCTAAGTAACCTGACTTTATTTCTTGAAGCGTTCCAATACAACTCCTTTCTTTGTAACACCGTTGCTCTTCAATACTGCGGCACTCGGTTCTTTATCAATGAACCCGTGCACCCGGGTACATTCAACCCCATTAGCCCGTACCCCATGGTTCCTTTCCCAGTCGACACGTCACCTGGGTAGAGTTGCAGCCTCACTGCGCCAGAGAGCTGGGATTGAGTCCTGAGCGCGGGTGCTGTCTGTACGGAGTTTGTACGCTCTCCCCATGACCTGCGCGGGTTTCCTCCCGACACGTCCCAAAGATGTACAGGTTTGAAGGTTAATTGGCTTTGGGAAAATTGTTAAATTGTCCCTAGTGCGCGTAGTAGGATAGTGCGGGTGTGCTGGCCGGCATGGGCACGGTGGGCCGAAGGGCCTGTTTCTGTATCTGTAATATCCAAAACAGCAGGCCTGAACTCCCACTGCATCCTCTAGAATCCAAACCTAGACTTACAGCAGCACCAGCACCCAGCGATTCTGAATCAGGCCGCGATGACGTGGAAACGAGTCAGTCAGTGCCCATTTAGAAGATAGAGCCGTACAGCACAAGAACAGGCCCTTCGGCCCACGTTGTCCGTGCCAAACATGGGGCCGAGACCAGATCCTATCTGCCCGCACGCAATCCATATCTCTCCATTCCTTACTTATCCATGTGCCCCTTACTTGCCCCTTCTCGCCTTAGGTTTATGCATGCATGCGCCAGGTTTAACTGAGATGTCAGTGTTAGCTCATTCCACACCCTGTCACACACACACACACACACACACACACACACACACACACACACACACACACACACACAAACACACACACAAAGTCAGGTTCTGTTTTAGATGACTGGAGGCGTGAAAGCATGAAAATTGTATGCGATCTATATTTACTGCCCAGGGTAAAGCCACCACGGCTCAGATGACGAGTTCAGAGCCTCAGAGGTTATTTTGGGGTTTAATTATTGCCTGGTGAAGCAACGAGCGGATTGGAAACTACTCAAAATCCGCGCTCAAAGCCAAAAGATCAAATGTTCAACTGACAAACTTATTTTCTCTTTGAACGGTACAGCACAGGAACAGGCCCTTCAGCCCACAATGCCTGTGCCGAGCGAGCATGATGCCAAGTTAAACTAACCCCCTCTGCACTGCATGTGGTTCACGTCACTCTGTTCACGACATGTCCATGCATTCGATCAAAAAGCCTCTTAAACACCACTATGGTATCTGCCTCCACCACCACCCCTGGCAGCGCGTTCCAGGCCCCCACCACCATCTTTGTAGAAATCTTGCCCCGCACATCACCTCTAAACTGCCCCTCTCACCTTAAAGCTCTGCCTTCTAGCATTTGACATGTCCATCCTGGAAGAAAGATTCTGACTATGCTTCATAATTGTCTATAATTCGACCAAGCCTCTCCTCAGCCTCCGACACTCCGGAGAATCCAATCCAAGTCTGTCCAGCCTCCCCCTGTATCTAACACCCTCTAATCCGGGCATCATCCTGGTGAACCTCCTCTGCGCCCTCTCCAAAGCCTCCGCGTGCTTCCTGTAATGGGGACGACCAGAACCGCACGCATTACAGCCCGGCCAGACTGTTATGAAGCTGCATCATAACTTCCCGATTCTTCTGTGTAGGAAGGAACTGCAGATGCTGGTTTAAGCCGAAGATAGACACAATATGCTGGAGTAACTCAGCGGGACAGGCAGAATCTTTGGAGAGAAGGAATAGGTGACGTTTTGGGTAGAGACCCTTCTTCAGACTCAGACGTCACCCACTCCTCTCCAGAGACGCTGCTGCCTGACTTACTCCAGCATTTTGTGTCTATTTCCAGGTTCTTGTCCTCAATGCCCCACAGGATGAAGGCAAGCGCAGCATACACATTCTTTACCACTCTGCCTACCATTGGTGCCACAGTCTTGCCCGGAGCTTCGGATCAAAGTGGAGACTGTCGGGTGGAAGTCCTTAGTATCCCTGCCAGGACTAGGCGTTAGTATAAACTTCCCATACACTGCATGTGGACGGGAACCTCAGACCAGAGCCTCTATCCAGCATCTGCATCACTAGGAATGGAATGCCCTACAAACTCTGTCCAAATCCACCTCTTTGAAGTTTCAATCCGATCTTTTTATATAACTTGAAACCCTGTGAAATAGTGAGATTTGATTTTTTTTGTGGGAATGTGTGGCGTTTGAGGCTTATGACTCCGAGTTCGAGAAAGGTTCAGGCCGGCGCGGCGACGCAGCGGGTAGAGCTGCTGCCTCACAGCTCCGGACACCCCGGGTTCCATCCTGACCTCAAGGGGTTTCTGTCCGTACGGAGTTTGCACCTTCTCACCGTGACCGCGCGGGTTTTCTCCGGGCGCTCCGGTTTCCTCCCACACTCCAAAGACGTGCGGGTTTGTAGGTCAATTGGCTTCTGTTAATTGTCCCCCCCCAGTGTGTGTAGGACGGAGCTAGTGTGCGGGGATCGCTGGTCGACACGGACTCGGTGGGCCGAGGGGCCTGTTTCCGCAATGTATCTCTAAAGTCTAAAGAAAGATGCCATTAAGCTGCTCGAACAGAGGGAGTGTGGGGAGAGTTGTACATTGAAAACAATGCTGTATCCACCCTCTAAAGACAGGAGAGGGACTGGGGTTTGTGGGAGGTGTCTAGGGTGGTCTCCGCAGTGCCAGACACCGCCCTCTCCCCTTCCCCCACCCTCTCCCCCCATCCCACTCACCACCCAAGCTAAATTCAACATTTATTTGTTAAAACATTTGCAGCTTCATACTCCAAGGCACGAAACGTCTGTGCGGTTTGTAACGGAGGTTGCCGTGGTTACCTGCGACTTGCCACTGGCCAGGGACCAGCTGCAATGGGGCCTGTTAGCCGGCCTTGCGGTGGTCAGGTCAAGTGTGCAGGGGCTGAGCACGGGCTCAGTGCACTGGGAGTGTAAATGAGGAAGGCGGCAGGAATGGGAAGGACTCCCTCCCTCCTCCCAACCTACAGTGTGCAAACAGGCAGTCCTCACCATCGCCCAATCTGCAGAGGCCCAAGTGGTTCTTTTATCAATTATTCCACATCGCTTCCCAAATCCACCTCTTTGACGCTCCAATCTGATCTTTGGTGGCGCAGCGGGTAGAGTCGCTGCCTCGCGCTGCCTCGTCTGTCTGGGTCCCATCCTGACCACGGGGGCTGTCGGCATGGAGTTTGTGACCTGCGTGGGTTTTCTCCAGGCGCTCTGGTTTCCTCACACACGGGATTGGTTTTTAGATGGACCAAAACAAAACGGGTCAGCGTGGACGGCGCTGGGCCGAAGGGCCTGTTTCTGTGCTGTACGACGCTACCATCCTTGGGTTTCATTGTACAAAACAGGGGGGAAAAAGACCACCGCAACACACAGGTTAATCCTGTCAAGAAAATGATGACGGTTTCTTAAACCACGCGAAGCACATGGACTGCATGTAAGGGTCTGATTTTTTTTCTAAAGGAGACTTGGATTACACATGTACCTTTGTAAATGTTTCTGTGTTTTATTTCGCTGTAAAGTTTCTCCGGTTTTATATGTTGAAGAATTGAGATTTATTATTTATTCAGCTGGGTACCAGCTGGCATTTCGACGGGCAAAGCAGGGTTGGGGAGGGGATGCGGGCACACGTGTAAATCGACCCGGACCGCTCCCCCCCCCCTCCCCTCCCCCCAGGGACGGTGGAGAGGGGTGTTTGTACACGATGCCCGAGCCTCGAGCTCTGCCACCAGGTGTCGGGGCAGGGCGGAAGGGTTCCAAAGTCGTGGGGCGGTGTCAGCCTGACTGTAATTATTACGCATGGAAATGCAGAGGCTCCATGTTGTGTGAATAACGAATAAAACAAGAGTTACGAAAAAAAACCTTCCTCCGGCCGCTCTCTGTACGTTACCTGTCTCCTTGCCGCAGCGGGTGGCAAACCCGGGGGGTAAAGTCAGGGAATATACAACAGAAACACTCGGCAAGTCGGGCAGCATCTGCGGAGAGAGAAAGCCAAGCCACGCTCCAAACCCGAATGAGGCGGAGAAGGCGAACACTCCCGGAGAGAGCGGGTGCTGATGAACAAGAGCAACACTCCCAAAGTATGAGTTACACAAAGGACAGTGGAGTTTGCACGCTCTCCCTGTGACCGCGTGGGTTTCCTCCGGGTGCTCCGGTTTCCTCCCACATCCCTTAGGCGTGCGAGTTTGTTGGTTAATCGGCCCTCTGTAAATTGCTCCCTAGTGTGCAGGTGGGAAAGTGGGATAAACAGAATCAGTGTGAACGGGTGATCGATGGTCGGCCGAGTTTCCACGCTGTATCTTTCAGACCGAAGATTCCTCATTTTCTGCAGAGCGGTGAGATTGTGAAACTAGCTCCCACATCGGGAGTGGAGGGAGAGGCTGGAGCATAGAGCAGCAACGAAGGGGGAGCAGGAGACTGTGAAAACGTTTGAGGACTGGGTCTGCCATGTATAGCCGGTGCGGGCACTGGGGAGAGCTGCACTGGTGTAATGCCAACCGGTCATAACATCAACGACCAGCCTTGTTTCCACCATTGTTGAGTTCAGAACAAATCCTCCTCGCCTGTACCCACCTATCACTCACCAAGCTTGCCCCCCTCCCCATCTCTCTCTTCCAGCCCAAGAGTATTTGCCAAAACGGAACAAAGCGGAACAACGAGATTCATACTTGCAGCAGCACTACAGGTTTGTAAGCCCAGTATCACAATAGATAATGTAACAAGCAAGAAAAAAAAGGAATTTCAATAAAATCCAAAGTAGTACAAAAACACAAAACCCTAAAGTCCCTAATGCAATCCCGGTAGCTCAAAGTTCGTAGCTTAGTAGATGTATTCAAGAGAGAGTTAGATTTACTCTTAGGGCTAACGGAGTCAAGGGATATGGGCAGAAAGCAGGAACGGGGTACTGATTTTGGATGATCAGCCATGATCATATTGAACGGCTCGAAAGGCCGAATGGTCTGCTCCTGCACCTATTTTCTACGTAGTGTTCGAGAGCCTGGTGGTTGCTGGGAAGAAGCTGTTTCTGAACCCGGGCGTTGCAGTTTTTAGACTCCTTGCATCTTCTTTCTGATGGGTTTAACATGGAATCATCTTTGGCACGGACACTGTGTTCTTTTGTGATCTAAAGGTTAGATGCGAGAGGAGCAATATTTCCACCATTGGGAAGTTCAGAACAATTCAGAGTGGCGCAGTGGCTGCCTTATAGCGCTTGCAACACCACAGACCTGAATACGGTATAAGTATAAATTGTCCCTAGTGTGTGTAGGGTAGTGTTAATGTGCGGGGATCGCTGGTCAGGCGCAGACTCGGTGGGCCAAAGGCCTGTTTTCGCGCTGTATCTATAAACTAAACAAACACTAAACAAATGGAATTAAAACCAGTGTCAAGCTATGTAGACATGAGGTTAAGAATGCCCCAGTGAACCCGGTAGCGTGCCAGGATAACAAGGCATTGGTAAGTTCCAAGGGAGTGCGGGAAATAGAACCAAGTTAGTCTGATGTCAAACCATATTCTTCCTGTGGCTCCCGGTGGCTCAGCACTTCAACTCCCCCTCCCATTCCGAATCCGACCTTTCTGTCCTGGGCCTCCTCCATGGCCAGAGTGAGCACCACCGGAAACTGGAGGAGCAGCACCTCATATTCCGCTTGGGGAGTCTGCACCCCAGCGGCCTGAACATTGACTTCTCCAATTTCTTGTAGCCCTTGCTGTCTCCTCCCTTTCTCAGCTCTCCCTCAGCCCTCTGGCTCCTCCTCTTCCTTTCTTCCTCCCCCCCCCCCCCCCCCCCCCCCCCCACCCTACATCAGTCTGAAGAAGGGTTTCGGCCTGAACCGTCGCCTATTTCCTTCGCTCCATAGACGCTGCCTCACCCGCTGAGTTTCTCCAGCACTTTTGTCTACCTTCCATTTTCCAGCATCTGCAGTTCCTTCTTGACCATATTATTTTCCTCTGTTACCAGACTTCTGATCGGTCCCTCCATAAACTGGGGCACGGTCCGATTCACCTCTACCCCATTGCGGACATTGGACTTTGAGTTGCGTTTATTGTCACGTGCACCGAGGTACAGTGAAAAGCTCTTTGTTGCGTGCTATCCAGTCAGCGGAAACACTACACATGGTCACAATCCAGCTGTCCACAGCGCACAGATACAGCGTACAGAGGATGATGTTTGGCGCAAGGTAAAGCCTGCTGTTGGAGGAGAGGTTTAAGGGTGCAGCGATTGTAATGAGTGATGGCGGATCCGCTTCTGGGGCCAGCACGTAGAGAATGGCCTGGCGTGGGCGCCATCTTGTATTCTATCTCTGGAACTGATGCACTACAATGCTGAGATCTACATACTGCACTCTGTGTGTACAGGAATGAACTGCAGATAATGGTTTAAACCGAAGGTAGGCACAAAATGCTGGAGTAACTCAGCGGGACAGGCAGCATCTCTGGAGAGGAGGACGTTTCTTGTGTGTTTATATATGTCTCGTTTCCCTTTCCCGTGATTTTCAGTCTGAAGAAGGGTCTCGACTTGAGGAAGGACATCCTTGCTATTGAGGCAGTGCAGCGTAGGTTCACAAGGTTACTCCCCGGGATGGCGGGACTGTCATATGAGGAAAGATTGGGAAGACTGGGCTTGTATACACTGGAATGTAGAAGGATGAGAGGGAATCTTGTAGAAATGTATACAATTATAAAAGGACTGGACAAGCTAGATGCAGGAAAAATGTTCCCAATGTTGTTCGAATCCAGAACCAGGGGACACAGTCTTTGAATAAAGGGGGGGTCATTTAAAACTGAGATGAGAAATAAAAATTCCCCCAGAGAGTTGTGAATTTGTGGAATTCTCTGCCAGTGAAGGCAGTGGACGCCAATTTAAAAGAGAGTTAGATAGAGCTCTAGGGGCTAGCGGAACCAAGGGATATGGGGAGAAGGCAGGCACGGGTTACTGATTGTGGAATCAAGGGGTGCTGGCTCAATGGGCCAAATGGCCTACTCCTGCACCTATTCTCTTTGTTTCTGTCACCCATTCCTTCTCTCCAGAGATGCTGCCTGTCCCGCTGAGTTACTCCAGCATCTGCGCTCTGTATCTCCCCATTTGATCTTGAGTAGTGACTTGATAGTATTTATGTGCAGTGTTATCTGAATGGTTCGGCTAGCAAGCAAATGAAAGCTTTTCACTGTACCTCGGTACGAGTGACACTAATAAACTAAACCTAAATCGGGATCTCCAGATAGTCAGGAGGTGCAACCCATCACAGATGCTGGCTTTCACAAAGAAACGCAAAGCACTGGAGTAACTGAGCAGGTCAGGCAGCACCTGTGGAGAACACTGGCAATAATCAACTTAAACCTAACTAACATTCGTGCCGCATCTTTGGTCGGTTAGGTAAAGCAAGAACCACAGCTTGTGTGAGTTCTGTCACAGTGTTTACATACGGTCAGTGTAACCAGTAAACAGGAGCAATGAATAGTGAACAGACATTTGTATTGTCACGTGTACCGGGATACAGTGTAAAACTGTGTGCTGGGGCGGCGGGAGTGTTGCTGCCTCACTGCGCCAGAGACCCGGGTTCAATCCCGACTACGGGTGCTGTCTGTATGGAGTTTGCACGTTCTCCCCGTGACCTCGTGGGTTTTCTCCGAGATCCTCGGTTTCCTCCCACACTCCAAAGACGTGCAGGTTTGCAGGTTAATTGACTTGGTAAATGTAAACATTGTCCCTAGTGGGCTTAGCATAGAGTTAATGTGCGGGGATCGCTGGTCGGCACAGACACGGTGGGCTGAAGGGCCTGTTTCCACACTGTATCTCTCAACTAAACTAAACTAATTCAGTCAAATCTTGCTGTACAATCACACCGGACATCAACACAACACGTCATGCAAAGAGAAACAATACCAGAGTGCTAGTACGGTGGGAGAGATACACAGAAAGTGCTGATAAGAAAGTGTACGGACAGCAGTGAGGTAGGTTGGAAGATCAGGACTACATCCTTAAGAGGAGACCATTCAGTAGTCATAACAGTGGGGAAGAAGCTGTTCCTGAATCCTGGAATACACACTTCATATAGGGTGGGTGAGCTGGGGAAGAGGGAGGGGGAAGGTTGGAGAGGGGTTGGTGTAATGGTGTTGTGGAAAGAGTCCACAGGAAGTCTGTGCAGTAAATGAACAGATGATATAATAGGGTGAGCGTTTGACGGCACTGGGCCTGTACTCGCTGGAGTTTAGAAGAATGAGGGGGACCTCATTGAAACGTACAGAATAGTGAAAGGCTTGGATAGAGTGGATGTGGAGAGGTTGTTTCCACTGGTGGGAGAGTCCAGGACCAGAGGTCATTGCCTCAGCATTAAAGGACATTCTTTTAGGATGGAGTTGAGGAGGAATTTCTTTAGTCAGAGAATCTGTGGAATTCTTTGCCACAGAAGGCTGTGGAGGAAAAGTCCGTGGATATATTTAAGTCAGGGATAGATAGATTCTAGATTAGTATGGGAGTCAATTGTTATGGGGAGAAGGCAGGAGAATGGGGTTAGGAGGGAGAGATAGATCAGTCATGATTGAATGGTGGAGTAGAAGTGATGGGCCAAATGGCCTTATTCTGCTCCTGTCACTTATAATACAGCACGACTCTGCTCTGGGGTCTGTCGGCATTAAGTGAAGCGCTAGATGTCACAGATTGTTACAATGAGCAGAGCATTGAAGATATCGGCCATTCGTAGTCACAGAGTCTTAGACTGATACAGAGTGGAAACAGGCCCTTCAAAGTCAAAATGCTTATCATAATCATAATAGCAATTTATTAAACAAGTATGTTTTGCAACATACGAGAAATTTGATTTGCCATACAGTCATTCCAATAAAGAGCAACAAGACGCCCAAATATATTTTTAACATGAACATCCACCCCAGTGACTCTTCCACTGTGATGGAAGGCAAAAAAAGTTCAATCTTCTTCCCTTCTTAGTTCTCCTGAGGTCGGGGCACTCGAATCTTCCGTTGTTGGGGGGGATCTTGGTTCCGATGGCAAGTCCACGGCCCAGCGGTAGGGCTCAAAGTCAGTCTCGAGCAAGGCCGCCAGCTCTATGATGTTAGGCCGCAGAGCGACCGGAGATATGACCCGGAAACATCTCCGGCAAGGAAAGAGATTGGAAAAAAAGACTCCCCACAACAGCCCCCCCCCCCCCCCCACCCCCCACATAAAACAAACCAGAGAACATTAATACGTACTTTTTAACATACACTAAAAATAACAAAAAGGACGAAAAGATTCACTGGCGGTGGACAATGGTGAAGGAGTTTAGAGTGATGCACTGGAAACAGGCCCCTCATGTCATAGAGTGATAGTAACAGGCCCTTCGGCTCAACCTGCCCACACTGATCAACTTGTCCCACCTACACTAGTCCCACCTGCCCTCGTTTGGTCCATCTCCCTCAAAACCTGTCCTATCCATGTACTTGTCTAACTGTTTCTTAAACGTTGGGATAGTCCCAGCCTCAACTACCTCCTCTGGCAGCTCGGTCCATACACCCACCACCCTTTGTGTGGAAAGGTTACACCTTGGATTCCTATTAAATCTTTTCCCCTTCATCTTAAACCTATGTCCTCTGGTCCTCGATTCACCTACTCTGGGCAAGAGACTCTGCATCTACCTCTCATGATTTTATACACCACTGTAAGATCAGCCCTCATTCTATTGCGATCTGAGGAATAGTCAACATCAGACGTGTGGTGTGATTAAAGTCATTTTTATCTGTGCTCTGTCCTGTTCTAGCCTAACTCTCCATTCTTGCTGAAACAAGGAACTGCAGATGCTGGTTGATTTTTAAAAAAAAACTAAATCTTGGAGTAACTCTGAGGGTCAGGCAAAATCTCAAGAAAAAAAGTCTGAAGCAGGGTCCTGACCTGAAACGTCACCTGTCCATGTTCTCCACAGATGCTGCCTGACCCGCTGAGTTACTCCAACACTCTGTGAAACGTCACCTATCCATGTTCTCCAGATGCTGCCTGACCCGCTGAGTTACTCCGCCACTCTGTGAAACGTCACCTATCCATGTTCCCCACAGATGCTGCCTGACCCGCTGAGTTACTCCAGCACTCTGTGAAACGTCACCTATCCATGTTCCCCACAGATGCTGCCTGACCCGCTGAGTTACTCCAGCACTCTGTGAAACGTCACCTGTCCATGTTCTCCACAGATGCTGCCTGACCCGCTGAGTTACTCCAGCACTCTGTGAAACGTCACCTATCCATGTTCTCCACAGATGCTGCCTGACCCGCTGGGTTACTCCAGTCTGTGAAACGTCACCTATCCATGTTCCCACAGATGCTGCCTGACACTCCAGCACTCTGTGAAACGTCACCTGTCCATGTTCTCCACAGATGCTGCCTGACCCGCTGAGTTACTCCAGCACTCTGTGTCTGTTACAGTTTCTTGTGTCTATGTTTAGGTCATATGTATTGAGGTACAGTGAAATGCTTTGTTTTGTAAGCTATCCAAACAGATTAAATAAAGCATACATATATAGCAGGCAAGACAAATTCAACAGGTAGAGCAACGGGGAAGATACAGAGCGCAGAATATAGTTCCCAGCATTATAGCACACCAGTTCCAGAAACAGAGTCCAATGTCTGCAATGGGGTAGAGGTGAATCGGACAGTACCCTAGCTTATGGAAGTTCAGAAGCCCGATAACAGAGGGGAAGATGCTGTTCCTGGGTCTGGTGGTGCGCTCTTTCAAGCTTCTGTACCCTCTGCCCGATGGGAGTGGGGAGAAGGGGGAATGACCGGGGTGGGATAAGTCTTAGGTATCCCAATGCTAGTCCCATTTGCCCCCAGCACACAGCACGGAAACAAAATTTATACCAGTACATAGGTAGTGCACAAGACACAGAGTGCTGGAGGAACTCAGCGGGTCAGGCAGCATCTGTGGGGGAATGACTATAGAAACATATAATAGGTGCAGGTGGAGGCCATTCGGCCCTTCGAGCCAGCACCTCCATTCAATATGATCATGGCTGATCATCCGAAATCCGTACCCTGTTCTGGCTTTTTCCCCCATACCCCTTGATTCCTTTAGCCCAAACAGCTAAACCTAACCCTCTCTTGAAAACATCCAGTGAATTGGCCTCCACTGCCTTCTGTGGCAGAGAATTCCACAGATTCACAGCTCTCTGGGTGAAGAAGTGTTTCCTCATCTCAGTCCTAAATGGCCAACCCTTTATTCTTAAACTATGAGCCCCTGGTTCTGACCCCCCCCCGCCCCCCACCCAACATCAGGAGCATGTTTCCTGCATCTACCCTGTCCAATCCTCTAAGAATTGTATTTGTTTCTATAAGAACCCCTCTCATCCTTCTAAGTTCCAGTGAATACAAGCCCAGTCAAGCCATTTTTTCATCATATGTCAGTCCCGCCATCCCGGGAATTAGCCTGGTGAACCTACGCTGCACTCCCTCAATAGCAGGAATGTCCTTCCTCAAATTAGGAGACCAAAATTGCACACAATACTCCAGATGTGGTCTCACCAGGGCCCTGTACAACTGCAGTAGGACCTCCTTGCTCCTAAACTCAAATCCCCTTGCATTGAAAGCCAACATGCCATTAGCTTTCTTCACTGCCTGCTGTACCTGCATGCTTACTTTCAGTGACTGATGTACAAGGACACCCAGGTCTCGTTGCACCTCCCCTTTTCTTCATCTGACACCATTCAGATAATAATCTGCCGTCCTGTTCTTGCCACCAACGTGTATAACCTCACATTTATTCACATTATACTGCATCTGCCCACTCACCCAACCTACGCAGCCTCATAGTATCCTCCTCGCAGCTCACACTGCCACTCAGCTTTGTGTCATTTGCAAACTTAGAGATGTTACATTTAATTCCCTCGTCTAAATTGTTAATATATATTGTAAATAATTGGGGACCCATCACCGAGCCTTGCGGCACCCCACTAGTCACTGCCTGCCATTCAGAAAAGGACCCGTTAATTCCTACTCTTTGCTTCCTATCTGCCAAATGTCAATACCCTGTGCTAATTCACACTAATCTCTTGTGCGGGACCTTTCAAAGGCTTTTTGAAAGTCCCTACATTCCACTGGGTTGAAGATCTGCTGAACCGATCCTGTCACTGCAAAAGACTCAAGCAGGTACAGATCGGAGGTACAAAATGACATCTGAAAAAGCACTGGTTCATTGTCACGTGTACGGAGGTACAGTGAGAAGCTTTTTTGTTGCGTGCTAACCAGTCAGTGGAGAGACAATACATGAAGACTACAAAAAGTAGTAAACACTGCCCAGTCCATCATCGGCTCTGACCTCCCCACCATCGAGGGGATCTATCGCAGTCGCTGCCTCAAAAAGGCTGGCAGCATCATCAAGGACCCACACCATCCTGGCCACACACTCATCTCCCTGCTACCTTCAGGTAGAAGGTACAGGAGCCTGCAACGTCCAGGTTCAGGAATAGCTACTTCCCCACGACCATCAGGCTATTAAACTCAACTGAAACAAATCTCTGAACATTAATAGACCATTATCTGTTTATTTACACTTTATCAGTTTATTTATTCATGTGTGTATATATTTATATAATGGTATATGGACATGCTGATCTGTTCTGTAGTCATGCCTACTATGATCTGTTGGGCTGAAACAAAGCAAGAATGTCATTGTCCTATCTGGGACAGACGACAATAAACTCTCTTGACTTGACTTGACTCTTGATTACATTCGAACCATCCACAGTGTACAAATACAGGATGAAGGGAGTCTGAAGAAGGGTCTTGACCCGAAACGTCTCCTATTCCTTTTCTCCAGACCCGCTGAGTTAATTTTCAGGTATCATTTTGGGTCTATAAAGGGAATAGCGTTTAGTGCAAGATAAAGTCCAGTAAAAATCCGATTCAAGATTGTAAGGAGACGTTAAACATGTACACATATCTCAAAGCAAAACAATGTTACTCTCATTAGAGGACTCAGGGCGTCGGGTCCTGGCAACACCCTCGTAAATCTTCCCTGCACTCTGCAGATGATTTTGTCAGAGATAATATTTTCCTGTACATCGGTGAGACCAAGCGCAGGCTCGGCGATCGTTTCGCTGACCACCCTTTGCCTTTGATCAGCCATGATCATATTGAATGGCGGTGCAGGCTCGAAGGGCTGAATGGCCTACTCCTGCACCTAATTTCTATGTTTCTATGCTCAGTCCGCCTAAACCTACCTGATCTCCCGGTTGCCAAACACTTTAACTCCCCCTCCCATTCCCAATCTGACCTTTCTGTCCTGGGCCTCCTCCATTGTCAGAGTGAGGCCCAGCGCAAATTGGAGGAACAGCACCTCATATTTTGCTTGGGCAGCTTACACCCCACATTATGAACATTAACCTCTCTAACTTCAAGTGCCCCTTGCTTTCCCTCTCCCTTCATCCCCTCCCCTTCCCAATTCTCCCACCAGTCTTACTGTCTCCGACTACATTTTATCTCTGTTTTATCTTTGTCGTTACCTTCTCCTCGCTAACAATGATCTGTTCTACATTTTCCTTGATCTCCATCCCCTTTGCCCTATTCTCACACCTTGCACTTCCTTATCTATGTGTCTCCTCTCCCCTGACATCAGTCTGAAGAAGGGTCTGGACCCGAAACGTCAGCCATTTCTTCTCCTCAGAGATGCTGCCCGTCCCGCTGAGTTACTCCAGCATCTTGTGTCTTCTCTGCACTATTTCAAGCTTGACAGCATCCTTCCCACAGACAGACACAAAATGCAGGAGTAACACAGCGAGGATTGAGATGGTGGTGGGTTTAGGGTGAAGGGGTGTGGAAGAGGGGTGGGGAGGGGCAGGGTTGGTGGGGAGAGGGAGTGAGGTGAGGGGTGAGGGCTTTGGCTCCACAGTTCCTCCAGCCGGTTGTTAAAGAAGGAACTGCAGATGCTGGAAAATCGAGGGTACACAAAAAGCTGGAGAAACTCAGCGGGTGCAGCAGCATCTAAGGAGCGAAGGAGATAGGCGACGTTTGGGGCCGAAACCCTTCTTCCACCTGCCAGCGACCTGTGTAACTGCAGCACATCCACTTAGTGCTTGAGCTAGGCAGTCTGAAGAAGGGTCTCGACTCGAAAAGTTGCCGATCCCCTTCGCTCCTTAGATGCTGCTGTACCCGCTGAGTTTCTCCAGCATTTTGTGTAACCCCCCAGCAGGTTGGTCCAGCAGGTTGGTCCTCCCGTCTTGGAGCAACACCGCCACCTGCCAGCGACCTGTGTAACTGCAGCACATCCACTTAGTGCTTGAGCTAGGCAGTCTGAAGAAGGGTCTCGACTCGAAACGTCACCCAGTCTGAAGAAGGGTCTCGACCCGAAACGTCACCCATTCCTTCTCTCCAAAGATGTTACTCCAGCATTTTGTGTCTGTCTTCAGTGCAAACCAGCATCTGCAGTTCCTTCTTACACAAGTACTTGAGTAACTCAAGTCAAGAGTCAAGAGAGTGCATTGTCATGTGTCCCCAGATAGGACAATGAAATTCTTGCTTGCAGCAGCACAACACAGTATTGTAGGCATAAATACAGATCAGTGTGACCGCATACCATAGCCTGATGTTGGGGGAGTTCAGGACCAGGGGCCACAGTTTAAGAATAAGGCGGTAAACCATTTAGAACGGAGACGAGGAAACACTTTTTCTCACGGAGAGTGGTGAGTCTGTGGAAATTCTCTGCCTCAGAGGGCGGTGGAGGCCGGTTCTCTGGATGCTTTCAAGAGAGAGCTAGATAGGGCTCTTAAAGATAGCGGAGTCAGGGGATATGGGGAGAAGGCAGGAACGGGGTACTGATTGGGATGATCAGCCATGATCACATTGAATGGCGGCGCTGGCTCGAAGGGCCGAATGGCCTCCTCCTGCACCTGTTGTCTTTGGAGTGAGGGAGGAAACCGAAGCTCTCTGAGAAAACCCACGCAGGTCACGGGGAGTTTATAAAACTACAATCTGCAGTTCCTTGTGTCTCCATTTTGCAGCTGAAAAAACAGATTTTTGATTCAAGGTTTTTCTGGTAGAGTTGCTGCCTCAAAGCACCAGAGGCCCAGGTTCGATCCTGACCTCGGGTGCTATCGGTGTGGAGTTTGCACGTTAGCACTGTAACCGGTGCCTTTCCTCCGGGTGCTCCGGTTTCTTCCCACATCCCAAAGACGTGTGGATTTGTAGGTTCATTGGCCAATTTCCCCCTAGTGTGTAGGGAGTGGATGAGAAATTGGGTTAGCAGAGAAACAGTGTGGACGAGTGATCGATGGTTGGCGCGGATCTCGGTGGGCCAAAAGACCTGTTTCCATGACATGTCTGTAAACGAAACGAAACTAAACTGAATACCAAAATAGAACTATGCCTCCTAATCCTTCACATTTCATAAGTGGAGCAGAATTATGTATTTCGGCCCATCAGGTCTACTCCGCCATTCAATCATGGATGATCTATCTCTCCCTCCTAACCCCATTCTCCTGCCTTCTCCCCATAACCCCTGACACCCGTACTAAACAAGAATCTACCTGTGACTTAAAAATATTCATTGATTTTGATTTCACAGGCTTCTGTGGTAATGAATTCCACAGATTCACCACCCTCTGACTAAAGACATTTCTCCTCATCTCCTTCCTAAAGGAACATTTTTTAATTCTGAGGCTGTGACCTCTGGTCCTAGACTCTCCCACTAGTGGAAACATCCTCTCCACATCCACTCTAGCCAAGCTTTTCCAACCTAGGGAAAGAAGTTCTGTGTCCACCCTCTCTATGCCTCTCATTATTTCATATATTTATTTTCTCTCTCCCGCCTTTCTTAATAATTGTGATAACATTAGCTACCCTACAATCCACAGGAACTGATCCTGAATCTATAGAACATTGGAAAACGTTCACCAATGCATCCACGATTTGTAGAGCCACTTCCTTAAGTACCCTGGGATGCAGACCATCAGGCCCTGGGGATTTATCAGCCTCCAATCCCGTCAGTCTATCCAACACCATTTCCTGCCTAATGTGGATTTCCTTCAGTTCCTCCGTCACCCCAGATCCTCTGGCCACTACTACATCAGGAAGATTGTTTGTGCCCTCCTTAGTGAAGACAGGTCCACAGTACCTGTTCAACTTATCTGCCATTTCCTTGTTCCCCGTAATAAATTCACCCTTTTCAGTCTTCAAGGGTCCAATTTTGGTCTTAACTATTTTTTTCCTCTTCACATACCTAAAGAAAGTTTTACTATCCCCCTTTATATTCTTGGCTAGCTTACCTTCGTACCTCATCTTTTCTCCCCGTATTGCCTTCTTAGTTATTTTCTGTTGCTCTTTAAACATTACCCAGTCCTCTGGCTTCCCGCTCATCTTTGCTACGTCGTACTTCTTTTATTTTTATACTGTCCCTCACGTCCCTTGTCAGCCACGGTCGCCCCTTACTCCCCTTGATATCTTTCTTCCTCTTTGGAATGAATTGATCCTGCACCTTCTGTATTATTCCCAGAAATACCTGCCATTTTTGTTCCACTGTCATCCCTGCTAGTGTATCTTTCCAGTCAACTTTGGCCAGCGCCTCCCTCGTGGCCCCATAGTCCCCTTTATTCAACTGCAACACTGACACCTCCGATCTACCTTTCTCCCTCTCCAATTGTAGATTAAACCTGACCATATTGTGGTCACAGCCTCCTAATGGCTCATTAACCTCGAGGTCCTTTATCAAATCCGGTTCATTACGTAACACTAAATCCAGAATTGCCTTCTCCCTGGTACGCTCCAATACAAGCTGTTCAAAGAATCCATCACAAAGGCACTCTACAAAGTCCCTTTCTTGGGGTCTAGTACCAACCTGATTTTCCCAGGCTACCTGCATGTTGAAATCACCCATAACAACCACAGCATTACTTTTACAACATGCCAATTTTAACTCCTGATTCAACTTGCGCCCTATGTCCAGGCTACTGTTTGGGGGCCTGTAGATTAGTCCCATTAGGGTCTTTTTACCCTTACAATTCCTTAGTTCTATCCATACTGACTCCACATCTCCTGTTTCAATGTCACCCCTTGCAAGGGACTGAATTTCATTCCTCACCAACAGGGCAACCCCACCCCCTCTGCCCACCTGTCTGTCTTTTCGATATGAGGTGTACCCTTGAATATTCAGTTCCCAGCCCTGGCCCTCTTGCAGCCATGTCTCAGTAAATCCCACAACATCCTACTTGCCAGTTTCTACTGAGCCTCAAGCTCGTCCACTTTATTCCTTATACTTCGCTCGTTCATATACAACACTTAGACCGGTATTCACCCCCTCTCCTATTGGCCCTGACCTTACTCTCTTATCCCTTCTCGAACTTTCCTTCCCATTAATTTGGGAGTCTTTTGTAACTTTTCCTGTACTTATTTCCCCTTTAACTCCATCTTTATACTCCCAATTTGTCAATGCCTCGCCCCCACTATTTAGTTTAAACCCACACATGTAGCCCTAGCAAACCTGCCTGCCAGAACGTTGGTCCCCCTCCAGTTAAGGTGTAACCCGTCCCTATTGTACAGGTCACCCCTACCCCAGAAGAGATCCCAGTGGTCTATAAATCTAAATCCTTGCTCCCTGCACCAGCCCCTCAGCCACACATTCAGATCCCATGTCTCCCCTGTTCCTGTCCTCACTAGCACGTGGTACCGGAAGCAATCCGGAGATAACCACCCTAGAAGTCCGGCATTTCAGTCTTCTTCCCAACTCTCTGAAGTCATGTTGGAGAACCTCCTTCCTCTTCTTCCCGATATCGTTTGTGCCTACGTTCACAACTAGTGCCGGCTGTTCACCTTCTCTCTCTCGAGGATGTTCTGAAGGGTGATGTGGGCCTCTGGTGATGCTGGCTGTGTGTTGTGGCTACAACCCGTCATCAGAAAGGGGAATCAAGAGCTGATCAATGGAGGCAGAGAATTCGTTATCCCAGGGTGAGTGGTCGAGGGTTTTGCACAGATCACGACACAGTGTGGTGGGGGTGCCTGGTGTAGCGGGTACAACAGTGACCTCCAAACCCACGGGGTGTTCCTCTCCTGGTCACAGCGTGGCAGGTTGTAGCCACAACACGCATCAGAGACCCACACCATCCAGGCCACACACTCATCTTACCCCTGCCATCAGGAAGAAGGTTCAGGAGCCTGATAACTGTAATGTCCAGGTTCAGGAACAGCTTCTTCCCTACAGCCATCAGGCTATTAAACATGACAAGTTCAAATAAACTGGGAACTACACAGACTTGCGGGCATTGGTTTTGTATTTTTGTACTATTATTGTTTGTTTGCTTTTATGTGTATGGATGTGGGTGTGTGTGTATATATATATATCATATGACTATTAAAACTGCAACATCGGTTGAGGGGATGGGACCCAACGTGGTCTAGTAACTATTAAAACTCTGATCTTGGATGTGTGTGTGTGTGTGTGTGTGTGTGATAAACATCTTCTCGACGCGCTAACAGTAAAAAATTTACATATTCCGGTAGAGATATTTCCCTCAGAGTCCAAATCTACTTATCTAAAAATATCACTTTATTTCTCGACTTATTATTGATTTTTAAAAAAAAATACTTTGAAGTTAACATGTTTTTTACATTAAAATCAGCTTCCAACACGCTTTGATGCAAAGTTGCAAGACAGGAACACTGAACCTTTCAGCTCAATGGCAGCTCACAGCAAGTGCACCCGACATTTGCAACAATGTTGTCATCATAGCTCCTGGCAGGACAGGAGGGGGAGGGTCAATTGGTATTGCAATTTATTTTCAACTCCAGTGTTGTGGGAGGCTCTCTAGCTATGATCTTTGCTGAGGAGCGCTCGATTCTTACCGCCAATGGGTCGAGTTGGAGGACCACGCCTCCCGTTCCGGGTTTTCTAGCCCCTCCCCCTCCCACCAGAAGGGGCGTGGCCTTCAATGCATGATTGACAGGAGAGAGAATCTCACCATTTTTTAAACACTAATAACTCTTTTATTTTTAATCGATGGGAAAAATCCTCGGCACCTGATGAGCACAGGGGGACTCTGTGTAAGATGGGCCAAAAATCACAGTCGTACATTGTAGCATTTTTTCTAAAATCAATATAAAGCGCAAATAGGAAGTGGTCAAGATTAGACTTTTACTTATATAGAAGGCAAGGCAACTTTAATTAGGCAAGGCAGCTTTAATTAGGCAAGGCAACTTTAATTAGGCAAGGCCACTTTAATTAGGCAAGGCAACTTTAATTAGGCAAAACAGGCAAAGGCAACTTTAGCATTTCCAAACTCCAAACCAAAGGCAACACACAGCTTTCCAAAAACCATTTCCAAACTAAAGGCATTTCCACACAACACGGCTTTAGCATTTCCAAACCAAGGGCAACACAGCTTTAGCATTTCCAAACTATATTTTCAAACCACATTAAGGGCACTGACAGGTCAGTAAAACCACTCACAATTTACTAGACATGTGTTCAGTCTTATTCACAGCTCAGACTGAGAGACGTGACCCTCTCATTCCCCCATCTTGCAGAGACTGACTGAGGCACTCAACATTTCCGGGTTTTATAGTCCCTCTGGAAGGGGCATGGCCTTCAGGAAAGAGAATCTCAACATTTGTTAAACACTAATAACACTTTTATTTTTCATCGATGGGAAAAATCCTCTTGTCCTGCGCAGGGGGGGGGGGGGGGGGGACACTGAGTAAGATGGCCAAAATTCACAGCCGTAAGTGGCAGCGTCTTTTCTAAAATCAATATACAGAACAACAGGAAGTGGTCAAGATCAGACTTTTAGTAATATAGTTGTGTGTGTGTGTGTGTGTGTGTGTGTGTGTGTGTGTGTGTGTGTGTGAAGGAACTGAAGATGCTGGTTTAAACCGAAGAAAGACACCACATGCTGGAGTAACTCTGTGGGACAGGCAGGAAGAGAAGGAATGGGTGACGATTCGAGTTGAGAGCCTTTACAGACTAAAGAATCCCATAATCTGTCTGGGACATATGTAAAACACTGTTGGCTCTGGTCAAGAGTCAAGGTTCAAGGTCTCTTGCCCAGCTTCTGCATCCCAGCACTGGGTGAGAAGAGAAGCCTCCCCTGGGCTGGGCTGGGCTGGGGGGCTGGGCTGGGCTGGGTGGGCTGGGCTGGGCTGGGGCTGGGCTGGGCTGGGTGGGCTGGTGTGGGCTGGTGTGGGCTGGGTGGGCTGGGCTGGGCTGGGCTGGGCTGGGCTGGGCTGGGCTGGGCTGGGCTGGGCTGGGCTGGGCTGGTGTGGGCTGGGCTGGGCTGGGCTGGGCTGGTGTGGCTGGGCTGGGCTGGGCTGGGGCTGGGCTGGTGGGCTGGGCTGCTGGCTGGTGCTGGGTGGGCTGGGCTGGCTGGGCTGGGCTGGGCTGGTGGGGCTGGGCTGGGCTGGGCTGGGTTGGCTGGGCTGGGGCTGGGCTGGTGGGGCTGGGCTGGGGCTGGGCTGGGGGGGCAGGGGGGCTGGGCTGGGTGGGGCTGGGCTGGTGAGCTGGGCTGGGCCCTGGGCTGGTGGGCTGGGCTAGATGGGCTGGTAGGGTGGGCTGAGGGGCTGGGCTGGGCTGGGCTGTGGGCTGGGGGGGCTGGTGGGCTGGGCTGGGCAGGCTGGGCTGGTGGCTGGTGGGCTGGCTGTGGGCTGGGCTGAGATGGGCTGGGCTGATGGGCTGGGCTGTGGGCTGGGCTGGGCTGTGGGCTGGTGGTGTCACCCGCGTCACGTGGGCAAGCAGGAAGTAGCTCAGAGGCTGCACAGGCACAGAGAGAGGGAAGGTGAGAGGGAGAGAGGGAGAGAGGAGGGAGAGGGAGAGAAGAGGGAGAGGGTGAAAGAGAGGTGAGAGGGACTCACAGAGAAAGAGAGGGGGCAGAGGGAAGAGAGGTGG